>JBAJFE010000048.1:0-401009 GCA_037903355.1 Trichuris trichiura
ACATGGAACTTTGATCGTACTGTTTCTTAGAATATAGCTTAAGGAAGCAGAATACTTGAAGGGTACCACGAAATCTAATGACCTCCCTAAACGTTTGAGTAGTTCACTTTGTCCTGTGCCGTAGGGTAGGGTCATTAAAGGTCTCCATCCTTCTGGGTGCGTAGTCCTTAATGTATCTATTCTACGCCGCAGTGTTGATGTCACGAAAGCTCTAGGGTAATTGCTCTCATAGATCGTTCTTTTAACACGGTTCAGCTCTCCTTCAAGAATATCTGCGTTAAAAGCAATAAACGCACCATCTATCAAATCATGGATGACGCCCGTGAACATTGATCAGGGGTAGTGAGAGGAAAAATGAAACTACTGATCAAAGCAAGCTGCCTCACGGTAGACTGTGGACTTCAAAACATCGGCTCTTCGAATGACGAGTGCATCAAGAAAGGGTAGCTGGTTTTGACCCTCCTTTTCGATGGTGAGGGAGATGCAATGGAGCGAACAGACTATTTAGGTATTCAGGACGTGCTTCTTACTTACTGGCCTCCCACAAAGGAAAGACGTAAGTAATCGACATGTTTGAGAAATTGCGAAACTGCAAGAGCTTCCGTGTTGGTAAATGTTTTTCTTCTAGATGTTCCATGAAGACCTTAACTAAGATGGGAGAGAATGGCATTCCCATTGGAGCTCCTTTCGTTTGAAGGAAGAAAGTATCTTGAAATCTGAAATAGTTTCGCCCCTTCATGGAAAAGGATACTAGCTTTAGAGTGTGTAATGGGTCAAGCTTCATCCTTTGATTAAGGGTTTCATCTGCTTCGAGATGATCTTACTAGATATTTAGGGTTTGCGCTATAGGCATGCTGTTGAAGAGGCCTTTGACATCGTAGCTCACCGTGATGTCCATGAGGCGCGCTAGATTGTCTGACAGTGGTGCAAAAATGCTTACTGTTTCTTCTCTAGGACAAACACAAACCCGGAAGCGACTTTTGTATAGGTTCTAGGTATCAGCACAGTCTGAATGTCACGCTGTTGATGCTCAAACCTACTGGGCTATGGGGAATTTTTGCCTTGTGAATCTTGGCGAGTCCATACAGCTCTGGGTATGGTCCAATTTCTACTTTACGTTGTTCATGATGTATGTTGTTGCCAAATCTTACCTATCACCTCATCTCGCCTCTCTGAGACGAGCTGGCTAAGTAACGCTTGCAGAGATTTCCTCAATTGTTTAATTGGCCGACATCGTAAGGGATTTAAGGTGCTGTTGGAAGGAAGAGTTAAAGTTTATGGGGGTAGTTTATTTGTCGAGTAGTACAACCACACTTTAGGCCTTCCTGATCATGAGATCCAATTGTTGTCGAGGGTCTTCGGGCGCCCGTCTTTTGGTAATGGTAAGGTTGGACTGACACTTGGTTGTGAGATGTCAAAGAGTATTCTTGATCACTGTTCTTATTTCCGCATCCTTCAAGCGTTGTAATGAAGAATGTATTCTACGGAGGCAGTGACATCAAGAAGTAGAACGTCCTTAGGTGCAGGCACAAAATTCAGGCTTTTGAACAGCACCTGGTCTTGGGTATCGCTTAAGCCTTAAGGAAATAAAGCCAAGATTTGTGACTCTTCTTTCCATGGTGTTACTTGGGAACGTTCAGCCTTGCATGATTGGGAGCAGTGCATGGAATATAGTTTCCTGCTGAGTAGCCGTTTCTAATTGGTAAAACAGAATGCGTAGTTGTTCTTTACTGCCTACATGAGTCAGTCTAGCGACCGTTGGTCTAAGAGCTGTTGAAGGTCTTCGAGGGTCTTGTCAAGGTCAGTACCAAATATCGCAAAGGTCTTTTAGCGGGTGTCCTTCTCAGGCCAGTGGTCTCGAGCATCAACAGAAAGACATCTAGATTGTGCTAATACCTATGGCAGAAACCCTACCTAAGCATCTTTAAGGTCATCTCGAAGCAGATGAAACCCTCAATCAAAGGATGAAGCTTGACCCATCACACACTCTAAAGCTAGTATCCTTTTCCATGAAGGGGCGAAACTATTTCAGATTTCAAGATACTTTCTTCCTTCAAACGAAAGGAGCTCCAATGGGAATGCCATTCTCTCCCATCTTAGTTAAGGTCTTCATGGAACATCTAGAAGAAAAACATTTACCAACACGGAAGCTCTTGCAGTTTCGCAATTTCTCAAACGACATGTCGATTACCTACGTCTTTCCTTTGTGGGAGGCCGGTAAGTAAGAAGCACTTCCTGAATACCTAAATAGTCTGTTCGCTCCATTGCATCTCCCTCACCATCGAAAAGGAGGGTCAAAACCAGCTACCCTTTCTTGATGCACTCGTCATTCGAAGAGCCGATGTTTTGAAGTCCACAGTCTACCGTGAGGCAGCTTGCTTTGATCAGTAGTTTCATTTTTCCTCTCACTACCCCTGATCAATGTTCACGGGCGTCATCCATGATTTGATAGATGGTGCGTTTATTGCTTTTAACGCAGATATTCTTGAAGGAGAGCTGAACCGTGTTAAAAGAACGATCTATGAGAGCAATTACCCTAGAGCTTTCGTGACATCAACACTGCGGCGTAGAATAGATACATTAAGGACTACGCACCCAGAAGGATGGAGACCTTTAATGACCCTACCCTACGGCACAGGACAAAGTGAACTACTCAAACGTTTAGGGAGGTCATTAGATTTCGTGGTACCCTTCAAGTATTCTGCTTCCTTAAGCTATATTCTAAGAAACAGTACGATCAAAGTTCCATGTGACTAGAGATCTGGTGTCGTTTATGAGATCAAATTCGCTTGCAATTCCTCTTACATAGGAGAAACCGGCAACTTTTTACTTCACAAGTTCAACCAACACTTAGATAGAATCAATCGTTACAACAATGCATGAGGAAAGATCAATGGAACGCAAGAGAGCACGAAATTTTCACAAACGCCAGCCGACATACCCAAGCGTAAAGGCCGTAGCAGATAACCAAAGAAGAAATCCGAGCAGCCTAAGAAACAGAGAAAGGAACCGAATCACGGAAAACAATGCCTGACGGGATTACAGATTTAGCTGTCGTGAAACATTCATTCCAATGTTCGCTCGACCTCTGCGCGAGGATCCTATGTTTCGAGAGTTTGTTTTCGCCAAGAAAAATCAAAGACGCGTTCTACAGCAGCCGTAATGAGTCTTCCAACAAAGACAAAGGTGTCCAAATTTGTGAAGCATGGAACCATCTGACCAATCAGAGCTGACGCTGCGCATTAACATCTTGTCTGCTTTACATAATACAATTACTGGCGTTAACAACTTTACCGTGCCTTAACATCGCTGAAGACGGAAATAGACTATTTCCAAATGCTACTATATCCTTCTGTTGCATATGAACGGAAATTAGACTGTTCTATTAGTATAGCGTTTGATGTGCGAAAGTGCTTGTTGCGGTCTTTTCCTGTCAGCAGTGCTGAAGTACTTGTTTAGTACTTGTTTACTGAGTAAAAGTAAAAGGAAGCTTTTAGAACTGCGCGCATTCCGTCGTGGGGGTACCTAATGACAAATTGTGACACAAACTAGCACGTTTATAGAGAAGGTAGGAGACTGGCTTTGTCGTGCCTATAATGGCTTTATGCAAATCTTTCGGCGACATTGGCCGCCGTGGGGTTGTGTGGTTCGGAACAAGGAGGAGGATCGTAAAAACCACACACCAAGCGCAATAGGACGACAAACAAGGATGATGGTTACACTCGGTCAGTGAAGTATGGCCTACCGGTAATAGCCGCATGCATGTGTTCCCACGTTCATCCATCCGAACCACAAAACCGCACTGTCTCCAGCGCTGCCGAAAGATTAGCATCAAGCCATCATATGCATGACAAAACCGGTCACCCACCTTTTCTATAAATGCACTGGTTTGTGTCACAGTTTGTGATTAGCTACGCTCACGACGGAACGCGAGCAGTTCCGAAAGTTTCCTTATTTTTTACTCAGTAAACAAGTACTACTCCACTTCCATTACTGTTAACAGGGAAAAACCGGAACAGGCACCTTGGCATATTGAACAAAATTCGTGTCAACAAAAGAACCCTACGTTCAGCTTAAAATAGGATTTAAAAGCGAAAAGAAAGATCGTACGACGAATTCAACGTTTTGCATGCGACTACCCCACTTACTTTTGGTCCGGATGGCTAAGAGAACCATCATGGAGCTAACTCACGTTAACAAACACGTTTCTGAGTAGTTTCAACATTCTTAGTTCGAACTCATTGAATGAGATTAATTATCGTATAACGGTTTTATTCTGTTGGCAGTGGTCTAGATAATGGATGAAAAAAAAATACGTTGAGCTTCTCTGGTACCAGTAACAAAAAAAAACAAAATAATTAAATAATTTACCGGTAAAATAAAAGTGGCAGCCTAACTGTGCACTAAGCTCGTTTCCTTATAGTGCTAACCTATTAAAACTACTCGGAGTTCCGTGCTAATACAAAGGCGGCAAAAACCAGTTTAAGACATAGGTTCAACACAAAAGGATAAAAACAAACTTCTAACAACAGGATATTATTTAGGACGGGATCACGCACTTCCGCAGTCCCTAGGAAAAAATCATTGCTCTCAATGAATTTTTTTCATTTTTAGCAGCAAAAGTGTCAACCAGTGACAAAGATGCATACTTTCAATTCACATACAAACTATATAATACGCTTACCAGGTAAACAAAAGAACAATACCTCCGACCTTCAAGTGGATACCAACAGTAGCTTCAGCAGACGGTTGGCAACTGTGTCAAGATTGCTAATACCTGCGAATCGATAACGTTTTCTGTAGCTTAACTTTTCGTCTGATTCGAATGGTACGTAAAATCGGGTTTTCCTAAGCTTATTGCATTTGCTCTCCGTATGGTTTACATGTTGTGATATGTAGGCTCTGTTAATGATTGTTGGTGTGTCCATACATAAAATGTCATATCCAACTTTGTTCGCAAGCATGTCGTAAGAACGCGGCAGAAGGCCACGTAAGTCATCTTGAATACCTGACCCTCACTTCTCTCCTGTTGCGAGTCTTGAATGCTAGTGACACGGGTACTGTGTTCGTAGCTTTTTTCTCAATTCGATTTTTCCCAAAGTTGGCTGGTCGATAACAGGGCTAAGTTCGTTCTTCATAAACAGGCAGTTCTCGTATAACGCGAGCGTTTGGTCACTTAAAAATCCTAAAAAATTTCGCGTTATATGAAATCGCGTTATAGGGGACATGTAAAGTATAGAAAAATCACGATTTGGTTCAAAGCGTCAGAAGGATTGTTTACTTGTATACAACAACGGAGAGATATCTTAAATAAGCTGGGTAGAAACAGGAATTATGATGTACCTGAGCTACTTATTCTACCGTTAGGCACGCTGACGTATGCATCCTCTTACACGGGGTCTGAATAACATTATCTTTTACGGCGATCATACATTAACGACAGAGCTTTTATGATAGAACTCTTTACAGCGGACAGAGTTCAAACTGGCTTTCAGGAGCGGCGTGCTTCCGTCTTTAGCTTGTGGAAAGAGTCTCTCTCAGTACTAAAATAAACGACCTCATAGCTAGGAAAGAATGGAGTTCCGTTGGACTCACTTTTTTAATCTCACTATCCTTTGTTATGGGCGAACTGAGGTCCTATTAGATGTAGAAGGTAGCGCTTCCTCATCGTCACGATGTTTCTTCATTGCAGTAAAGTAGAATTCGAGCTTCTTTTGTTTTGCACGTGTACTTCTTTCATGCAGCAGCGGCTTATATGGCTCCAAGCAAGCTCGGATACCTCTTGTGGTTTTCCCGCTGCGTTCTGCAATACAATCATTGTCTTCGAGGCATTGTAAACGCTGTTCAATAGTTTCGAGGGTATCTGACATCTCAGCAGTGGTCATTTGTCGCGGAGGAGGCGGAGGAACTTCCTGATTTTCATCATCTTCTTCTCTTCCTTCTGCTTCCTCTGCTACAGAAAGTTCCTGCAGCTCCTCGGCGGTCAGCTCATCCGGTTGACAATTCAAAATGTCTTCAATATCCTGATATTCCACTCCTTCAAAGCCTAGCCTGTTTGCCAACTGAACGCAGCTTTCAGTAATTTCGCATACTTGAGCAAAAGGCTCAAAGTTTTCAAAATTGCAGATCAGATCTGGGATGATTTTCCGCCAAACGCGGTGCAAGCACTGTTTCGATACGTCATTCAAGGCTTCTACGACGTTGTTAATGACCATTCTCAGCTTATAGTTCTTCCAAAATTCCGTCACAGTTTCATAATTTTCTCCGTCGGTCGCGTCGATCAGCATCTTGAACGTTTGCCTTAAGTAGTAAGCTTTGAATGCTCTGATAACGCCTTGGTCAAGCGGTTGTAACGAAGAAGTGGTCCGTGCAGGCAAGAAAACAAAGTGGACATTTGGGTCTAGCTCAGCTATCATCGGTAGGTGGCTTGGCGCGCTATCCGTGATTACGAGAACTTAAAAGCTAAGTTCTTCTCATTCAAGTATTTCTTAATGTCATTCACATAAGCATTAGAAAAAATATCAAGGCAAACTTGGGCGGTCATCCATCCTCTTTTGCTGTGCCTGTAGTAAACGCCCAAACTGCTTTTAACGATTCCCCTTAGGGCTCGTGGATTGGCATGACGATGAATCATCAACGGCTTTAGCTTAAAATCCCCACTATCGTTGGCACCGAGCATTACAGTCATACGATCTTTCGCAGCGCAGATTCCTGCAGTATGCCTACGCTCTCTGGAAATGTAGGTCCTTTTTGGAATACTCTTTAGATAAAGATTTGTCTCGTCGAAGTTAAAAATTTGATCCAGTTTCCTCCTCTTTGACCAAGTTTTGTACTTCTATTGGAAATGTTTGCGCGGCATCGACGTCCGCGCTTCCTGCTTCGCCACAGAGACGAACATTGCGAAAACTGTATCGATTCTTGAAACGGCAGAACCGACCACTACTAGCAGTAAATGGAGGAATTTCAGTAGGATTTGTAGACTGTTTTTAAGGTCTTCGTAAATGGTAACTGCTTTTTGTCTGATGGTGAAAAACGTTGCTCCTATTCTTTTCATCGTTTGAGTTTCGATCCAAATGCTGAGTAGTTTTTTCATTTCTTCCCGTATCTTAGGCCTTGTTTTTATTGACATTGCAATACTTGAACCGGTACCGCTTACGCAAGTCTGTTTAATTTTTTCTGCATTGCTCTTAATGGTCCGCAAGGTTGATTCCTTTATGCCGGTAGCTTTGACGATATCACGTGTCGTCTCATTCCGTTCACACCGTTTCAGTATCTCAAGCTTCTCTCCAACAGCCAGCGCCTTTCGTTTTCGACCACTACCAGCTGACTTCGAATCAGGAAGCTTAGACATTTTCAGATACTTAAAGGCTATCCTCAGATCGCGGAATCAGACAAAATACTTACGAACTGAGCTTGCAATCAGACGGTGTGAATGCTTTCCGAATTCTGTGCTAGCGTACTACGACTCACTGGAAAACTTCAACGATACCTGCGCTTCGGGAGAATTGAAAATGGAAACGTCGTCTGTGCAGATGTTCCTGTCGGCGCGAATTGTTCCACCGAACATGAATACTGATCAGTAGCCAGTTTGAGTATGCATATCGCAGGGTGCACTACTTCTGATAAGAATCCTAAACGTTTTTTGTCACATTTCGCTTGTTCGTGACCGAAGAACGCGCATAAGCTAACAGAGCGGCCTTTGTTTGCTCTCGGTGGATGAAAACACGGGGAGACTGCCATACGCCCACGCTTTCCAGCCGGCGAAATCGCGTAAGAGCGAAAACAGAATCGCGTTATGTGAGAAAATGCTACGATTTGAAAATCGCGTATAAGCGAAAACGCGTTATATGAACACGCGTCATACGAGAACTACCTGTATTTTAACATACCTCCTCCGTTTTAAGCTATTGATTACAATTAAAAGTGAAACAGTTTATTGATAACAATAGACACACTTCCGTAGCTCTTCCAACTGACGCGTTCTGCTTGCAGCGCTGAGGACGGAACGTGTCAAAAACCACATCTCTCGGAAAGCTATGCAAGCGTGACTATTGTTATCAATAAACTGTTTATCTTTTAACTGAAATCAGTAGCTCAAAAGACAGGGAGATACGTTAACAAACATGAAGAAAGTGTTCTTTTGTTCACTCAGATAAAGTTACTCCCAAAACTGACCGTTAGGAAACTAAATCGTGGCTCTTAAACGACCTAGCAGTGATTCCCAAATGGGGTCCCAGGGGCCCTGGGAAGAATTGGGGGTTTAGGGGGTCCCTGGGAGCTTAGGGGGGCCTCAGGGGTTCCCTGGTAGTCGGTACCGCACGACGAGAGCGATGTGCCGTTCAGGATAGTGAGGCGAGGCGACCTGACATTACTCCTGACGACTATCGAGCCGGACGTGGATAAATTAGTAGCACTACACCATACCCAGTCGTCACACTGAGGTAAGATCAAGCGACTGTCGTCTTGGTCAGAGGAAATATTGAATTTAGATTCAGTATTGCGCATCCCTGAGAACAGCATCGCAGCCTGACTTACATATTGCGCTACCATTGCTAACAGCCCAAAAAATTGAGGAAGAGGAAACCCAATGCGGCGCTTGTATTCTGACGGCTCCCCGATCTGCAATTAGCCGGCTTAAGTCCAGCAATACGAAAAGAACGCCTTCAGTGCCAGCTAAAGAATTAAAGGCGTTAACAGTTTCGAATATCGTTAAGGAGCTTTCGCCGTATATGGCAGCCAGCTTCCTTACTAGCCATTTTGCTCTAGTGTAGAAAAGAAATTCAGCGTTGACTTCGCATCGCCAGGTTTTCCATCCATTGATCGCACACTCAACTTTCACAGCGCAAAAGATGGGGTCCTACTTGCGGCTGACTAGATCCGCAGGTTAATAAGGTTTTTAATGACGGCCCGGCTTCACTGTTTTTTCTTTGGTATACACGGTAGGCAGCGAAGTCAATTCTACATTCTGCAGCCTGTTTTAGGTGTTGAACTACTTGTACGAATTCACAACAACGTAACCACAGTAGGCGCACCTGAGGATAACAGAAGCAGGAGAATTACGTTGGGGAGAATGACGGGGGGCCCTGGCTCCAAAAAGGTTGGGAAACACTGACCTAAAGGAATATGACGTTTCTACGTATTAATCCTTGATGCCATCAACAGTGGGACTCGTCTTGAGCTATTAGAATTTTCACACGATACGAAGAATCCACGCTAACTGCTTATGCTCCGCTACGTGCGGTTAGGCTGTAGCTTTTAGATGGACTATGCAAGTTGTGAAAAGAAAGGGTTTAGTGAAAGGAGACCAGGACTTTTTGCCTGTGACTTTTGGCCACCCGAAGTAAGCGCTATCATTTTTGCCGAAGTTATGTATTCGATCAATACTAATAGATTACCGGCTACTTGTACAACCTATTGCCAGATTCTATATGTTCCGATAAGATAGTCTGTGAATAGACCTAGTATCGGTCGTAAGTTGTGCGGTTTGCTGTCGTAACAGTGGCAACGAGGAGAGCCGACTTCGCGGCTTTGGGATAACGGTGCCGTCTGAAACGCTTGGACGAGCTACCCTCTTCGCTGCAACAGTTTCACTGAATGACGTCCCAATGAAGATGGAGGTAAACTCAAAAGCCTTTTTTACGCTTATATTAGAAGCGACAGACCGCCAGCTCGTTTCGGACAGTGGTATAGACTTGTTTCCATTTGTTCCTGTCATGAGAGATTTTTTAAGTCAGCCAGTATCGATGGTCGGAACATCTGACGTTTCAGTCAAGTATGGGCCATTTAGTGGCATACTGCAGGTTGTAGTGGCAGAAAAGAAGCATTGTAACCTACTCGGAAGAAATCGGTTTAATCATCTGAAAACCCAGCCGGCAGGGGTGCATCAAGTGACCAGTTAGTGCTTAGTGAAACTGCTCGAATTACAGGCGGTTCTCGTATAACGCGTTTTCGCTTATACGCGATTTTGAAATCGGAGCATTTTCTCACATAACGCGATTCTGTTTTCGCTCTTACGCGATTTCGCCGGCTGGAAAGTGTGGGCGCATGGCCAAGTCTCCCCGTGTTTTCATCCACCGAGAGCAAAAAAAAGCCGCGCTGTTAGCTTATGCGCGTTCTTCGGTCACGAACAAGCGAAATGTGACAAAAACGTTTAGGATTCTTATCAAAAGTAGTGCACCCTGCGATATACATATTCAAACAGGCTACTGATCGGTATTCATGTTCGGTGGAATAATTCGCGCCGGCAGGAACACGTGCACAGACGACGTTCCCATTTTCAATTATCCCGAAGCACTGGCATCGTAGAGGTTTTCCAGTGAGTTGTGCTACGCTAGCACGGAATTCGGAAAGCATTCACACCGTCTAATTGCGAGCTCAATTCGTGAGTATTTTGTCTCATTCCGCGATCTGAGGATAGCCCTGTTCGGGACAGTCTGAACTCTTCCATACGTCTTACGGTAGAGACAACCTGCTCATCTCCGGAACCGATTACGAAGGGCACACAGACAAGTAGTGCAGTCAGTCGTTTTCTAGTGTCAGTGTCCGTGCATGAGTGTTATCGGTACTATTCTATCGCGCGCCAGTCTGTATTTAAAATGTGCAAGTAAAATAGTTATACAGTCCACTATCGACGGCTACCGGCTGTAACATTCTGGTCCTCTGAGCCGGATCGCCGGGTTGTTTCTTTGAACCGAAACCATTGCGTCTATGGATCAGCTAAATCGACTGAAGAGATCGCGGGCAGGCCTGAAGGCGCGGCTCACGGTTCTTACTAAAGAGCTGAAGACGGCGTGCAGTACAATGCAGGATGCATTGGCGGTAGAACAACTCATGACTTGCGTGGATGCAGTAGCAGTAAAGGCAAGAAGCGTTCAAGAAGAACTTGAGAGTTTGCTCTCTGAGGAGCAGGTAGAGCAGGAAGTCAACGTGTACATGATATTGGAAAGAGATATCACGGCGCTACGTGTAGAAGCGAGGCGGTACATTGAGAAGAGCAAGGAACAGTCTGCCAAGGAAGTCCACAATGGTGGAGCTTGTGCTCCTGTTCTACCTAAGTGGGATTTGCCAAAATTCAATGGTGATGTTCTCTTGTTCACTGCTTTTTGGGACCAGTTTGAAGCTGGTGTTCATTCAAGATCAGACGTAAGTGACGTCACGAAATTCGTGTACCTAAGGACATGCCTGGAGGGCATTGCTTTTGATGCAATAGCAGGATACAGTGTAACTGCGGCCAACTATGCCGCAGCAGTCGCTACTCTGAAGAGTAGATTTGGTAGGCCGAACCTGATTGCGGAGAAGCACATCCTGGAACTCATGCAAACGGAAAAGTGTAATCGACCGACGGCTAGGGAACTGCGGCAGCTGCATGACACAGTGGCTAGGAATGTGAGAGCATTGGTTGCTCTCAACAAGGATCCTTCAAATGAAACTCTGTCAGCGGCAGAGGTGCTATTAGCAGTGCTCAAGCAGAAACTTCCCAGTATCGTGCGCAAGCGATGGGAAAGCAAAGTTTTGGCTGAAAGCCAAGAAGAAATGACCTTGGACGCATTCCTCGAGTTCCTGCATTCACAGGTGGAAATCGAAAACGCGGCTGTCAATTCTGAGAAGGAAGGCTGCAAGAACAAAAGAAGAACAGAGCCCTCTGAGCTAGAACAAAGGCGCAGGAAGGACTGGTTTCCGTCAGCAGCTGTGCTTCAGGCGACAGTTCACAAAAGAAATATGTGCAGCTTTTGTTCTGGGGAACACGAAAACGCCACGTGTCAACGCTTTAGGAATGTCGACGCAAAAGGATGTTGGAAAATGGTAAGGGAAAAACGAGCCTGCTTCTTGTGTTTGGGAAGTCTTTATCAGATGCACGAATGCAGTAAAAAAGAGGAAGGGGTTTAGTATCATCCCATGCTTGTGGAAAAGCGAAGGAGGGAGAAAGGTCAGGCTTCAGAGAACCGCAAAGTTCAAGTTGGCTTAGCAGGCATGCCGACAAAAGGAAGAGTTTTACTGCAAACAGCCCGAGCAGTGATGCGGACTATGAGCGGAGATCGCACGGTGGTTATGTGCCTATTAGACGCTGGATCGCAACGTTCCTTCATTACTGAAGAATTGGCAAATAGAATGCGTCTCAACGGCCCGCTGGAATATGTAGAAATTTCCACATTGGGTGGACAGAGCAAGTACTGCAAGAGGATTCGACGAGTTCAATTTGCCCTCAGTGCTCTTGACAGCAGAGAGCGAAGAGGAGCTAAGCAGTGGCGAACGGTGGAAGCTTTGTGCTTATCAAAGATCTGCTCACCTATCCAGGCGAATCCGTTACTTCAGAGACGATGGAAACATCTGCATGGACTGAAGCTCGTTGATCGGTTTCCAAGAGAATGCTCCAAAATAGATGTTTTGATTGGTCTTGACTATTATTATGATTTTGTTAGTCAGGAGGTGCGTCACGGGCACGCAGGGGAACCAGTTGCCTTGCGAACCTTGTTCGGTTGGATAGTATGCGGCAGTATCGGTGAGGGAAACAAGGTAAGAAATGTGCGATCTTTGCACGCGCAAGTGATGGAGGACCCTAACGAAATTTTGACAAAGCTTTGGGATCTTGAAGCGCTAGGCATCTGAGATGCGGAGGAGGCGAGGAGAGGTCAGTCAACAGAGGCGATAACGCACTACATCGAAAGTATAACCTTTGAGGGGGAGCGATGCGTCGTTCGATTGCCATGGAAAACTGACGCTGTGAACTTGCCCAACAATTATAAGCAAGCAAAAGGGAGATTGTTTCAAATAGAAAGGAAACTTAGTGCTTCACGTCAAACGTCGAGATACATGGAAGCCATGGACACCTACATCTCAAATGGCTGGGTCGAAGAGGTACATTATGACAGTGGTCAGTCGGGAAAAATTTGGTATCTCCCGCAGCACGCAGTCTTCAGAGAGGACAAGACCACCACTAAGTGCCGTGTTCTGTTCGACGGTTCGGTACGCCATGAGGGTCAGTCGTTGAATGACCACCTAGAACCAGGCCTAGCGTTACAAACTGATCTAATTGGAATTCTGTTACGCTTTCGTCGATATCGGTTTGGGTTGCAAGCGGACATCTCAAAGATGTTCATGCAAATAGGGTTGCCCGAAGATGACCGAGATGTTACTCGATACTTATGGCGAAACATGAACACTGACATTCCACCAGAGATCTTTCGTTTTAAAAGATTAACCTTTGGGTTAAGAAGTTCCCCATTTTTGGCTGTCATGGTGGTTCAGCACCATACGCGTCTTCACATCGAAACTTACAAGCGAGCTGCCGAAGAAGTTCTCTCTAACATGTACGTTGATGACTTCTTGACTAGTTGTACTGATTCAGACGAGGCTGAGCAGCTGGTGGACCAGCTGCGGAAGTTAATGCAGTTGGGTGGATTCAATCTCACGAAATGGAAGTGTAATTCATCATCGGTAGCAGAAGCAATAGGTGCGACTGACGTTACGGCGAACAATGACAGGATTGTTTCTAAAGTTTTGGGAGTGCCGTGGAACTTGGGTCAGGATGCATTGTCATTTATCACGCCACACGACGTGATTTCGAAGTCTCGTGAAACGAAAAGAGAGTTATTGAGTGCGGTGGCGAAAATCTTTGACCCCATGGGATTTTTAGCACCATTCACTATACGGGCAAAGATTATCCTACAGTCACTGGCAAAGCGGCTCTGGCTGGGACGAGAGTATTCCAGATGTTCTGAACGCTAAGTGGAACAGATGGAAGCAAGAGTTGCATATGCTTCCACAGTTACTAGTTCAGAGAACGCTGATACCAGTGGTTATAAATGCGGTCACAAGCATTGAGCTGCATGCATTTGCGGACGCATCTGAAAAGGCCTATGGCGCCGTCGTTTATTTGAAAGTCGAGACAGTTAGCGCAAACAACTTTGTGAATATGGTTGTTGCCAAATCACGCTTAGCTCCATTGAAAAAGATCACTTTGCCTCGGCTGGAGCTGACAGCCGCATTAGTAGCTGCTCGCCTTGTATGCTATGTGAAACGAGAAATTGAAATGACGGTTGATCGTGTGGCATGTTGGAGTGACAGCAAAGTTGCTCTGAGTTGGATACGAAGTCCATCTAAGAGCTGGAAGCCATTTGTACAAAATCGCATACAAGAAATGCCGGCATTAGTAGATTCAGCAAATTGGTACTACTGTGCAGGGAAAGATAATCCTGCGGATCTTCTAAGTCGAGGGACAACAATAGAAAATCTGAAATCTAATTCCTATTGGTGGCATGGACCTGCGTGGTTGAAAATGCCAGAGAGATCTTGGCCAAAAGATGACAAAATGTCTGAACTGACAGACGTTCACGCACAAACCGTCAAACAGGAAAGACGTAAGAAAATCGTTGGTTTGCTAGCAGAGCAAAGCAGTGACGAGCAATATGCACTGGTACTACAGGACAGTAGTTTTGAACGCCTGCTAAGAATAACAGCGTGGTTGTTTCGTTTCGTGAAGAATTGCCGGCTTCCGAAAGAAATGCAGAATAATGGTCTGGTCTCTGTGGAAGAGTTGCGCCAAGCAGAGCGACAGTGGTTCCGAAGAGTTCAGAAAGAGTTTTCTGAGGATGAGATAAACTGCATTGTGAAGCATAAAGCGTTGCGCAGCTCAAGTAAGCTGCTGATGTTCGATCCATATTTGGACGAGGACGGACTGTTGAGAGTTGGTGGACGCTTAGAATCCGCCAGCATACAAGAAGCGGCAAAACATCAGATATTGTTACCACATAATCATGTGGTTGTGGATCTCTTGGTGAGGAGATGCCATGAACGCCAATTACATGCGGGCGTGGAACACACACTGGCGATTCTACGTCAGCGTGTGTGGATACTGCGTGCTAGAAGCTGCGTGAAGAGAAGCATTCGTAATTGTGTTGTTTGCAAGGCTCAACAAACTGTTCCGTTTGAGCAAAAAATGTCATCACTCCCAGGGGTGCGTGTGAAGGCAGCATTTGCTTTTGAAAACACCGGCTTGGATTTTGCTGGACCGATATATGTACGATGAAGAAGGACGTGTGAAAAGGCATATATATATGCCTCTTCACTTGTATGACAACTCGAGCTATTCACTTAGAGCTCGTACCAGACGTGACGGCGCCACGGTTCGTTCTGGCTCTTCGACGTTTTTTCGCCCGACGGGGTCGCCCGGCCATTATACAATCTGATAACTTCAAGACTTTTAAGTCTGCTAGTCGAGAACTACAACAGCTGTTCAACGAAGACAACTCTGAGGTCATACAAAGAGAATTGACGAACCACCGCATACGTTGGAAATTATAACCGAGAGAGCACCTTGGACAGGTGGATACTGGGAACGGTTGGTGAGATCAGTGAAAGGCCCACTACGAAAGATTCTCGGACGAGCTTCGCTGGACGAAGAAGAAATGTGTACAGTACTTTGCGACGTAGAGATTATGGTCAATGCCAGACCTTTGACCTTCGTGGGAGATGACCCAAAAGATCTGGCCCCCTCACGCCATTTCATTTTTTAATAGGAAGGCAATCCGCAGAAGTTTCAGTTTCACTACCTGAATGTGGCACTGCAGATAGGTCCGTAAGTGGACATACTCTACGACAGCGATGGAGATATCATCAGCAATTGCTGGCTCACTTCTGGAGAAGATGGAAAGAAGAGTATATAACTACGCTGTCCGGTAGAAAAAAATGGAGTGTCGAACGTGAGAACCCACGAGTGAACGACGTGGTTCTAGTTGCAGAGGATAACGTTCCCCGCCACCGTTGGCGTTTGGGAATTGTGGTGGAACTGCTACCAGGACAAGATGGTCTCGTGCGAACAGTTCGTGTAAAGACTGCAGCAGGAGTAATTTCTCGTCCGACGAGAAAGTTACATCTCTTAGAATCCGCTAGCAGTCCGAGATAATGGGCCATGCCCATGGCGGGGAGCATGTTCGGGACAGCCTGAACTCTTCCATGCGTCTTACGGTAGAGACAACCTGCTCATCTCCGGAACCGGTTACGAAGGACACACAGACAAGTAGTGCAGTCAGTCATTTTCTAGTGTCAGTGTCCGTGCATGAGTGTTATCGGTACTATTCTATCGCTCGCCAGTCTGTAGTTAAAATGTGCAAGTAAAATAGTTATACAGTCCACTATCGACGGCTACCGGCTGTAACAAGCCCTTAAGTATCTGGAAATGTCTAAGCTTCCTGATTCAAAGTCAGCTGGTAGTAGTCGAAAAAGAAAGGCGCTGACTGTTGGAGAAAAGCTTGAGATACTGAAACGGTATGAACGGAATGAGACGTCAGGTGATATCGTCAAAGCTACCGGCATAAAGGAATCAACCTTGCGGACTATTAGGAGCAATGCAGGAAAAATTAAATAGACTTGCGTAAGCGTAACCAGTTCAAGTATTGCAATGTCAATAAGAACAAGGCCTAAGATACTGGAAGAAATGGAAAAACTACTCAGCATTTGGATCAAAACTCAAACGATGAAAACAATAGGAACAACGTTTTTCACCATCAGACAAAAAGCAGTTACCATTTACGAAGACCTTAAGAAACAGTCTACAAATCCTACTGAAATTCCTCCATTTACTGCTAGTAGTGGCTGGTTCTGCCGTTTCAAGAATCGATACAGTTTTCACAATGTTCGTCTCTGTGGCGAAGCAGGAAGCGCGGACGTCGATGCCGAGCAAACATTTCCAATAGAAGTACAAAACTTGGTCAAAGAAAAGGGCTACTGCCTCGATCAAATTTTTAACTTCGACGAGAAAAATCTTTACCTAAAGCGTATGCCAAAAAGGACCTACATTTCCAGAGAGCGTAGGCATGCTGCAAGAATCTGCGCTGCGAAAGATCGTATGACTGTAATGCTCGGTGCCAACGCTAATGGGGATCTTAAGCTGAAGCCAAAGCTTATTACTTAAGGCGAACGTTCAAGATGCTGATCGACGCGACCGACGGAGAAAATTGTGAAACTGTGATGGAATTTTGGAAGAACTATAACCTGACAGTGCCCATTAACAACATTGTAGAAACCTAGAATGACGTATCGAAACAGTGCTTGCACCGTGTTTAACGGAAAATCATCCCAGATCTGATCTGCAATTTTAAAAACTTTGAGCCTTTTGCTCAAGTATGCGAAATTACTGAAAGCTGCGTTCAGTTGGCAAACTGGCTAGGCTTTGAAGGAGTGGAATATCAGGATATTGAGGACATTTTGAATTGTCGACTGAATGAGCTGACCACCGAGGAGCTGCAGGAACTTTCTGTAGCAGAGGAAGCAGAAGGAAGAGAAGATGATGAAAATTAGGGAGTTCCTCCGCTTCCTCCGCGACAAATGACCACTGATGAGCTGTCAGATACCCTGGAAACTATTGAACAGCGTTTACAATGCCTCGAAGACAATGATTGTATTGCAGAACGCAGCGGGAAAACCACAAGAGGTATCCGAGCTTGCTTGCAGCCATATAAGCAGCTGCTGCACGAAAGAAGTACACGTGCGAAACAAAAGAAGCTCGAATTCTACTTTACTGCAATGAAGAAACATTGTGAAGATGAGGAAGCGCTACCTTCTACATCTAATAGGACCTCAGTTCGCCCGTAACAAAGGATAGTGAGATTGAAAAAGTGAGTCCAACGGAACTCCTTACTGTTCTGGGAATGAGGTCGTTTATTTTAGTACTGAGGGGGACTCTTTCCACAAGCTAAAGACGGAAGCACGCCGCTCCTGAAAACCAGTTTGAACTCTATCCGCTGTAAAGAGTTCTATCATAAAAGCTCTGTCGTTAATGTATGATCGCCGTAAAAGATAATGTTATTCAGACCCCGTGTAAGAGGATGCATACGTCAACGTACCTAACGGTAGAATGAGTAGCTCAGGTACATCATAATTCCTGTTTCAACCTAGCTTATTTAAGATATCTCTCCGTTGTTGTTTACAAGTAAACAGTCCTTCTGACGCTTTGAACCAAATCGTGATTTTCCTATACTTTACATGTCTCCTATAACGCGATTTCATATAACGCGAGATTTTTTAGGATTCTTAAGTGACCAAACGCTCGCGTTATCTGAGAACTGCCTGTATACGCTAAATTGCTCTGAAACAATCTCGGAGCTGTCAAAGGTTTTCCTGTGACTCTATGAGCAGACGCTTCAGAGGCCCTTATTTAAATGTGTGCTCGTCAACTTCCTTTTCCGCTTAAGCACCGCATCGAAGAGGAACTCAACCGCTTAGTATCACAGGGAATGCTAGAACCCGTTTGACATACGATATGGGCGGCACCAGTTGTCCCCGTCTTGGAGAGCTACGGTAACATCCGAATTTGCGGAGACCATAAGTGTACCATTAATAAGAGTCTACGGCAAGACCTGTCCATGATTTCATCTGTTAACGAATTCTTGAACACAGTGTGCCGTGTATCGGGATGGTATTTCATGGTTCTGGTAGATGTTCTACGGCTTTTCCCGTTTTTTGTCTATGTTGGAATATAGTTTCTTTTTTCTGTTTTCTTTTCTTTTAACATCCGTTTAGAAATTTTGTTCTGATCTCTTCGTAGCGAGATTTTTCAGCCAGTTTTTTAATTAACGTTTAATGCGAAGCTTTCTGGCCTCGCCGTGGCCCGCCATCAGCACAATTTGTGCCGCCCGTCGGATCGGTCATTATGTTAGGAAGCTGCTCCGTCTGAAAGAAAAGAGGACAACGAACGATGGAGAAGAAAGAGGATGGAGTGGCGGGAAAGAAGAGAGTTTAAAACCCGTTTGTTTAAAACAGACGAGTATATATAGTTTGTTCGCTCGTTGTTGCTCTTTTGTTAGTGTTGTCTCCGTCATTGAAGGTCGGTTCGGTGCTCGCTCGAAGTCTGACTGACTAGGCGGGACCGAAGCCTGACTGCTCAAGGCAGAACTGACGGCGGAAGTTTCTGCCAAGGTCAGTCGGATGGAGCTGCTTGCTAACATAATGACTGATCCGACGGGCGGCACAAATTGCGCTGATGACGGGCTACGGCGAGGCCCGAAAGTTTCGCATTAAATGTTAAAAAAACGGGCTGAAAAATCTCGCTACGAAGAGATTAGAAGAAAATGTTGGAATCTATAGCGTCTTCGTATGGGACAATAATTTTTCATGAGCTGACTTTAATTACGGAGCCCAAGTCCCGTCGAAAAAATGTTATTTCTCCGGAGCTTTCGGGTCGAACGAGACCCGTCTTCAGCGGTTATAAGTAACTTATAACCGCTGAAGACGGTCTCGTTCGACCCGAAAGCTATGGAGAAATAAACGTTTTCTCGACGGGACTTGGACTCCGTAATTAAAGTCAATTCATTATGAAAAATGTTGGAATCTAAAATTAAACGAAACATTTGCTCTACCAACGGATGGATGAGCGATTATTAAGAAAAATGTACAGAAACAATGCACTTAACTTTATTTCAGAGCTTTCGGAACGCTCTAATTCCGTCGCCAGTGAGTTGGAAGGGGTGTTTACTCCGAAGGGCTACTAAATAAGCGTACGTAACAAAAGGGATGGGGACGTCAGCGTAGCAGGGAGCAGCATTTGGTTTTACTGATGAGTACATCCCATCCCGCGTTAAACTCTGCACCTTTATCACGGTTGATAGTACGACTGTGGCGGAAATAAAGGGCCTCCTTTACCAAGAGTACGTGTAAACGGCTCTCGCGACAGATTATCTGCGGACGTAGGCCGAGCGAGTACTGAGAGGAATGCTCGACGACTGTGGAGGCTTTGATTTTTTCTGTAACTCTCTCCGGTTGTTTTTTCTGTGGTCGACCTCGCCGCAGATTATGTGCCCATTGTCCGTCCGGTTGATTGAGTCTTCGCACCCCCTCTTTGTATCAGCCGATGTTAGACACGCGTGTGTTGAACTTGTCAAATAAAATGTTGCCCGTCTCTCCTATGTAGGAGGCGTTGCAACTGCAGCGGATCTCGTAGACAGCGCCAGGTCTCCTGTCAAAGGGAACTGCAATCTTATCGCTCCTCACCATTGAACGTAAACTGTTTGATGTCAGGAGCGGAAACGTAAAATCAAGCGAGCGGCTTAATCGTAAAATTCCCCGGGAGTATAAAATTAACTATGGAGACAGAAGTAAATAACAAACTCCCCTTCGTAGACATTTCAGTCATAAAGCAATGCAAGGGACTAAAGACCTCCGTTTGTAGAAAACCAACCCACTCTGATATGTACTTGCATTTCACTTCTTATCATCCTTTGTCGGTTAAAATAGGGATTCTAAACGAAATGGCCAACATGGCCCTATCAGTCTGTGACCCCGCATTTTCTAGCTGCTGAATTAAGACACATCTGTAATACATTCACAGATAACGGGTACCTGCACACACTTGTTAAACATGTCGCTGCTGAATTTAGACGGAAGTCTAACCCAGTTAATGAGGGTCACAACACTATCAACGATAATAAAAATTATTTTTTTGAAAACAAACTTTTACGGTTTTTAATCCGCTTTTTTCATAAAACGTTTGTTGTTATAAACGTTGCTTACGTAAGCAAAACCCTTAACCCTTTAAAAAACGTTGTTAAGGTGCATGTTTTACAGTTGAACCTGAGCACACAATTACCCTATATCGCTGTTTAACTATAAGTTACACACGAATTATTCATAACTCTGCGCTGAATCAGTAAACGGTTCTAGTGCTTGTAAAAGTAAATGTGACGAAAAGCGCGACGGGAATTACGGAAACCGCTCCCTGCACGACGGGCGGTGAAAGCGACGATCCCTGCAAGGCAGACCTTGATAGTGACTCACGCAGGGTGGTCACCGTAAATAGCTATCAGGACGCGCGGGCGATCACTGGAAACGTCCGTCAGACGTCACCTCGCCCACGAAGTGACGCTCAGCCCCCGCCAGGATAAGGAGTATATAAGGAGCACCCGCGGAAGGCTGAGAGAGATTCGCTGGTTGTGTAACGCGCTTACGGTCCTGCTAAATTGGTGACCTGTGAGTGATAAGCTTTTGCGTGCGTCTGTCAACTGCGTTTACTACAAGCTATCGAGGCCTTATTATGGAACAGACGGTTGCCCCAATGAACTACTGGATGATCCCGGAGTTCGATGGGTCGTCCCTTTCGGCGGCAGAATGGTTACGGAAGGTAGAGTCTACATGTAAGTTATGCGGAGTGACAGACACGGTTCGGGTAATCGGTGTGAAGTTAACCGGCGAAATACAACGTCTTATACGATGATAATAGTTTAAAGTCTGATACAGTGCAGGCTATTTCCTATTACCTGTGCCATGTATACAGGCGTTGCATTAGAAGTAGGTGGCTCCATAATAGAAGACGGAGCATGGCTACGACCTGATGAGGCGCGCCATATCAATATGGCAGAATTAGACGCAGTGATTAAGGGGCTCAACCTTGCGACTGCCTGGAGGATGAAGGAAATAGAACTCATGACTGATTCCGCTACAGTGCACCGATGGATAGAAGATGCATTGTCAGGCCGGGCTCGTCTGCGGACTAAGGCGGCGAATGAAATGCTTATCAGACGTCGCATAGAAACAGTGCTGGCCCTGATTGAAGAGTACGACTTGCCAGTAACGGTCACTTTGGTGCGATCATCCGAGAATAAGGCCGACCGTCTAACCAGGGTGCCAAAGCGATGGTTGGCTTCCGCGGAGGCCACCAGAGAAGAGGTGTGCGCTACAGCCGATGATACACCACTTGAGCAGCTGATTGCAGAAGTACATCACGCTTCAGGACACCCGGGAGTGCGACGCACGCTGTACTTCTCCCGCCGCCGTGACCCCAGGATAACCAAACGTGACGTTAGTCGCGTTGTAAGCACCTGCGACATCTGCCAGTCCGTAGACCCAGCTCCAGTTAAATGGCGACGTGAAAGTCACAAGGAATTCTTCCTTTGACACCAAGCAACGTGGTTCTTTCTTTTTGTGACGAAAAGCACGACGGGCGGTGAAAGCGACGATCCCTGCAGGGCAGACCTTGATAGTGACTCACGCAGGGTGGTCACCGGAAACAGCTGTCAGGACGCGCGGGCGGTCACCGGAAACGTCCGTCAGACGTCACCTCGCCCACGACGTGACGCTCAGCCCCCGCCAGGTTAAGGAGTATATAAAGAGCACCCGCGGAAGGCTGAGAGAGATTCGTGTTGTGTCGGTACAATAAACTGTTTGACAACCCTTTTTGCGTGCGTCTGTCAACTGCGTTTACTACAGTAAACAACCGTAAAAGTTTTTTTCAAAAAAGAAATTTTAAAAAACGCGTTACGGAGAAAAAAAATATTATTATTATTATTTCATGGTTTATGGTCTTCTACAGCTTTTCCCGTTTATCTGTTGTGCTTGTATCTGTAAATTAGACGAAACAACTGCTCTACCAACGGATGGATGAGCTCATCCATCCGTTGGTAGAGCAGTTGTTTCGTCTAATTTACAGATACAAGCACAACAGATAAACGGGAAAAGCCGTAGAAGACCATAAACCATGAAATCTCATCCCGTTACGAAGCACCCAGTGTTCAAGTATTATTATTATTATTATTATTATTATTATTATTATTATTATTATTATTATTATTATTATTATTGCATATAGCAGCACTTAAACTACTCTTCCTTATCACGTACGTTGGGTCTCCTGCGAATCAGGACGACACGGTGTGGGTGTGTCATTGTCTGTAGCGCGAGAAGTAGGTCGTTTGTCGCTCTCTCTCTAACTTGCGCTTCACGAGTAAACGTTCTTCACGTTGGCTGGCTCCCTCACGCGCGCCCAAGTTACAACAATTATTATTGTTGTTAATTTTTTTAAATTTCTTTGTACGGGTTTTCCGTTTTTTAAAAAATCCAGCGTACACGGTAATGAGCCCCGTTCTTCAAAAAAAAACTTATTAATAACCACAGCTTTCGGGCATCGTCTTTGCCCGTCTTCAGTGGTAAAAAAACGAGTCCACCACCCAGGTTGGTCGACTATTCAGCAAGCGCTCCCACTCAGCCAACCTGGTCAAAGGTAAGATCGGTTGGGTCCTACCGTGGACCGCGTTGATGTTCGCCTACAGCCATAGTCAGCCGTGCAAGAGCATAAGCGTCACTGCCGAACGTCCCGGGCGGCGACAAACGAACAATAACAGCGGTGAGGTCTCTGCGTAACCCGTCACTTTCGCTGGTTTAAAGTGACTGAGACTAAAATCTTTTTTCTTAATCTTGATCATCTTTTTCTCTTCCCGATGTTGTCACAACACCACTTTTTATCCGCGGATAATGCTCAACGGTCCAAGGTGATTGACGTATAGAAACTGTGAGTATAACTGGCTCGGCTGAATAGGTTAGCATCTGTATGCGTTTTATTCTATTGCACAGCATCAATTGGAGATCTATTAAACGGCGAGATGCATAAAAATAACACCGTAAAATCATGCATGAGCTTTTGAGGGGCTATAATGGTTGCCGAAAAAGGTGTCAATTCTAGTCTAGTGCTTCTTCTTACAACAAACAAGCGGTGAGGGCGAACTCCGCGCTGGCTACCCCGCTCAACGTTTCTGGGCATTTTTCATCTCATTTTTCTGTGCCAACTCTCTCGATTCTTTCCCTTCGGCCAGAGTGCAAACTGCAACCAGCTTCATAGCTACTACTGCGTGAAGCCGGAATATCTTTACTCGCGAAGACATGTTAAGGCCACCTCCGGCACGGTTATAGCAAAGCGAATGAAAAGAGCTGAGCTCGACGCAAACGAATACAATTAGGCTCGATTCGTCGTATTTTGCTCCATAAGAGAATGCTGTCGACGCCTGGGTGAAAGGTAATATAAACGAGGAAACGCGCAAGCTGCGCCGGCAAGCATGAAGAAAGCATCGTCAAAGCAACGGAATCGGTTCTGTAATCAGGAATCTCCAATGCACGGTAATGAAAAACTTCGCTACGTTGAGTAATGAATGGCACATTGAAGCAATGACGGTTAACAGCTCCCAGCGACTGACACCGAGCAAACTAAAGTGGTCAACTTACAGAGAGCAAACTAGCATTGCGTTCATATAGCATGTCACGGCTAAAGCGGTTAGCTACCCACTTACGGAGGTGGTCAACGTATAGGGGTTGTCTTTGCGCTTATTAACGTGCGGGCAAACCAACTGGCCAAAATTCGGTCAACTTAGGGAGGCGGTCGACATAAGGGAGTGGTCAACTCTGGGGGTTCCACTGTATATTACCTATACGTGAAAAACTGCTTCCGAAAATGCGGCGACAGTCTTACCATGCAAAACATTTTAGTACAAGGCAAAAGAGCAAGACAGATATTGAAAAAAGAAAATTTTATTGGGGCGCGCTCGAAGGAACAGCCCAAATCATAGGTTTAACTGGAAGACCATAGTCAAAAATTCCTCATAGCTTACAGTTACCCATCCGTCCAAGTCAGTATCTCTTTCACGGAACGAAGCAGTCAGTACCTGTTGATAATTGTATAAGCAAAAATATGAGAAATCCATGTACATTCACCTGAAGAACAACGCACAGGTGAATAAAATCGTCGAACTTCACGTTTCCTGTGGCTGATCGGTCAAATTTTCTGAGCAGCACTTCATAAAATTGCGGAGAAAATCGATAACCTAAAGAAGTAAAAACAGTGCGTTTTAGTCTATGCGAGTATACGTTCGTGTTTGAACGCTGAATATTTTGCAGCGAGCACTCGAACTTCCACAATTACGATTGACCCATTAATTTAATACAGTTAAACCTCAACAATTCGGCACGACTGTGACGAGCAGTGGTTTGATTGGCACCCCCTGTATATACATAAACCTAAATTTGTCATCTTAACTATAATTTTTGATAGACTAGTATAACAATCGAGTATTCACCCATTTTGTCCCTTTTGAATACGCAGTGAACACGAAAAAAGAAAATGAAGCACTTTAATCTCTGTATGTTCAACCCACCGTTCGTGACTGGTATTGGATAAATTTTCGGTTCTTTGACGTTGGGCTCCCACCGGAAGTTGAGGCCAGATGTTAGGCTACCACCAGGTCAAGTGCAACTAAAACAACAATGTCGGCCAGCGTCGCGCATTGATTGACAGTTCAGTCACACTTCACGACGCTATAGCGTCTAGCATTGCACTTCGCCGAGGAATTCCGTTATGTTTAGGCTTAGGCTTAGGCTAGGGCAGGACAAGACGGCCGGCGTTGTTGTCTTAGTTGCACTCGACGTCCTTGAAGTTGCCGCTTCAACTTCCGGTGGGAGCCCAACATCAAAGACCCAAACTTCCTTTCTTTTCTTGCGGTGAACCGTCACTCCTGTAATCGGTCGAGTGGACGCTTGCTCTACCACATGAATTACGAGTGGGACGGACATTCGATGGCTCGAGATTAGAGCAAGCACCTTGTAAGGTCTGCTCGATAACAGTTTACTCAGCGGAAGTCAGAACTAACTAACCCAGGGGTGAGGGGGGACCTTTGGTGCCGCGGGCCGTATAGAATACTTAAACGAAAAACAGCCTGCTCTATTTGCACGTATGTTTATTAAGTCACCCCTAATGGGATGCTTGGAACTGCTTTTCCTTGGTGAGGCGTGCGATGTTACCTCCTGATGACGTTGTTACTCGCAGCTGGTTCACTAGATTTGTGTCCGTGAGTCTTGGTGCGCAGACGACTCTTTGCGATGGTAAGTTTTGAAAAGAACTGCTCGCAGCAGTAGGTTGTTCCGAATACGGACGCGTATTTCAAAGGAAGTCTCTTCAAAGCGGGAAATTCATCGTTGCTTATGTAACGCTTATAGAACTCAAGCAGCGGGAAGTTGTTGTATTTAGCTTTGAGCTCATCATCGCTTTGCAGCTGAATGATCTCGTGCTGCAGTTCATTGGGTACATCAGCTAGTTCTACATTGAATGGAATGGCGAATATATTCAATTGCATCTGTCTACTTTTCACATCGTTGAATCTTTCGTTAAACGCCTCAAGCAGTTTCGCATGTTCATCGGCATACTCTAATGTCGTAGAAGGCAGATGTCCTTGGAGTGTAGAGAAATGTACCGTCTTGCCCTTTTCAAGTTGCTGTTTCCACAGCCTTAATTTAGCTTCAAATGCTTTCACGTTTGATACGAGTGAGCTGAGAAGCTGGTTCGGACCCTGCAGCTGGATATTCAGTTCGAGAACGATGCCAGTGGCTGCCGAGAGCAAACAAAGCAAAAGTGCTTTAGCAAGCTGGACAGTCGTTATCCCAAACAAAGCATGCTTTAGCAAGCTGGACAGTCGTTATCGCTACGCGATGCGCACACTAGTGTCGTCTACTGCTTGCCTCCGAAAACTAACGACATCGGTTTGTCGACAGAGAGCCGACAGCAAGGCAGTCTTCCTAGCCAGCCTGATGCTTCCTGCTTGTTACGCAAGATTTATGTTCCTACTAAGATTCACATACAATAAGTTTATCACATTATAAAAAATAAGCTCTTATAGTCATATTTCACTGAATCTCGCATCCATGCGCGGTTGCCCCAGCGCGTGGGCAGAAAATGGTCTCGCGGGCCGGACGTTCCCCACCACTGAACTAACCGAACGGAATCGCAAGCGCAGTAAAGCAGCAGGGTGTCCTGTGTGCAGGTACACTCGTACACAATACACCCGTTGTCTCCAACAAAGTTGGTCGACTGGAGCAAAGAGTAAGACCTGCCTATTGGGTGATAACGTGGCGCTGATGTAACCGGCCATGGCTGGACCAGAAGGTTTCGCCAGGAAATACAAAAATTTGGAACTTGTAACGTTCGCGGCCGGGGTTCACGCACCTGCGGCAGCGTTTCTCTCGTTATGTCACGGCATTGTAGCCATTGACAATAGGACTACTGAAGACCAGCTATGGCACGAGATCATTGCTCTACGGCGGCTTTATTGTACGAGTTGATGCCCGGAAAGTTCCCGGAAGGATTAAATAAAAATTTTATTTGCAAAGATATCAAACTTATATTTCAACGTATTTTCCGTCAGCCTCTAAGCACTTTTGCAGACGGTGTCTCCACCTTCGGAGACCTCTCCTTGTAGAATCCCAGGAACTGTGCATTGCACCAAGTCGAGACGAAGTATTTCGCGTCATCCATTGACTCAAACAGAGTGCCTTTTAAAATGCTCTTTTAGCTTCGGGAAGAGGGAAAAGTTTGACCGGGTAACATCTGGACTACAGGGCGGCTGTGGAATGACTTCCCACCGAAACTCACGAAGCACAATCCCCACGGTCCTTGACGCATGAGGTGGCGCGTTATCGTGAGGGAAAAGGCACCGAGGTGCAACATGCCAAGCCGCTTTCTTGTCAGTGCAATCTCTAATTTTTGCAATACTAAGTTGTAATAACTTGCCGTGACTGTTCGCTCTCCTTCAAGGAAGTCAGAATTACTCCGTCCGAGTCTCAGAATACGGTCGCCATGAACTTTCTAGCCGACAGCTCCACTTTAAACTTGACTAGACCTGCTGACCCCCTCGGTAACGACTGCTTGGATTGGATCCTACTTTCAGCGTCACATTGGTAGATCCACTTCACATCTCCCGTGACGATACGATCAAAAACCCGGTCTCATTTGCTTCAATCTTCGCTGAAAGCTCCAGAGAAAAGTTAACGCGTCCTACCAGCTGTTCTTCGTGCAACGCTTCCGGGACCTACGGAGCTGAAAGCTTCCTCAGACCAAGAGTTTCATGCAGTATTCCAAGTGCTAAATGGATGGAGATCCCAGCCATTCTAGCAATCCTTCTGCAGGTAATTCTGCCGTCTCGTTCCACTGTGTTCCGGACAAGGGCCACGGTTCCTTCGCTTGTTGCGATTGCTGGTCCTCCCGCTTTTCAATCACTTTCGATGGCTTCTTTGCCTTCCTTGAAACGCCTTATCCAGTTATAGACAGCCGGTTTAGATGGTGCACTGCTTGCGTAAACCTGCTGCCAAAATTGAATACAGTCGGCCCTCGTTATCCGCGGTTAATTCGTCAAAAAGTTTGAGCGTCTCAGCGCGTTGAGCTGGATCCGCGTTATATAGGCTACGCTATGAAAAAGGCTAAATAGCTTATATTCTACCCGCGTATTTCGTCCGGCCCCCTTGAGTCCCTTCCGGAACGGTTACCATACCTAGTGATCCTTCGAAGCTCGGTACTACGGAATCTAGCTACGAGATAATGACATCAGTGAGATTGCGCTTGTCCAATGGGGCCAGCCATCAGAGTCCAGGCCGTTAGATACAAAAAAGAATGAAGGTAAGATGCTCTTTTCTTAAACGCCTGGGAATCGCCTTGCTTTAATGAGTTAAGCGATGTACTGGTGCGCGGAATGGGTACAGAGCAGGAGAAATATAAAATGCACAGGTCCACTTAAGCAGAAATAGTAAACATCACACAGAACACATCCATATAGAGCAAAACGTCTACGGCAGAAACTTCTGGGGCATCATGAATCAATTTACCTACTTTCTGAAGGTGGGCGCAGGCCCCCTGGAGACCACCCAGTCCTACGGTTTTCTGAACTTGTTGGCAGCGAAACTTCTCGCCTTAAAATGTTAGTCTTCGCAGCTGCTGGAGTTTTAGTTAAAAACATTGTTATAGGAAGCTGTATCTGTCTTTTCTTCGCTTTATCGAATAAATCTTGTAGCGGCTTTCAACGAAACCGTGTTTTCTCGTAGAACCATGATGCCACGATTCATGGATGGATCGTATTCAGCAGTCATGTCCTTCAGGATCTGAGCTTGCCGGAAAATACTGGCAAGCTCTTGCAGCGTCCAATCTGAGGGCGTTTAAGCTCCTGTATCTTCCATATCGTTGTCGTCGCTGCCCGTGGATGATTGCATCAGTTCCTCGTTGGTGAACGGTTATCCACGATCTTCTATGTTTTCCCCGATATTGTCTTCTATCATGTCAGAGAAACCTTCAGCTCCCAATTCCTTGGCATTATTCACTATGTCCATGACATCCTCATCGGTGGCACCTAAGACTTCTCATTCACTGACAGCGTCTCCCCAAAAACGCTTCTAGCAAGCACTGACTGTTCTAGGCTTTATTTCGTGTACTGCCGTGTAAAAGAAGACCTCGCTATTTCACGACGGACAAACCGCGTTGTATAGAATCCGCGGATAACGAAGGCCGGCTGCAATCTGCCTTGGCTGCCAACCAAGCTTGGACAGAAATTTAATGTTAGCTGTAACCTTGAAACGAAGATTTTCCGTATCACGAGAAAAACAAATACTTTAGGAGCAGCTTGTACTACACTGGCGCAGTGTCGGATAACGCTAACTCTCCGTACAAGTCCGAAGATAGCAGAGATAACATTAGACATGTTTCGGCCTATCCATTGGCGTCCTGTTAGACACTACACCGTTTTTCCTCGAACTTTCCGATCGCCGTTCGTATTGTGTAGACTCAGCATCCGCACGCTGACTTTAGCAGACTTACAGTGAGCTGACTGTAGGCAGTTTGAATGCTTCTAACATTCAGTTTACGAAGAAAAAGTATGACTAACGCCTCAATTATCTCAGATCTTCGCTTAGGCTCAGGCGGCCCAGAAAAACTTCATCCAAATTTTCAGGGAATGAAGAACAGCGACTCGGTAAACGAGTAATTTCAGCAACAGACGGGCTGTGCGCAGTGTCAGTGGTCCTACTTTTCAGTCTGTGTAGAAAAAACTACGACGAATTTCAAAAGCATCTTAAAGTGACAGATAACCTTGGGTGGCCTACAAAACTGATGGGCGATTCACATCCAACAAGAAGCAACAAGAAGCACTTTAACGTACAAATTCAAGGTGCGATAAGCAAGATACACAGGAAAACATCAGACGTAGGCGCTACGGGAATTGTAGGTTTTCAGTTGCCCTTTTATTCCATAACCTCGTTAAACAGATAGCGATCACAGAAGTGACAGATTGCAGATGTTTTGTGAAACGCTATGCTGAGCCTTTTCTGGTCTGCTGACACATTCACCATCGCTAATGGGATTGTCACTAATGCAGTTACGCAGCCTGACATCGATTAAGTAGCATTATGTAACCCCTTCGTGTGCATCCACATTCTGAGCAAGAACGCTACAAGGCCCAAAGTTTAGTTCTACATTGAAGTTGAAGATGTGATGTTTTTTGTACGGGACCATAAGCTTTCATAGTGAAGTGTCTTCATTACGGATCAGTTGTCCCGTTGATAATACAATAAGCGTAAAAAATTCCTACGTTTAAGAAAACTTAAAGAGGCCCTATACATTAAACACAATGTAACCTTTAACCGCGATCAAGGGGCAAATATAAGTGACATATGGACAAATATTATCACCCGCCACAACTGTTGCTCACTGGATGGGTAAAATACAAGAGCACCTGGAAGAAAAAAGGTTAAGGAACAAGTCTTTAACAAACATGGAACAAATGGAAAATTGAATAGAGCTACAAATTATTTGGAAGAAACAAGAGGCAAATTTACAAAAATGGATAAAAAATGAAACAACGGGAATTAACGACACAAGAAAAATAAAAAATAAATCAAAATATATACACACATACAGTTTTACAAAAGTCACGAAACAAGAGAAGCGGCAGCTAACAGACACAGAAGAAATCTCCAACAGAAAACTTTAAAACCCTCCTTTTTAAACCGTTCGAAAACGTTTGAAGGTTGACTTCGCCTAGCATACTACATTCATTTACGACCGCTGAAGACGGATCACGATAGACCCGAAAGCTCCGGGAAATTTTTTATGCTTATTGCATATATCAACGGGACAACTGATCCGTAATAAAGACACTTCAATATGAATACATTGAAGTTGTCCTGAGAACGGGTCGTTAGCCGTAAAAAAGAAAACCACCTTAATTTCGTCGCAAAGGGAATTGCAAAATGGAGGAAACGGCGACGCTTTCTTCTGTCGCCTGTCGATGTCATCAGGGCTTGCGGTTGTTAGCCATCTTCCAGGTCAGGCTTTCAGGCAGAGGTCCTATACATGGCCAAAGAACGGTGCGTATCTGGTCGAACCTTGACTTGTCGATGTTTTAAGCAGAGCTAGCGGCGAATGGCTGGTAGAGAGGGTGCTCCGAAGCCAAACCAACTTCAACGAGTTAAGGTTCGACCGGATAGGCACTAAGTTGGTAGGGCAGATGCAGGAGCTTCGACTGGATGACAAGCCCTGGGGGGAAGTAGCCAACAATCACTAGCGCTGATGATGTCGCCAGGCGACAACTGAAAGCTTCGCCAATATGTTGTACTTTGTCATTTCTTTTCGTGAAAAGATTGTTTTTTTTCTTCCTTCTTCGTGTTCCTTGCGACTTCGAACGCGGCCAAATCAGTGAATACTCAGTGACTACTGAAAAATCCTAGACGATTCGCGTTAAATGATTCATTTTACAGATCAGTACAACTGGATACTAAAAAAAGAAACGCTGGACGAGATGAATGAGAATGTTAAAGAATAGACAAAACAAACTACAGAAACATTAATTCTCTCGACTTAACGAGTAGTACTGCTACAATAATGACAATTTTTTACCCAAACTTGCATGCATACAGTAGTTCTTCGAACTATTATTGCCATAAGGAAAAGAGATAAGACTAGACATAGCGAAGAAGGTAAAGTAATGAACTTTCACAAATACTTCAGTCGTCAAAGTAACAGATCGCGCAAATGACTGAAAATAAGTCGGCTGGTAACACGTGCTTCTATAGAAAGGGATAAAAACAGTTCATGTGGAACTGATTTTTACTTGTACTGTTGGATCCCGTTATGTGGAACAACGAAAAGTATTCTTCTAAAACTTTCAAGTTCGGCGCAGCTCTAGTTTATTGGACACCTAAACAGAACGGCCCATTCTACTTGGCTATCCATTGAAGACGAAACAAGATGTCCCGAAAGCTTCGGAAGTATCACATTGTCCTGACGTTTTGCTTAACAGCTGTTCATATCTGCTGAAAGGGACTTTGCTCTGGTTAATTTTAGAAACTAAGAACGGCCAAGAAAAGAAAACCGTACTGCGCCTGCTAATAAAAATAACTTCTGCAAACGAATTAAAATTTTGTGTTTATCTTTATTTTCAGGCTGACCTTCGGTCACGACTCCTCCTGTTGCGGTAGACATCTGTAATCAAACATCAAAATGCCCTACCAGCGAATGGATGAGCAAACTGCTAGAGAAAACACAGAACACCGAAACCACAAGAAACAATGATACCAGCAATGTGAGAGACCAAGTTCTGGAACGTATCTGCCCTGAACTTGACTACTCCGAGGCAGCGTTCCTACTGTTATGTTATAGCATTGTCGTGATTGATAATCCGTTCACTGATGACCTATGATGGCCTACCGTAAAAGGCCACTGAACAACAGTGGTTATATTGTAGCATCTAGACAGAGTCCATACTGGCCAACTGCACGCAGTGCCAATGGACTTAATTTTCAGTTTAGGCAGAAAAGAGAAAGATTCAGTCGTCCTAAGTTATAGTATGGGCCAGCGGTTCTAATGGGGCGTTGGAAGCCAAGGGGGAAGTGGGGGAAGCCGCAGAAGAGCTGGCGGAGGCCCTGGAAGGCCGAAGAGGGCGCTAGGAGAAGTAACGCGCTGCTGAGAAAGCAAATTGAAAGCAGAGTTTGGACAGTGTTTAAGTAGTGTTGTCATGCAGAATGCAGACGAATAGCAGATAAAGCCCGCTCAGCAGCTGGAATAGCCATCTACATCACTTGAGCTTGACTCAGTGTTCCTAAGGTTAATTGTGTATTTAAGTCGCCTATCTGAGCTCTGTTCCCATACTAGTGGGCTGCTGCCTTCTGCTGTGATGGATGCCGATGGTATTAGTCGCACCTAGTTCTGTTGCAACAGAACTACTGCACATTCTACAGATTACTCACAATGAAAAGCTGAACTTCTCGCAAGCTGCTGATCTGTCTTCCAGGGAGTACTAATGCTAGATTATTCGTATTGGGCAACTTTATTTCTAAATCAATAAACAAAGTTTAGAGCCATCGCTCGTCCTTTTCCATTTCTGCGGATTTTCGTGAGTTCGGAAGGCACCATTCAAGGCGCTAAAAGCAAACAAGAATTAACTTAAACCATCCGCAGGAGGCATCTTTCTATTCGCTAGTACCACGGGGAGGGGCGGAAAACGCTATACCGAGCGAATTCTACCAAGATACGAAGTATGGGGGCGTTGGCGTAGAAAAGATTGAAAAACTATGGTTTCGGCTTAGGTTTCTCTCAGCTCACTAGGTTACCCTTTTGCTGAGTCCCTGTGTTTGCTTGTTAGTCGTGTGCTGACAATTAATATAGAGCTCCTAGCCGAACTCTGAGTGCTGCGCATATGAATTTATAACAAAGATCAGCGTTTCAAGCATCTTAAGTTCTCGTTTTGGTTTAGATGGCCTACAAGAACTGCTTGAGAACTCACATCAAGCAAGAAACAACACGAAAGAGCACTTTGATATGCAGGCATACGGTGCGGTAAGCAGTATACAGCGGGAAAAACAGACGGTTCAGGACTGTACAGCTCTCAATTTCTCTTCGCACGACTTTCCTGAACAGTTAGCGCCCACAAGTGTGCAGGGGTCCCACCAAATGTTATACTAAACCTTTTCTGGTTTTTTACATCTTGTGCCGTGCCTAAACGGATTATCGCATCTGCTTTTAAGAAGCCTGACCTGCACGATTTCGTAATCTCTCCGTGTGTTCATAGTCCGTCCAGAAACTTTACAAAACCTGAAGGACCTCCCTAACACCGCTGATGATGGAACAAGAGCAATTCTGAAACGTAGGATATCACTGTTCCATATTTTCTCTAACATTTTCCTCATTGACCCACTGGTAGGGCATGTTGAACATACAACTAGAATAGCCGTAACTAGAGGTCAAAGTGAAAATTTCACAACCTGTTAAAAGAAATCCGGGGATCTTTTCACGCTCGTTCCCCCCGCAAGAGCAGGCGGCAATATCAAGGGTGAATGCGCGACAATAACACTGATCAGCGGAACAACGGGAGGGACGTCTTACTGCGGGTCACTGAACACTGGACCATCACACCTTATGTGTAGGCTTAGGCTTAGGCTAGAGCGGGACACGACAGCCAGCAGACGTAAAGTACGCACTTGACCACTTTTGAAATTGCCGCCACCACTTCTGGAGGGAACCAGCTTGAAAAGACCCAAATCCGGTATTCCGAAACCATTAAGTAGCCTAAAGAAATGACAGTCATCGCAACATTTAGTTGAAAGAACAATGCAGTTTTAAAAGAAAAACGTTAACGTTGCACAGAAACACAGGTATAATTTCGGGGACAAGCTGTCTACAAAAAGCAGACTACCTACCGAAAGCAATCATTGCGTTTGCCAATTCGTTTTTATCAATACTGCCGGAATTATCGCGATCAAAGTTGCGAAAAGTTGACGTCCAGTCAGTAATATATTTCCAAAGGGCATAAAATTCTTCGAAATTGACTGTTCCATCACCATTATTGTCGAACATGTCTAAAACTAACTGTATAACGAAACTTAAAAAGCGTACCCCCTAAGCCTTTCCCGATTTGCTAAGCAAAGCGTGATTCCCTAGCACAGCTGAAAGCCGAACATTTCGTCACTTTCTCTGTATATACACTTCTCGTTAGAAAAATTGTTCGAAATGAATAACGTACAAGAAGCAAAAAAATGCAGCTTGATTTCTTAAGCGTTTCGGTGCTTTTTAAATGCAGGCTAATCAAGCACTGCATAACGCCTTCCATGGGAACCGTAAAGTTCACGAATAGACCCGTTAATGGCATGCTGTACCTTACTTCCCGATTAATGTTATTATTATTGTTACGTCATTCGTCGGGATGACGTTTAGTGTACCTGCATCTCGGGTTTTGATTACGGTCTGACTCGTGTCGTGACGACTAGGCTCTCGGTGTGTGATGGTTCGTGAGCTGTAGCGTGTTAGATGGACGCAGTAAACTCTTGCTCCAAAGGGCTGCTCTCTGATGACGATAACTGTGGCAGTTCCACAGTCCCCCCTTGAGCGTTGGGTGTTTGAACGCGCGCTACATTATACAGTCCACTTCTGAAATTCGGAGCGACAATTATTATTATTATTATTATTATTATTATTATTATTATTATTATTATTATTATTATTATTATTGAGATGGTCAAGGTTCGACCTAATAGGCGCGCACATGGCTTGGAAAGGTGGAGGAGCTGCTCCTGACGAGAAACTCGGTTGGAGGGCAACTCCTGCGTGCGTTGAAGACGGCTCAAGAACGAGCCGAAAGCTTCGCCAAACTGTCGTTTGGTTTTTATGCCTTTAACGAGATTAAAATGTTTTTCGCTTATTTGACTCGTTTTTTGGCAAATACGAACGGGAAACATGCATGTACATCTTTTTTTATTACTATTATTATTATTATTATTATTATTATTATTATTATTATTATTAATTCTTTTTTTCCTTTTTCTTCTCTCCTTGCTAACGGATGCGTTATTCAGAATAAAAATTTTTGCGGCTTTGCAACCTGTTCGTTTAACGAACGGATTGCAAAGCCGCGAAAAAGTTTTATTCTATTATTACTAATGGGGTGTTGTAGTTCATTCTGCTGCAGCTCGATGGTACAACAAACAGTAGTAACATAATTGTAGTACGGAAAAGCTACCCGTTGAACATTTATTCGGCGAAACTTTTCAACGGGTAGCATCTCCGTACTGCCCTTATGTTATTTCACACGCCCATTAGAAAGAGTGTTATTTTCGATGCAACAAACGGCACCTATCTCGTAGCCGTTCATCTCGCATGGCTCACAGGGAATCGTAAATGCCACCTGCAGGCAGGTGTCAGCCAGTCTCATTTTCGTGCAATCGTTCGTCTTTCCTTCTCTAGCCCTGTTTGCCTTCATCTGCTTTACTCCTCTAGTAGTGATTCTCACGGTGGGGCATGTGCCCCACAGGGGTGGGCTTTTGAAGTCCAAGGGGAGAGCCCAAATCGCCATGAGGCCTTGGGGGGAGGGGGCACATGCTTCACCCAGGCAGTCGTGCTGAAGTGTACAGGAACCTATGGCCTGCGGGTCAGATATTGTGCCTCCTGCCTAAGAGGAAACTGCATGCTACTGCGCTCCGCAATTCTGATTGGCTGGAAGAGGACCGGAGAAAGGTGGGGGCAGCCGGCTCGGAGGTGAGAAAGTAAGTGTTCGACAAATTATCCGGGAAACGCTTTCCCCAAAGAACTTTGTGTAGCACCCTACATCATGACATCCGAGCTACCCTCCGTCCTCTCGTCCAGCCAATCAGAGCGCTCGAAATTGACTAATCAAAATTGGGGGGCCAAAACGCTCGGAAACGTTCACAGAGGGGCCCTGGCAACCCTGATCTTGAGAAACACTGCTCTAGTAAAATCATGCATTCTTTGGTGTGTAGTACGACGCAAACTGCCAAACTCGAGTGAACTGTTTGATCCTCTGTTCGTTACAACAGCCATGCTAGCGACTTTGCCTATACGGTAGTGATAGCTGTTCGCAATGCTGTGCTGCAACGAGCTCACGTTACCATGTAGACGCCTACTTTTATAATTAACAAAGTTACAGAAAACATTCCAGTTGTTATGAGAGGACAGATACCCTCCAACTGTGCTCTGAGGCAAGCAATTTGACGAAGAAGGAGAGCTGCCGAAGCTGCCCCACCAATGCCCACCAGTCTGGCTTTGATGGTAATACCAGAAGCCTATTGAACAAACAGCGATCAGGAGTGTTTCTTGCTTTACGATTTAGGGCTGAGAGACGAAGAATGGATCCTTGTGCTGGGTCGGCATTCGGCTGGAGAGTGTAGTAGCCAAATGTAAAACATCCTTACCGACAGAAAGTTGATGGGACCGCAAATCGTCAAAGTTTACGTCATCATGGTGGAAAGAGGAGGTTCCGTTCTCAAGTGCCGCTCAACCCGCTGCTCAGCAAACAGGAATTAACTTATTGCCGTATGTTAGTAAGCATGAAAGCTACGTGTCCTCAGTTTGATCCAGAAACTATCACCCTTAACTTTAAACAAGCAGCGATAGATGCTGCGACAGCCAGCTTCCCTGATGAGCAATTCTACGGTTTTCTTTTTATATCATTGGAAGCGGCAAGCGGGGCAGCAGGATCTGCTCTTGACGAACAACTTGGACCCCGACTTTGCCAAAGGGACCCAAATGATCCCCTCCATCCCGTTTTTGCCAACGGAGCAACTTGAAGAAGGCCTTACGGAGCTATCGACAATGTTCCCACGCGAGTTGCTCCCTGTCCTCGAATGTTTAAGAGCATCTAACTCTGCCGATCGAGCAGTTCAGGCAGCCGAAGTGTTTTCCGAAAGCTTCGCAAAAATAAACATTTAACGCGCAGCACCTCCGTATCATCATTATGTTCTTTAGAATACATGAACTTTATCAAGGCAGCTGGTAAGATATGCAATGTGCTCAGCATCCACGGCACGCGCTCGGTGGTCAGCATAGTCATTCGGGTGACAGGGTGACTATTTTCTAGTTATTGATCTGTATTCCTGCGCTACATATATATTATATTAGGGCAGTCTGTAGGTTCTTGTACAAGGAAGTAGCCGAGGCTACTATGGTGATCAGAAGACTGATCAAATGAAAGGTTCGCTACTTCCGATTCAGTACTGTTCCTGGTTTCTTTTTGTACGGATTTTTCGTGTCCCGTTGAATAGACTTTTATTAATAAACTTTTATTAATAAACTCTCCGGAGCTTTCGGGTCATTCGTGACCCGTCATCAGCGGTCAACGGGACACGAAAAATCCGTACAAAAAGAAACCAAACAATGAAATTATTTGGTCCCGTACGAAGACACTATATCTTCAGTACTGTTCCTATACCAAATACGAATTTTGTCAGGGCAGCCGACCAGTTGTAAAGCTGAGTAAATGATGACAGGGACAACTGTGGCTAGAACAATTGTTCAACCGGAAAATGGGATACCTTTTTAGCGTTTGCCTATACCAGCCATTCTCAGCGTGGGGTCTGGGGCGCCCAGGGGGGCTGAGAGGGTGTCAGGGGAGGGGCAAAAATGGAAAAGTTTTCAGAGGGGGGGCAGGAGGCCGTCAAAGGGGGCTGAGAGGCCTTACTGGAACAGGCGTAACGGCCAAACGTTTCGGCCGTAGACGTTATGCTCTATGTGGATGTGTTCTGTGTGATGTTCACTATTTCTGCTTAAGTGCGCCTATTTATTTTATGTTTCCCCTGCTCTGTAGCCATTCCGCCCACCAGTACATCGCTTAGCTCAATGGTTCACAAAGTGGGCGATATCGCTCCCAGGGGGACGATGGGAATTCCGTGCGGGGGCGTTGGAAATCACATAAGAGGATCTCTTGCAGAATTGTCTCTAGCGCAGGAGGGCTATCAGAGCGACTGGTCTAAGAGTGCTGAACGGCACACCTTTACATCCTATCATTGCTGTTCACGTAGAAAAAATACTGGTGAAGCAAAGCGCCATTGGTCTAAGAACGGTTGAATTAGCTTGCAAATTGTCAGTCATGTTCTGAAAATTTCATCTGCTGTGAGCCCAATCTTATTATTGTGAATTGGCAAACTTATACTTTGAAGTTCCAATTCGCAGCAAGGTTTTTCTTGTCTGCGCGCTTTCAGTTTTCCCCAGTGAAATTATGTCTAATGATTGAAAAGTGTTCTGATGCTGTGGAATCATCAGAGCAGGCATATTCCTTTTTGGTTTTGTTACTCACTATGGTCATGAGCAAGTGTGGTTAGCTCAGTGGTTCGCTGATCTTTTTCTTAACTAAATACTGTCAGTGACTAGTGCAGCGAACCTGCCTGACATCAAGTGAAATCGATTCACATACAGTAGAACCTCCGAAGTGTTGACCACCTCTGTATGCCGACCACCTCCCTAAGCTGACTGAATTTTGACCACTTGGTTGGTCCGCACGTTAATAATATAACATACCCACAGTCTCTTCATATTGAAAATATCTTTATTACGGATTTTCTCCCGTTGAGAAGTAAAATAAAAGATTTTTTCTTCCTTCCGAAGCCTTCGGGTCTGCCGCGACCCGTCTTCAGCGGTCCAATGAAGTTTGTGGTGGTTACTGAGACGACATTTGTCTTCCGTCACTTATCAACGTTTAAAACGAGAGTTTTAAAGTTCTTCATCTGTGTCTGTCAGCTGCCAGTATTCTTGTAGAAATTTGTTAATGCATGGGCCGACCTTGTAGTTTCGTTTTCAATTTTTATCCCTTTGTTCCAAAAATGTGATTTGATTTTTCTTCAGTGTTTTAGTTCCCATTGATTTTAGCTTGTCTGTCAACTATTAAGGGAACAACAATTGTGGAGTGTAATGATATTTGTCCATAAATTACTAATGTCTGCCCCTTGGTCTCGATTGAAAGTCACGTTGTTTCTAATATAGAGAGCCTCTTTTAGTTTTCTTAGGTGTAGGTTACTTTCATAGCAAAGGGCTCTTGGATTGAGGGGCTGTTTGCAATTCACCGCATGTTCTACCACTGCGAAAGCTTGAATTGCCTTTTCCATGGATTTTGTTGGATCCAATATTGGTCTTCCGCGGCGAGGTATTGGGGAGTGCATATTGTGTAGGCTAATTTTTGCATTGTTGTAACTGTTTAGTTTCCTTATGTGTTCTTGGAATCGGCGTTCTAAAGTATTCCCTGTTTCACCGACGTAAACTGCTGAACAAGAGCATTCGATCGCGTAGATGAAACCCGTTCTTTCGTTTATGGGAATTTTCCTTTTGTCCGTCCGGAGAATTGATCTGAGATTGGGAGAATTTTTGAAAAAGACTCTGAAACCCAATCTTTTACCTAGCTGAATAAACTTTTCGCCTAGTCCCGCCACATATGGAACAACTAAACGTGGATATAGTGAGGTATTAGGATCAGGAGCTTTACCTTTGTGTAGCCTGTATTTGAATACTCGGTCAATGAAGGATTTAGGATAATGATTTTTGTAGAAGACTTTTCTAATATAGTTAAGTTCCGGCTGTAGATATTCAGGATCACATATATTGACTGCCCTATCGACCATTCCGGAGAGGATTCCCCGCATTACTGATCGTGGATGATGTGATGAGAAGTTGAGATATTGTTCAGTCTGCGTGGGTTTCCTATAGACTCTGGTTTTAAGTCCTTCATTTGTGCGAATAATAAGCACATCTAGAAAGGGAAGACTTTTGTTTTCTTATTTTTCCATGGTGAAGACTATCTGGTTTGGGCGCATGTTGTTGAGGAATTGTAGAAATTGTTCTTCTTTTCCGGCCTTGATAATTACAAAGATATCGTCCACATATCTTTTGAAGAGGAGTGGGGCGATTTGTCTGTCTACGTTTTCGAAAATTCTTCTTTCAAGGTTTTCCATAAAAACTTCTGCTAAGACTGGGACCCACAGTCTCTTATGTTGACCAGTTTTCCCCGGTCCCTTTGGTGGTCAACTTATGGAGGTTCTACTGTATTTGGTATCAAGGCACACTCAGAACTTCGATCTCGAAGAGTATGAGGCCTTTCGCCGTTATGAACTATTCGACATTGCGTTCCATTTGACATTCCGATAAATTCGCGACTTCGAGCGTTCGGGATGTCAACTCGTCCAACCCTTTGACTCATATTGTATTCAGGACAAGCCAGGGGTTGAGCCCATTCGAAATTCTGAAATACTCACGATCCCAATGCAGTGAACATCGGTTGCAGGAGAACAACAGAGAATTGAGGTGAAAGCAAGGTTAAAGCCATCGCATACAGCAAAAAAACGCATAGACGCAGCCAAATAGCGATGGACAAGCGGTAACTACCTAGTCTAATGCATCAATGTGATCATTCATCAATTTGATCGAAGAGCTAAGGTGACCGACTTGTACAGTGCGGTAAAGATATCCGCGTCAACGTAAAGCACACCCGTTAATCCATTGTTGTTTCCGTTTTTCCTTTTCCCTCGCTTTAAGATTATTCCCGGTTTTTTAGTCTCCCAGGAACTCTCTCTTTTGAAATACTTGCAGTGCCTAGTTGACTACAATACCAGCTCTAAGCCACTACTATTACACAAGAGACAGCAACAGAAGCATCCTGAAAGCTGAGCACAATAAAAGATTTTTCACGGGTCGAATTTTCCATAATTACATTACTCAAACGTACCGTCGTTACATGTTAGGTTTCCTTTTACGGAATGTTTGTCCCGTTGGAAAATTTTAATATTTCCGGAGCTTTCGGGTCAAACGCGATCTGTCTTCAGCGGTATTAAAATGTCTCCGAAAGCTCCGGAATTATTAAAATTTTCCAACGGGACAAAAATTCCGTAAAAGGAAACCTAACATGAAACTCCCCGGTCCCGTACCAAGAAGTTGCATCTGCAAAACTTATCCGCCATGTTAAATAATAGAAATGAAATATTTTTACCGCTTTAAAAACAATTTCGCCAGTCCCATCAGACTTCTTAAGGCCAGACCCACCTGTATTCAATTCACAATGATCGAAAGCTGCCATTAAAGTTACGGCATTAATATTGCGTATACCCAGGAGGGGATAACGGATTATAAGCACGCCATAACCAAGAGCGAAACCACCAGACAGCAAATATAGAAACTTACTAATTAAAATCCGGACTGTTTCCGCGTTAAAAGGTACCCAGCTGCCGTTGGACAAGGCGCCCTGTAGCTCCGTAGCACTAATTTGCCCATTTCCATCTCTATCGACACTGAAAAATCATTGAAATAAAACGCTCGACGATAATAGTGGTGCCAAGGTAACCTCTGAAAAATCTGCATAAGCAATTTACGGTCCACACTCGCCATTCCGTAGGATTGATTACAACTTGGAATGTTGGACGTTGGCTGTAGAAATTGGTTATCTTTACCACTCGGTGCTTCGGTTGGCTGTCAACCAAGCAAGTCCATTGCCTTGAAATTCTTTTCAATAGTCGGAGGAAGAGAATAGTTTTACAGAAACTGTTGTCCAGCACGAACGATTATTAAACACCCATGGAACTGTAAGTCAGACAATGTAAAGATAAAGAAACCCGGGGCAAATCCATGCGGCTAACACATTCAAAATGTAGAGTAAATGCTCACTGCCAACCTTATCAACGTGCGACATGCGCAACGAGACTTACGTCTACCACTATTGTTCAGCTAAGCCAGTTCAGCAAAGCTATGTCAAAATGTATGCCTTTCTAGGTTTTTCCTGACATGTTCCCGTTCGTCCTAACTAACCAGTTAGTTACGTTCTGCGTTTTTTCCTAACAGTTGCTCATCCTTTTCTTGGTAGGTCAGTTGTTCTGGTACAATGACAGAAGCTTGCTACGAGAAAGAACGGGAACAAGCCGGGAAAGACCTTGATATGGAGCACTTTTTTATTACAAGATATACATGCTTTTAAAAAAAGGAAGGATAAAAAATACATTTTTAAATAAAGTCTCTATATAAAACTAGGAAGAACATGAAAGCACTTTACACTCACCGAGCATAATTTACCGTATGACCGTATACCTTACCGTATAACTACTGCCATACAAACTTGGAAAGCAATTAATGAGATTACGGTATTCCTAAAATTCCCTGCCATTGCCAGCTGGACTGTTTCGTAATATAAGGGCGATTAAAAGTATTTGCTTATCACAGAAACATTTCAGTATGTCTTCGGTATTTTAGAATAGCATAATGTTTTAATGCCCTTGGTCGCATGAAAATACACCAAGTAACTTTAAAATGCATTTTTTAAAAATGGATGGATTATTATGAATAGAATGATTTTTCCAATTCTGCCATTGTTTTCCTGAAAAGCGGGCAAACATTGTCGCCGTAACGCAATGTACTCAATCTTACCTAAATTTTAGTAACTGCTCTTAGTATTTTAGTTCATTTATTTGGTGCGTTTAAGATAAATTATCTCTGCACGGACGCATCTGCCTACCATAACATTTCACGACTTGTTACGTCGTTAGGAACGGGAACAAATCAAAAAGGTGAAAGGAGGTTCCCTTTGTAGAACCGTTTTCTGTTGACCACTGTCAGCGCGTTACTGATATGTCCAGAGGCTCGGCTCCTTCGAGCATCATGTGGTCTTATTACATTTCGCTTTAGTTTCCATCTTTTCGGGTACGTTAAAAGTTTTTTCGTCAAAGTCGTTTCTCCGTCTGCTTTCTGTTTATTTCTGCACGGCCAACCGTAGAAAGTGACGATTATCGTAATTTCAGCAAGCGTATGGACGCAGAAGAGCTGATAAAACACGATCACGACACTAAACAATGGCTTGCTGACATAGAAAGCTTCCGACAACCTCCGCCCATGAAGAAACTAATGGATGACATGCGAGACGTTGCCAGTCTAGATGTACACTCGAAGAATATAGAAGATGACTTTCTTGCGAAGCTGCAAAAGTTTCAGTTGTCTGAGTCTCACCCGTATTCGGGGAATGACCGAGTGCAGACAGGCAAGCAGCTGGCGACAGTCGCTAAACTGAACGATTTGGGTATGCTTAGCTTAGCCAGTAGTTTCAAAAGAAAGGAAAAAATAAGCAAACATCAGGCAAAGGCTCTTCGCGAGGAGATCACGAAACTGACCCGTCCAACTAACCCTTTTAGTTCTTTGAGAAGTGATTCCAGCGGTTACGATAAAAATTCATCGTTCTGTACTTCTACGGAGCCGGACGATGAATCTACAACATCGAGAACTTCCTTCGATCATGTAAAGTGTTCGAGTTGTTGTGTACACTTTGAATTTTCGAGAGAACAATGCACAAAGAGTGCCGCCGAATGCGCTCTTCTGCTTTCCAGTACTCGGTCACAATCCCGACATGAGCCTACTCCTTGTTCAATACCAGCTACAGCTCCGATGGCAGAAAAAACTCGGTCGTCAGCCGGTGGGCATCAGACTAAAACGACTGACAAGGAGATGAGCCCCATTATGGGGATTGCCAGCGATTTTTCTAACTCCCACACTTTGGCATCTCAAATCTCTCAAAGCGTAGCAGACATTCCGTGTTCTAAATATACTCAATGCCATTTGTGCTATATGCAAGACGGGTTAAAAGATGGCTTGCAACATGGATCACCCAAAAGAACACATGTTACTTTGTCTAGAGAACATATAGTTTCTCTGAACAAAAGAAAAGCTGCTGTACCGTCCCGTAAGTTGTGGTTATTCACTTTGTACAATCATACTATCCTGTGATCTTCTACAGCGACATTTAATGAGCCGCCCTGTTCGATTGGTGTTGACCACACTGCTGTCGGCGTTACGTCGCCATTGCTTGAAACAGACGACCTTAGGAATCGGCTGAAGAAATGTTCGGCTAGAAGAGGAGAAATCGAAAAGAAAGTATCCAAGGGCAACACTGCTTACGGTAAGCATTGTTGGATCTTGGAGTAGAGAAAATCTGCACTTTTCTTTTTTTGTTGCAGTAATTAAGCACCTAATCGTTTTGTTTTGTTAAAGTTACTGATGGCGGATCTTTTTCTATCAGTGTTACATTGTTTTACTTTTGCTTGAATACGAAGTTGAGCGGCGTGCAGGTGAATTTTACTAAGGCTAAAAGTTTTGTTTATGCATACTTTAACAAAACCTTCCGGTTAGTTTCTGACAAAGGTTTCTCTTTGTTTGCTGAATTTTCAGGGCGTACCTGGCCCCATCACCGGCGCGTAATGATAAGCCTATGTGAACGTTAAGTTTTTGAGACGTGGTGCAGCTTAAAAATGGGAGGACGCGAGTTCTGACAAAATTTTCGTCCTTTCGAATTAATGTTTATTCTATCCTTAACGAAGCAAAAATAGTAGGATGAAATAAGTTAAATGAAGTTTTCTAAAAGTAATAATGAGTAAACAAATTAGTATACATAAAAAGAAATAGGAATGAAGAATTGTCTAGCTGATGAAATAGCAAAGATAAAACAAAAAAGGAACAAACTGTGAAGGATGTAAGCCCACTCGGTATTACGGCTGTTTCTATTTCACATTTCTTTAAATGTGATTTTATTGTTTCTGCCACGTGACTTCGGAATGAGTCGCACACCAGCAAGCTTCTGCTGTTACCATGCCCAAGCCTTTTTCTCGAGATGTTGTCAATCTACAATCTCAAACCCTGTTCATCCATCCAGCCGTTCTCATGAAAGTGAACAAAGGCGCTAGGAGGAAAATCTTCCTTTGGCTTCCCTTTTCTCTTAAATATGACCATGGGCTTCAGCTTCATTCCATTAGCCAGGCAGGACAGCACCACCGTGAAGTGAGTTCTTTCATGGCCGGTACTCTTCATTACCACAAACTTTGTGCCTTTACTTTCCACTGTTCTATTGCCAATCATATGGAAACATATTGGCGTTTCATCCATATTACTGATCTCTCCCAACAAAAACTCATTCTTCCTTCTCAGATTACTGACATGCCTGGGAATACAATTCCATGAGATAGAGTACAGTTTCATCTCTTCTACGAAATACGGCTTCGACTTTTGCTTATTTCGGGATGGCACGCTACGCTTCTTCAAAAAAGAGACGTGTAAACTTACCGCCGGAAATCACGCAGCTTATCCTCCAAATCCACAAGCATTTTCTGCGCAATTTTTGTTTTCTGTCTCAGGACGAGGTCCTTCCTTTTTATGAAACGGCTGCAGCATCCATGCGTTGCAGTAAAGCCGTAGGATAAGTGTGGGTTGTAACGGGCCCAGTTCATGGCTTTATCTTTCATGTCTGATCTTGTGACGATACGGCCGCTCTGTCGCTGTTCTCTTACCCATTGTGCCAAACTGTTCTTTAGTTCCGGCCACTAGGCGGTGCCTGAGCGTCTTGCGTGTTGTTTCTTCAGCATCTTCTTCAGGGTCTCTTTCTGTTTCCTCCAATCTATTACCATCTTCCACGTAACGCCATACTTCCTGGCCGCCTGTGCGTTGTTGCTTTCTTTTGCCATCTTGACGAATTCTAACTTGAATCCGGCTTTGTAGCTTCTCCTCGTCATAGCTCGCGTGCAGAATGCACTAAATAAAGCTGAAAAATTCTGAAAAATTTTCAACTGCCGATATAACGTTTTGTTCTCTTGCACTGTTCACATGGTAACTTAATTTAAGGAAAAGCTCAACCAAAGATATTTCGTGGTGATCCTTTGTTTTTCCATACTGGAAGAAAACCGCCTGTTATAGGACACTTTAATATGCTATTACAAAATGTTTTCACAGAAACGCAGGTATTGCTACCGTTTGGGGATAGGGCTTTTTTGACAGGCGTACAAACGCAGTTCTGGTTTTGACGTCTTTCTTTGCAATGTTATGTGAAATGATTATGAATTGTGGCAGTGTCTCAAGTTGGAAATTTTAAACAAGAAAGTAACTGTTGAAAGGTGCAACTGTGATTCAACAATTTATGAAAGCAGAGAATAAATTGAAAAATAACTTTAAAAATGCAGAAGAAAATGCAGTAACATAAATGGTTGAGAAGATGAATAAAGTCTAGCTGCAGCTCGAAGTCAGCTCATATAGCTCTGAGGAGACAGAGCAGCCCTCGAGTAGCATCTGTCAAAAAAGTGGTACCTTTCTACAGTGGCAATCCATACATTTCTTGAAAACAAATATATGTGTGCGTTGTGACGAAGTACGAAATTAGTGGAAACCATTGCAAAATGCTATATCTTCACAATGACCTTACTTTCTCGACGACTGGCAACAGTAAAGTAACGCTTTTAACTTAATAGCTTTCAGAACTTTTTACGTTCCATCTTCAGAGAACAACATTAGTGTATACCGACATAGAAATTTTATTTTACCAATAATCGGTAGCTTTTAAGAAGGCAAGAAGGAACGGATGAATTACTAATAATTGTGTAACATGCGGGCTGTTTATCATTTTAACGGCCGTCCTTTCAGTCAGCATTGCTGCAGTAGTTCTGAGCTTTTCCACTTCAGACAGTTTGCTTAATTTCTAACTTCCTGCTTCGTAGCTCGCAAGTGTGACGGTTTCAACAGTTTGGACAAGCGAAAGACTATTCAATGCCATATTGACGGTAACTATTAGTTTTCTAGATTTTAAAAGATTAAAGAGCAACATTGGCCATGTCCATGCTGATTTGGGTACTCTCACTTTCAGCGATGATACCATTTATTTGATGTAAACGGCAATAACAAGAAAAAAAATATGCATGAGCGTATATGAATATATTCTGTACAACGGTGAGGCACGGAAAGATGTTGACAGAACGTAGAACGGGAACGAGCACGCCGTCGGCTGAATGAGAAGACAGGAGCATCCACTCGGGAAGATACCGAAAGAAGAGCTAATGCGCACCGAAACTGTTGGCTTAAATAACGGTGCGGGTAAACGGAAAAAGGGACCACCCGTGCGGGAAAGGAGTTTAGCTGAAAGGTCCCCTCACCTAGACGCCAATCAAACTGACGGTTTAGCAATTGAAGAAACGGAGAGTGCAGTCCTCTTGCGCAGCTAATCACCTTGAATAACCTATTTATAAAGCAATGAGCCCTGTGCAACGTAAGCAGTTGTCAAGCTTGGCCTTCAGGCAGCTATGCTGCAGTGAAGGCGTGAGCTACCCCTGACATACTCTGTTCACCGAACCATGTCTGGTAAAAACGAATACGGTATAATTATGAAGTTAAATGAAGGGAAAATAAAAGGAAGTTAAATCTTAATTACAGATATGCATAGACGGTCAAACAACCACAGTCCAAATGATTTAGTTCACTTTAGTGGCAGCTTGATGAAACTGTATGCTATTTAGTGCCTGATCTGCTTTCTTTGATTTCTATCATATGCTGCGCGCACAAAGAGTTACTGAAGTTGGAATTGTGCATGTATTGCCACTTATTATTGATGATTGTGACTTAATGGTAAATTGTTGACCATTTTTAAGGCCACTGTGCATTGTGTCATGGAGAGTTCAGCCGTTTAAGCGATGCTGTTAAAGCTCACGGTTACTTGTTCCACCGTGAGTGTTTCATCTCTCACAATCATGGTGGGCATAGAAATAATTCATTCAGCCTTAATGTTCCGTAAACTTTACTTTCAGGCAGCTCCTTGCATGGAGAAACCTTTTATGAATCAGACTTGGGCTTTTGTTGCAAAGAAGATGATATGGTTTGTTTATTCGTTTTATTCTTCGTTTATTTTCTCTTCCTAGTATCCTGGTTACCGAGAATTCGCCGAGAAGTGTCATAGCTGTGGAAATTTAATCCTGGCGATGGTACTTCGTCTTCTCGATAGCTGTTTCGAAGAGAACGTTTTGTGCTCTTTAGCTACTTCAAGCTGGGGGGAAGTGTTTCCATCCTCAGTGTTTTCGTTGTTGCAAGTGTAAAGTTTGCTTGGACGGGGTTCCATTCACGGTGGACAATCAGGGCCGATTCTTTTGCGTGCAAGATTACCACACATTGTTCGCTCCTAATTGCGCAAAATGCCGAGCCCCAATCACACCAGTTCCAGTAAGATTAGATGTGCTGTGTGCTTCCATTTGTAAATGAATCGTTATGCAGGGTGCTGAAGAAACTGTACGAGTTGTTGCTATGCAGCGAGACTACCATATCGATTGTTACGTCTGCGAAGTACGTAATATTTTGGCTTCAAAGATCTGTCGTTTACATATCGTTGTATGGGAACTCAGCATCTATTATTACATGCCTACATATCACCGTTATCTCACATTGCAAGTTGAGTTCCCAACGAAATATTTTTTATTTAGGGTTGCGGCGTGCAGCTTACAGACGAGCCAGGCAAACGCTGCTATCCTTTGGAAGAACATTTGCTTTGTCGCTCTTGCAACTTTTGTTGGACACTTACCGGTGGCACTGTTAATCCCATTACGGACGTATAGAATAATTGTTTGTAATATGTTGCTGCTCCAGAAGAAAGCGTTTGATTTGAATAAGATTGTTATACCTTCACCTATTCCTATTCGCTATTTAGTGTCAAATGTAACTAGAAATGATCGAAAGTGGGTTAGCTAGTGCTGCGCTTGACTCTCTTCAGATAATGCGACAGCTACCAAATTTGCACATGCGTTTCTGCTTCACTTCTGGCTCTTTATGCAACATCGCAAGACGTTTTTTATTTACTCAACGTTTGCTTCTCGCTTATTCCTCATTATTACTGTTAGTTCGATTCTTCATACTCTCGATACCGTTTGCAAAATGTTAATGTCACAACCTCCTATGATTTATGCTGTCAATCTTTTTTGTACCTAGGTAACCTCCCTTGTATCCTCCGGTCCCCTGGTCTGCAATGAAAAGTAGCGAAATCTATTTGGTCAAGTATTTCACGGGCTTCGACACGGCTCCTGACGAATGGAGGGGCTCCACGCGACTGCGAACCCATCCCCGGTCTCCCGACGGCTCTTCAGCGAACGGACCCTTCAAAATGACAAATTCGAAGTCCACACAGCAAACCAACAGAGAGCAGCTGTAGATTTTGTAAAAACTTAAAATTTTCTGCAAGCCAATAGTCTTGCTTAACTTTCCTAATTGCACGCGGAAAGTACCAATGCCGGCACTATTCCGCACGAATGGAAGTGCTCCATGCGTTTGCAGAGTCCTCCGCGATCTACGAGCGGCTCCTGCGCGGAAGACGCGCCCTACAAATTGACAACCCCAATGTTTACGAAAGGAATCAACCGGAAGCAGGTCCAGAGTTTGTAAAATGTTAGAGTTTTTCTCAAAGGAATTGTTTTACTTAGCTCTTCTGAGTGAACGCAGAAACTACCACCTCGGGCACGGTTCATGAGCAATAGAGGGACTCACGGGGCTTGTGGACTTTTCCGCGATGTCTGGTGGGCTAATAGAAGGAAAATGGACCCTACAAAATGGTAAAGCCGAACAGTACGAAGGGAGTGAACCGCCGGCAGGTGCTTATTTTCTAAAAATTTAAAATGTTCTTCAAAAATACTCTTTAACTTAGCTTTTCTAATCGGACACAGAAAATACCAGCCCAAGGCACCCCTCGTGACCAACATAGGGGCACACTGGGCTTCTAGTCCAGCTGTTGCTACGTGGAAAACGGACAAAGCAGAACGCCAAAGTCGAAGTCTAAGAAGGAAATGCACCGGGAGCAGCCATAGATTTTCTAAAAGCTTAAAATGTTTTTCAAAACAACTGTTTTACTTAACTTTTCTAATCAGACCGCAAAAGCACCGGCGTCGGCATGGTTCCTGCCGTGCGCAGGTGCTCCAGGGCTTGTGGACCCTTTCGCGGTCTCAGGGCGCCTCTTGCGCAAAGACGGATCCTATAAAAGGACGAAGTCGAAGTATACGCAGGAAACGAACCGGGAGCAGGTCTAGATATTCCAAAGCCTTAAAGTTTTCTTCAAAAGAATTTTTTACTTGACTCTTTTTACCGGACCACGAAAAGAGGGGCGGTGGCACGGTTCCTTACAGGTGGAGGTGTTCCATGCGCTGGTAGACGCTCCCGCGGCCTGCGGGTGGCACCTCCGCGGAAAGTAGACCCAACAAAGTGATAACGGCGAAGTATACCGGGCAAGTAAACCGGAAGCAGCATCAGATTTTGTAAAAGCTTCAAATGTTCTTGAAAAATATTGTTTTACTTAACTCTTCTAATCGGACGCTCAAAATGCCGGTGCCCTCACGGTTCATGACGAACAGAGCGGCTGCACGGACTTGTGGACCCCTCGGCAGTCTCCAAGAGGTTACTTTGTAGAAGATGGATCCTGCAAAATGACAAAGTCCAGTATGCGTAGGAAACCAACAGGGAGGAGGTCTAGAGCTTGTAAAAACTCAAAAGCTTTTAGAAACCAATTGTTTTACTTAACTTTTCTAATCGAACCCCTAATAAATTAGCGCCGACATGGCTCCTCACGACAGGAAATCCTCCACGCGCTTGTGAACCCTGCTACGGGCTCCAGGTGGCTTCTGTGCGGAAAACGGCACTATGAAAAAACAAAGTCGAAGTATACGAAGGAAATGAACGAGGAGCAGGTGCAGATTTTCTAAAACCTTAGAATTTTCTTCAAGAATATTGTTTTACTTAACTCTTCTGATCGGACGCTGAAAATACCGGTGCCGGCAGGTTCTCTGACGAATCGAGCGACTCCACGAAGTCCATGTCCATCGTCCATGTTTCCTGCGAATCCGTTAGTGTGTTTTCTTCAGCTGCATCACTAACCCTTGCTGAATTTTTGTTTAGCATTCTTGCATCGGGTCATTCGCTGACATTTGCTCTTGGACATGGGAAACATTGCCTTCTGCTGTTCAGCAATAAGATGTTTCCCATCTCCAAGAGCAAATGTCGGCGAATGACCCGATGCGGCAGCGGGCATTGCAAGCGCATTCTATTCGGTGAATAGTGCTTAGTTTAACGTGTATCGGTATCGTGGTTCCACTATTCCTCAAAATAGACTTCAATGGACGCAGATCTGAGTAGATCCTGGAATTTAGTGCTCACTGTTCATTTATGACCAAGACTTGAAGAAGAACGCAAGTAACGGGAACTTTCGTGGTACTGTTAGGCGTAAAGGCTCCGCGAATTTTGCCAATGCTCACTCTCGACCTTTGGCTAAAGATAACTTGTCGCAAGAAGCCGTTCGACGTATGGAACCTTGATAAGGCACCTTATGTTCACTATGAACTAGGTCGTAAAAGCGAGAATTATTCTAATGATCCAAAACAAACAGCACAGATTAACCCTTTGACCAGTTGTCAAATCTTTATGTCACCCTGGCAACGATGAAACTTTGCTTTTGATTTGCTATCGCTTATGACGGTAGCAGAAATGTTCTGGAGATTACCAAGGTTCACCTGTTTGCTTTCGAGAGCAAAAGTTAAAGCGCTTGTTCACAAACAGCTACCGCTTTTCCAGTCTCTCAATTAAAAGGTGAACAAAGAAAAGCGAATGTCAGAACGACGTTCGAACATGTAATCCGTGCAGTTACCCTGACAATCGCAAACAGAATGAAGAACTAAGACAGAGTTCTTATTTTTGCGCCTTTCTTAGGTCTGGTAGGTTATAATTGTGATGTGTGCTCTGTCATTTTGCTCAAACAAACCGAATGCAACCAGTCACACAATCATCTCCGTATTCTTAATCAACTTTGTTGCCTTTGTCCCAGCTAATGGAAGGATTATGGCATACAAAGGCGCCTCTGGTTTTTCGTAGGGTAACATGCTCCCATTGCATATGATTTTCAGTGGGAGGACGAGAGAGCATTCAAACAAAGATGCAGAGGCGTCAAGTTCAGTGAAGCGTGAGCTGTTCTGATCAGTAAAACCAGGAACTGCCCATTAAGTCCTTCATCCGTATCTTGCTCATTAAGACGGCTAGCTACAGGTAACCACATGTTGCGTGTGTTTAATGCTGGCGACAGAATCAGAAGCGTTCCGAAAGCTTTGAGGCAACAGTCTTCTATTTTCAACTAAGCATGAAGTTCTTCTCTCAATCTTCTTAATCTTCAACGACCTGTAGCGACCCACGATTAAAAACCTTTCCGTTTTTTCCTTTGCGAACTAATTAGATACATGTGACTATGATTATAGACGAAGAAATTACGCGTTACCCGTTGGTAAAAGATAACAGTCACATGTCAACCATGTGTCGTGACCTGCGTTTATCGGCATTTTTAAGCGAAATTAAACAGTTGTATCAAAAGCAGTTGTGCTGATCGAACAGCGAACGTACCCATTACAGACCAACACCTAGGACGTTTGGTAGTTGTCAGCATTGAGCAACGACTATCCTAGACGAACATGATAGGGTGATGGTTCTGATATCCCAGGCTTAAACTATGGTGTAAACTGCATTACTTCTACTTAAAATTATTGCACACCAAATGACATTTCAACTTCAGTAGAATAAGCTGTGCTGTTATTTTTTTAAACCTTTGCTGTTGCTAACGGATTTCGTAATCCATCAAGCAGGCAGTAAGCTTTGGTAAATTTAAAATTTCGGTGCATTAAGCGATCTTACAGTGTTTCTTCAGAAAACGTATGCAGCCTTTCTGAGACAGCCAATATTCAAATTTAACTGTTTCTATGGATAAGGAGTTTTATTACTATTCATAAGCCATTATGACTTAAGAAGCTGACTGAAAACAGTATGAGGTACCTATGGCTAATTTTGGGAAATGAGAAACTAAAAGCAGCAGGTGAGTGATAGCTCATCATAGTAACACGAGGTACTAGCATTACGCGCAGGTTGAGAAGACATAATAACAGAAAACAGCATTTTCTCAAGTCACATGATGGAATCCTACCACTAGATACACAGAAAAGAATACTGCGCTGCTATTATCTTCAGCAGTGATTCGTCAATCCCTGCGGAAAATAAAGTCATTCTTTTCTAAAGACAAACGGCGTTGAGACAAATCCACAGATAACGAGGGCCTACTGTACATAGAACTGATAACTGGTTCATTGACCGTCTATCGCTGGGTTCGCGATGGAATGACGGGAAAAACTCGGATGCAAACAAAAGCGGCTAACGAAATTCTTTGTCCGCAGGTGTGTGGCTACAATACTCGCATTGGTCGACGATTACAAACTGAACGTCACCATCACGCTGGTAAGATCAGCAGACAAGGCCGACATCCTAACGCGAGTCTCGCGACGATGGATGGCGCCTACCGATTCCGTAGAAACTCCGGTCTGCGCGATGGCGGCGAGCAATGAAACCGTGAAGCTGACTACCGAAGTGCGGCATGTTTCGGGTCAACCTGGTGTACGACGGGCCCTCTACTTTGCCAGGCGTCGTGATACTATAGTATCGAAGAGGGGTGTCAGTCGGGTGATCAGTGAGCGCGATATCTGCCATTCGATCGACCCTACAGCAGTAAAGTGGAAGCGGCGAAAGCCGGAGTTCAGCAGAGTGTGGCAGAGGCTAAGCCTGGATGTCACTCACTATAAAAGCAGGCTCTACTTGAGCCTCATAGGTTGCAGTGACTGAACCCTCGAAATTTGCAATATGGCATCCCCGTCATTAGGCATCACGGGAAGTGTAGCAAGCTAATCGGTCTCCCTGGGAGTCTTCTTCAGCAATGTAAGCTGCGTGACAGCTTATTGCGCCAGAGCAAAACTGGTATCCCTATCTTCCAGCGAGGAAAAGGGAACAGATAAGCGCAACGTGGGGGAGGGGGAGTGCTTTGCTTGGGGGCAAGAGCAGTGCTTAGCCGAAGCGATGGTTGCTGGAACTTGAGGGTGGTGCGAGTGTGTGATCTGCCAGTGTAGTCGGAGTAAAAATTTTTCGTTCTCCTTCCTTGCGTGTGTTTACTGCAACAAGTTCATTTAAATCTGTTTGTATTTTGCCATCCATCTTTGTTTCGGTCTTCCTCGAGGGCGTTTTCCCCTGTTGAATGTGTAATAACAAGAGACGATGCGCACGCAAGTCCTCCTTTACTCTACAGTCACTGCTGTACATTGCATAATTACAGTACAATGTGTGCTCGAGAACGGTTACGGAGCAGCGCCTATTATCCACCCTAACTGATACTACACCCGTCCCCCACCAACGCAAGCTCGTGTGGGGATCGCGGAAACATAGTCTCGTAAATATGTTGGTGGCCGCCGCTGTCTGTCAGGATACCGCCGTTGTTCTGTTGTCTGTGGGTTCCCGTGGTGCCAATGGAATATCTCCATGGGTGTCTTCATAGTAGATCTTCAGATTCACGGGTTTGGCCTGTTGGATGTATCTGTAAGTAAACTTCAAAGTGCCCTACCAACGGATGGATGAGCAAATTGTAAGAGAAAATACAGAACAATTTGTATACCGTACGTTTCGGAACTGCTCGTGTTCCGTCGTCAGCAGTGTTGGGGAGGTGTTTATTCGGTAAGGGGTTTATATAGCGCATGGGTACAATGGGTGTTTGATTAGTTGGGTAGGGCGCAGCATTGGAATTTATTAATCGGCGCAGCCCATACTTCACTAACCTCCACGCCATTGTCGCGATTGATAGTGGAGTTGCTCTGGATGTACAGAGCCTCCTTAATACGCCTAAGATGTAACAAGTTTTCGTGGCATATGATCTTCGGGTGCGGGTCGAGTGTGCACCGAGATGCGTGCTCAACGATCACTGAGGCACTTATCGCGTTCTCCATGGCTTTTCGAGGGTCCGTTGTCGGTGGACGCCCTCGGCCGGTGGCCTGTACCCCATTGAGTCTTCGTTCGGCGTTCTTGTATGTCAACACATTCTTCATGTGTTGGCCGAATCTCTTAAGTAAAGTGTTGCCCGTTTCTCCTATGTACGAGGCGTTGCAACCACACTTTATTTGGTAAATGACACCGGGTCTGCTGTCAAAAGGAACCTTGATCTTGTCATTTCTCACAATCGAACGAAGATTACATGAACTTTTAAATCTCACGTTGAAATTTAAGGAGCGCCCCAGTCTCCTGATCCGTTCACTTAAACCACTGTAGTAGGGAAGGAGCAGCACCGGGCGTTGTTGGTTATCAGGCGGGGACGGTGATGAAGGTTTATTTTGTTGGCACTGTTTAATAATGGAATTGATGAATTTACTGGGGTATCCGTTACTGCATAGTGTGTTATAAATGTGTCTTAATTCTGTATTTAAATATTCGGGGTCACAAACCGTTAGGGCCCTGTCAACCATCCCTTTAACTATACCTCTTTTAACTGAAATAGGGTGATGAGAAGAAAAGTTTAGGTGCCGGTCCGAGTGGGTAGGTTTCCTATAAACTGTTGTTTTTAACTTATTCCCTTGTTTAATGACTAAGACATCTAGAAAAGGGAGTTTACAATTATTTTCCTTCTCAATGGTTAGCGTTATCTGGTTGGGGAAGAGACTATTCAGGTGTTCCAAGAGAGTTTCTTCACTGCCTGATTTTATGATGGCAAAGATGTCGTCTACATATCTTTTGAAAATGATAGGAGGGGCACAGTCTTGCAGAGTGCTGAAGGCTTTTTCTTCGAGATGTTCCATGAAGATCTCCGCAAGTATGGGGGAGAGTGGACTGCCCATAGGCGCACCGTCCTTTTGTGAGAAGAAACTATCCTGGAATCTGAAGTAGTTGCCCTCGCGCATGCAGAACGACACTAATTTAACTATGTGGGTGGGGTTTAATTTCGTCCTCTGCAAGATGGTGTCATCTGCATCTAACAGAGTTTGAAGCAAGTTGATGGTATATTTTATGGGAACGCTTGTGAAAAGGTCTTTTACATCGTAACTGACCATGATGTCACCGGGCTGCATTTTTATGTCTTTTAGTGTGGAACAAAATTCTTTACAATTTTTAACATTGGACTCGCGTTTACCGGTTAGGGGTTGGATTATAGTTTTTAGATATGAACAAAGTCTTGAGGTGACACTATTAATGCTGGAGACAACTGGTCTTAGAGGGACACCTGGTTTGTGGATTTTGGGAAGGCCGTAAAGTTCAGGGCACCTAGTGTTACTGATGTATGAGAGACTACGGTTTATTTTAGAAATAATTGGGTCTTGGGGTTCATTGGCGAAGGAGTCTAACATATTTTGCAAAAGTTTTCGGGTCTTATCGGTCGGGTCTTGTTTTATGGGACGGTAAACGGGGTTGCTGAGGAGCTCATTTATCTTTTGTGTGTAGATGTTCCTATCCAGTATAACAACCGTATTACCTTTGTCAGCCTTCGTAATCACAATGTTCGTTCTAGATTTTAGACTTTTAATGATCCCCCGTTCTGAACTACTTAGGTTTGGGGTCGGACGATTGTTGTTGTTGTTGCGCAATACTAGGCTGGAGATGTGACCTTTAATTTCTTTAGCCACTTTAGGATCGGTTTGCGCGAGACCGTACTCTGTGGAGGCAATTATATCTAGAATCGGGGGGTTCTTAGGAGTGGGAACGAAATTTAAACCTTTGCCTAAAACTGCTTTCTCATTGTCCGTTTAGAACAAGGGAGCTGAGGTTAAACATTTCGACTTCTGGTGGCGTCCTTTCTGTGCGCGGTTGTAGCCGATTGATGTGCACGATTTTGCACGTGTTGTCGTTTCTGCGCACTTTAACACTTGTGGGGTTTAGCGTTTCAACTACAGACAATCCTTCCTGCCATTGCGGTCTTAGTTTATTGCGTCTGGGGTATCACAACCATACTGGTGTTCCAGGGGCGAGTTCAGGTCGGGAAGTCGCTCGAGAGTCGTAAGCAAGCTTTTGTTGTTCCGACGCAGAGACCAGATGTTCCTGGACGAGTGCCTGCAATCGTTGCATCGTGTGTGCTGTAGTCTTTCGGACCAGTTGTCTATTGAGTAATGCCACGGATTTTGCAACGTTGGTACTATTGGGAGCGCCTTCAAATCTCTGCCGAACATCAAAGTAAAGGATGTGTTGCCGGTTGAAGCGTGCCTAGAAGTGCGGTAGGCGTATAGGAGCAACGGAAGGTGTTCTTCCCATTGGGACTCGTTCCGAACGTACGTTCGGAACATCTGCAACAGCGATCTGTTTGCTCTTTCCACAAGTCCGTCACTTTGCGGATGGAATGGGGTTGTGCGTGTCTTTTTCACTCCAAAGGAACGCAATACTTGATGCAGTAAGTCGCTTTCAAAGTTACTGTCTTGATCAGAGTGCAACACGGACGGAATTCCCATACGACAGAAGATTCCAGTTAGTTCGCGGCTGACTGTTTCGGCCGTTTGGTTTCTTAGTGGAACAGCTTCCAGCCACTTGGTGAAATAATCTTGCACAACGAGCAGATATTTATTACCTTGTATGGACAGTGGCACCTCGAGCACATCCACTCCGAGGCGTTCCCATGGTCGTCCAATTGAGGACGTTGGTTGTAGGGGGACCGGAGGGGGAGGCGGGAGCTTTGCCTGTTGGCAACTGATGCAACTTTTGCAATACTCTTCAACGTCTTTTGTCATGCCCGGTCAATACGACATTGCGGCTAGTTTGGCCAGTGTTTTGGACACTCCGAAGTGGCCTGCAGTGCAGACGTCGTGAGCTGAGCGAAGAAAGTCTTCTCGAAGTCGTCTAGGGACGACGACTACCCGAACAGGTTCCGTCGCATAACGTGGCTGCAACGTACGGGCAACGACTCCGTCGACGACACTCAGCTGGTGGCGCACTTGGCGCAACCTTCGGGGAATCGGTAATCTGCTGCTAAAAGGGATGTTGCGTAGTAGTGCCTCTCTAACAGCGCTTAAGATCGAATCCCGCTGCTGTTCTCGACGCAGTGTATCCATGCTAATTTCTGTAGTAACTGACGTAGCAGCGCATCTATCCTGACTTCTGGATAGTGCGTCTGCGTTTGTGTTGGTGTGGCCTGGCCGATATTTGATAACATAGTCGTATTCCTGGATAGCTAACGCCCAACGGGCCAAACGTCCGTCCATCTTTTGTGCTGCGAGCCACTGTAACGGGGCGTGGTCTGTGAAGATTGTGAAAGATCGGCCCAAAAGATAATGGCGGAATGTCTTCAAAGCGAACACGATTCCCAAACATTCCTTTTCTATGGTGCTATAATTCCTTTTACTTCTTGTTAGACTGCGGCTGGCAAAGGCAACAACGCGTCCTTGTTGTTCCAACACAGCTCCCAGGCCGGTGTCGCTCGCATCGGTCATCAATTCGAAGGGCTTATGAAAGTTTGGAAGCGTCAGAAAGGGGGCTGTTGTCAAGAGTTTTTTCAGGTTGTCGAATGCGGCCTAACACGCATTTGTCCAGTGAAAAACAGTATCCTCACGTAGTAAATTATACAATGGCTCAACAACAGTTGCGTAGTTGGGAACAAAACGCCTGTAATAGGACGTTAGCCCGAGGAAGCGTTTAAGCATCTTTTTGTCTGCTGGTATTGGCCAAGATGCTATAGCCAAGACCTTGGATGGGTTCGGGGCAACACCGTTAGCTGAAAACACGTGTCCTATCCTACATTTGGATCCTTTGAGCGTCAGACCGGTATCTGTCAATTTTTCCAGAACAGCTTGTAGGTGCAGTGCATGAGTTGTGTGGTCGGGTGAAAAGATAACAATATCATCAAGGTAGACAGCGGCGATGTCACAATCGCTCAGAATAATGTCCATCATTCGTTGAAAGGTACTTGGGGCTCCGGTTAGGCCGAAAGGCATTCTTTTAAACTGGAACAGGCTCATGCCAGGTCCCGGGGAGAATGCTGTTTTCTCCACGTCCTGTGGACTGATAAGAACTTGCCAAAACCACGCTCTGCTACCAGTGTAATAACAAGAGACGATGCGCACGCAAGTCCTCCTTTACTTTACAGTCACTGCTGTACATTGCATAATTACAGTACAATGTGTGCTCGAGAACGGTTACGGAGCAGTGCCTATTATCTGCCGTAACTGATACTACAAATGCGCAGTAGCAACTTTTTCGCAAGATGGTTCTAAATGAGCCATCTTAATAAAAAGAAATAGTAAATTTGCCGCCTAATGAACTGGAAAAATGGCTCACAGCGGCAAAGAAGTCCTGGTATTACTGAGGAATCAAGAAGTCTGGGAACTGGTCAAGTTACCCGCCGGAAGAAAGGTATTAGCATCGAAATGGGTATTCAAATTAAACAGAAATGCAGACGCCTCAATCGATACATGTAAAGGGAGACTAATGGCACGTCGTTTTTCACAGCACTACAGTGAAGAATGCGATGAGACGTTTGCGCCTGTAGTGAGGTATGAAACTATTCGAACGCTACGTAGCATACCAGCCATATAATTTCTGCATGTTCGTTATTTTGACGTAAAATGTGCGTTCTTCAATGGTGAAATTCAAGAAGGATTATATATGTAACAACCGCCAGGCTTTGAAGATCCAGGAAAAGAAGATTTTGTGTTATGATTGAAACGCAGTATTTATGGTCTGAAGTATTCAGCACTAGCATGGAAGAAAGCCACAGAAACGCTGGCGGATTTCGGCTTCCACCGTGCAAAGCAGACTTAGGCTTATCCACAGGAAGGGAATCCAGCGGTACCGCAACGTACGTGCCGTTCAACAGCGTCAATTTTCCATCCGTCGAATCGCCAGACGGCAAACTGACGCTGTTGAACCAGTGACGATGAGCTAACGATACTGAAAATTACCAATGGAGTGACTTACTGGTATGAAAGCGGCTTCCCGCACGAGCGTCGTCACATTGACATGCGCCCGACAAGATGTCGCCAGCAAAAGGTTACGTACGAAGAAAATGTTGATTCGGGAAGCTATACATAGTAAAGCATTTTCAGGAGGGCAATACAGTACGCGTCACCATGGAATTATACTCATTCGTTTTCTTGAAAATCCATGTTGTAGATAGGTTATTTTAGATGGAAGTTTCCTCGACGAATAATTCTAAACCCGAGCAAGTTATCGAGCAGCCTGGTGAAAGTGTCTTGGAGTCGAATGCCAAGCCAGAACGACCAAAGTCTCATTTTTTTCCATCTTTCTCCACCCTACTAAACAATCTGAAGTCCGGAACGGGTAGCTTATCAGTTTTGCTAGTTAACCTTCTATGTTCAGTATATTTTGCAGAAGAAATTATCGCAGGCGCGAACAAGTTGATCAAAGATACAGAGAATGTCCTCTGGACAAAAGTTAGTGTGTCCTTTTATTGAAGTTGTTTGTAACTTTTCCTTGCGTTCCAGACAGCGCTGAACAGTTTCTCGTTAGAGCAACAAAAATTCATTCAGCAGCAGTCCGCTGAGCAAATAGTCGCTCAATCAGTGCCTCCTTGGACTGGTTGTAAAGACGAATATTCAGTCAAAAGGCAGTGCCTTTCTCTGTCCTCCGTAGAAGACAATTTATTGCGTGAACCACCAGCTGGGTGTGACTTCAGCTTCGATTTTTCGGCCTATCTGCCGCAGGCTTTTGGTGCACTGGAAGCTGATCCAAAGTTGCAACAGTTGCGCTTTACTTTAGTGCCAAAAAAGTAACGACTGTACTTTACCTGTAACGCTTACTGTTCATCGTTCAGAATAAGCGAAGAGACATTTTGGAGAAATTACTTCTTTCGCGTTTCGTTAATCAGAAAAGCTGCTGAGCGAGAGGAGGTAGCAGCAGGAGAAAACAGTGGTACTTTTAGTTTTGTTTAGTTTTTGGTTGTGTTGTTTATCTTTGAGGTCATTAACGGACGTACTGTCTTTGTTCATAACGCAGTTATGTTATTAGGTTGTTGCATTCAAAGTAGCTGGTGGTTAAAAATCGAACTTGCGCATTTTACTGGTTACGTTTGAGTGTTTATATTTCACTGGAGTGTTGTCCATAATCATCGCGACCAATGATGTTTTATTTATTGATGCAGTCACGTTAGGCATGGACACATTTTTCCTGTCTTTTTTCAAATAACTTATACCTTTTCTGTAATAATCTTCGGGGCGAAATCGCAGAAAGGCTTCAAAGGCATTGTGACTGCATTGTCATTGGGATACTCTTTTCGGCACTCAAAGATGGCTGAGTCCAGAAAGGATAGTAACCGGGAGGGAACAGGTTCGGTAAATGTGGAAGATAACAAAGTTCTTCGACGCCCAACTCGTTAGTTTTGCTAAGGGTCGCAAAAGAAGTGAGCGGCTGAGCGTAGTCCCGCAGAACAGCCAGCCTTTTCTCGCAAAAGTTCTTGCCCACATTATTCTTAATTTTTTGTACGCTTCTTCCATTTCCCGCCTGTAAACATCTGTTGTAATAGATCTCCCGTTCGAAGAGGTTGTAGTGGATAATGCCTCCAGCACACCACCGTATTGACAACATTGCCTTTGGGCGGAGCTATGATCTCAAGAACTTTTCAGAGGCTCCTCCCTGCCCATCCACATGGCGGTACGCTTCCTGTTATTATAGAAGCAGGATTTTCGTTGCATGTAAAAGCTCTGTACAGAGAAGAAGGCCATTTTTTTGACGAAGCGGGTAGGTCCAAGCATCTATTAAACTTGGCCCAATCTCTGCTATCGATTAGTTCATAGGAAGTCGTTATTGGCAGGTAACATTTCTACGTTCCTAAGTTGAGCGAATTGTTTGGTGGCGGTCGACTGACGTACACCTGCCAACTCTGGAATCAATTCTCTTTGATAGCTTCCGGTAGTGCTTCCGTCTTCCTCCAAACCCACACTTTACAGCGAGGAGTACTTCTAACCACTCCGCCTCCTCTATTTGGCCTCCGCGGCGCCGTCGCCGAACCTTTGGAGCCAATGTCGAAGTGTTCACTGCGGCAGTGGATGAACACCAAAAGGTTCAGCAAAATCTTGACTGGCCTTTGTTGTTCACAGCTTGCGTTTAAACCCTCCGTCGCTTTAAATGCGCAATCAAGCAAGCTCAGTCAGCGTGATTATGCACATAGAAAGTTCAGCTTTTTTACTTCAACTCTGAGTATAACTAGCAATAACAGGGAGGAGCAAATGAAATTCAACCTTACAAATGGTTGGCCACTTTGAATGCGACGGACTAATAATAATTTTCTTTGTCGGTCGCTAGTTTACGGGAGATGGCGTATAACGTGCCTATGAACTTCAGACGCTCAAGAGTCGAGCTTACTCTATTCGTCAGGAGCTGACTGGGAATCTCAGCTACTCACTGATTTGGACGAGTATGAATTAGTAGCCGCTCAGAATGCACAAGAAAATCAAAAATGGATTGAAGAAATAGAGACAGCCCTGGATGAAGAAATAGAAAACGTGAAGAATGACGTGTCCCCTTGATTGTTGTTTGTCTCACCTATTAGACTCCTGTCACCTGAATATTCCCTACATCTTTTCCTTCTTTGATCGCCATCTGCACATTTTTCCATCGTTGCATTGAAAAGGCTTTCCATTTCTTAGACAGTGCAAACTACTGAAAAAATTGAAGGCAGAAAATTCAGCCAGTTGACTGAAGTAAGCATTTCAAGTTCGACAAAGCAAAGCTTGGCAGGGCAACGAAAACATCATTTCTGTTATTACAGCTAGGATACATGGGTCCTTTGTTGGAATCAAGAAGAACAGAACATGTACAACATGCGTTCGTAGCAACTTTCCTAATTCGATGCTCAAATCAGCTCAGTGATTTTCAACCTCAAAATCACCATGTCACCCTGAGCGCAGTACTACTTTCGACGCCTCAAAGTATTGTTGGAAACTTTTCCACCACGGTCCTTTTCTCCCCCTAAAGTCCTAGCGCCCCGTGTAATACCACAGCATGCAGCATCCGCACCGACTGTAAACAGCGATAAGCACATGCAAAACTTACCTTGGTTTAAGCACCTTCAGAGGTCCAGCAGTGCCATAGCTATACGAGCTGACAAAATTTCAGTGGCAAAAAGATTGCGCTGGAGATATCTCCGGCCGAGTACCAGTCATTTTCAACCCTTTTTCGGCTAAACCCCCTTGGAAGGTGTCCTCAGGTGCCAAACCCCTTTTCTTATCAGTCAATTGATTGTTGCGTTTTTGTGTAGCAGCCAATCAGCTTTCAATGACAACCTCCTAGGATCAAGTCAGTGCACGGATACAATGCGAATGTGTAGTCGTCGAATCATTTACTGGTGAACGCCAAGAAACTAAGCATTTTAACAAAGTGACAGACCCCTAAAAAAGTTACACAAAAAGGAATTATCAAACTAATGAGATACGTGAAGGTAGTACTTTGCAATTTTCATAGTGTCTGGTTCCAAGTTGGACAATGAAAGTCGCAGGTCGCCTTTGGCAGCAACATCCGTTCTGTTCCTAGCTTCTAAGGCAGCTACCATACTAATCCCCACTCAACTAAGTACGTGGAGGGAAACGTTATGAGAAGGGTTTGCACCTTAACACAGTGACCAAATTGGCGACGTGCAGTTGTGTCACTTTGAGGGTCAATCAAACTCTGAAATTTCTGTATCGACTTCAAAGGCTGATACTCCAAATGGATTTACAATCCAATCTGGGATATTCGAATTCACCAAGTCATAAAGCCTTTCTTCCATGTCTTTCTGAATTTGCTTCGGGTGACTTACATAAACCAGAAGGTTATCGTTCATTTCCTCCGCAATCGTTTTCAGGTTTGGGAATTGCAAAAATTTGTTGCGACCTATTTTACGCCAATGGAGTTTGAGGTCTTTTGAGAAAACAGATGACTAGTACTTTGCTGTTCTTGAAATCACTATCTCTTCCTTGTGAGGCAGTCCTTGTTTAAGGGATTAAACGTCACAAAAATGTCAGTGAGATAGAATATGTCCGCTTCAGTATCAATGAATTTGTCTCCGTTTTCCTTATAAGACATAAACGCAACTATCGTTCTCCATAGTGCGACAAAACGCTGAAGCCAATTTCCTTTTGAGAGCCACCTAACTTCGTTATGTAACAGCAGTGCATCGGAGTCTTCGTTATTTTGCTCACAGAGTTGCCGGAAAAGAGGATTCTGGAACGCGTGGGATTTGATGAAATTCACAGCGTGAATGACAACCGAGAGGGAACGGTTTAGACGCGATCCTAACTCTTTTGAGACTAAATGATCTCAATGATTGACGCAATCAAGAGTAAAACTGAAGGTGGAACTGTTTTCAAATGTGCTATGAATCCCACCCTACCATAGAAGCAGCGCCGTCAGTCGCGCAAGCAGTTACATGCTGAAATGGAATGTTGTTCTGATTAAAGTAATTCTGAATTTCTCGTAACATCGTCAGTCCCTTAGTGTCAGAGCTATTCTTTCCGGCAGACAACATTTCTTCCATCAACGTGTTTGCATTCCAGAACCTGGTGTAAGCCATGAGAGGAGCGTCATTGTCTTGCAAGTAGTTTAATCTATTTGCAAAGAAAATTTATTTGACCGAAGTGACGCTACCAATTGATCTTCAATGTCGCGTGCATTTTCATTGATTCTCCTGCAAACAGTGGAGTTGCTCAACAAAATTGCCAGAACGGTATCCTTGGCATTCAGATTCATGACGTCAGACGCTATTAGGAGCACTGAAGGCAAGATGAGCAACTCATCGACATTGCGGGCATTTACAGTTTGTGCTATCAGTTTACTAGTCTTATAAAACGCAAGAATGCCTTTGTCAGATTGCTGTGAGCACTAGCCTATAATTTCAGGCATTGTTTCTCTTTTGTGGAAGCTATCTCTCAGGCTCAGAAAATATTCCAGAAAGGCTTGTCTTTGTTCTCTGGTTGTGCACACTAAGTAAATGTTTCTTCCTTTTGCAAGGCTCCAGGCTCTCATTTGAAAATGAATACGTGCCCAGTAAACACGTGTGCAATAACTGGTCACGAAGAAACGGGAGGAAACCGTATGCCAAGTAGCCTACAGCAGCCATTCTCATTTTGGGCTCCGGAGCTCCCAGGGGGAGAGAGCGTGTTAGGGAGGCAGAAATCAAAAATTTCTCGGGCAGGAAGGCGTCAGGAGGTGGGGTAGGAGGCCTTATTGGGACAAGCGTGGTTAGGTAGAACGGAGGGGTGAGGATTTATTCCAATCCGTTATACCAAGGGTGGGGAACGTCCGGCCTGCGAAGCATTCCCTCCCACCCGCTGAGGCAACCGCACATGCGTGCGAGATTCAGTGAAATGTGATCGTGGGAGCTTATTTTTGGAAAATGCGATAAATGTATTATATGTGAATCCTAGTAATAACATAAACCTTGCGTAACAAGCAGGGAGCATCAGGCCGGCTAGGAAGACTGCCTTGTCGGCTCTCTGTCGACAAACCGACGTCGTTAGTCTTCAGAGGCAAGCAGAAGGCGGCACTAGTGCGCGCATCGGTAGCGTGAACTATTGGCCGCCTACCGACGGGAAGTATTATTCATATCTCTCTTTATTGCTTTGTTTGAGGGGTTTTCATAATGAGAAACTTTATTACGGATAGGTTCCCGCTTTTCTACATAAAAACGGGAACCTATCCGTAATAAAGTTTCTCATTATGAAAACATACGGTCCCGTACCAAGAAACCATGTTTGAGGGGTGACTTAAATGAACATCAGTGGAAACAAAGCAGGCTATGTTTTTCGGTTTAGTATTGTGTACGACTCGCGAATAGTGTTATAAACGTCTGAACGGCCTGCGGCAACAGGAAGGTCCCCTACCTTTGCTCTATACGTATCTGCCTTCCGAATCACATTTTTTCTACACGGAAAATTTGAACTTACTCATCCCGTGACGGTATGTTTACTTTCCATTTTTTCTCGGTTCACGTATTTGTTAGCGTCCGTTACAATACCACTCATGGGTTTTTTGAAGAAATATCGGCATTATTCCGTAGAGTACTTGGCATACGGTTTCGTCCTGTTACTTCGTGGCCAGTTATTGCACATGTGTTTGCTGGGCCACGTGTTCATTTTTAAATGAGAGCATGAAGCCCTGCAAAATGAAGGAACATTTACTTAGCGCGCATCCGGAGTACAAAGACAAGCCTTTGGAATATTTTTTGAGCCTGAGAGATAGATTTCACAAAAGAGGAGCATTGCCTGAAATTTTAGGCCAATGCTCACAGAAATTGGATAAGGGCACTATTGCATCTTACAAAATTAGTAAACTGATAGCACAAATGAGAAATGTCCACAATGTTGGTGAGTCGCTCAGCTTGCCTTCAGTGTTCGTAATAGCGTCTGATGTCATGAATCTGAATGCCAAGGATACCGTTCTGGCAATTTTGTTGAGCAATTCCACTGTTTGCAGGAGAATCAATGAAAAGGCACGCGACATTGAAGATCAATTGGTAGCTTTACTTCGGTCAAATAAATTTTCTTTGCAAATAGATGAAACTACTTGCAAGACAATGACGCTCCTCTCATGGCTTACGTCAGGTTCTAGAATGCAAACACGTTGATGGAAGAAATGTTGTCTGCCGGAAAGAATAGCTCTGATACTAAGGGACAGACGATGTTACGAGAAATTCAGAATTACTTTAATCAGAACAACATTCCATTTCAGCATGTAACTGCTTGCGCGACTGACGGCGCTGCTTCTATGGTAGGGTGGGATTCATAGCACATTTGAAAACAGTTCCACCTTCAGTTTTACTCTTGATTGCGTCAATCATTGAGAGCATTTAGTCTCAAAGGAGTTAGGATCGCATCTAAACCGTTCCCTCTCGGTTGTCATTCACGCTGTGAATTTCATCAAATCCCACGCGTTCCAGAATCCTCTTTTCCGGCAACTCTGTGAGCAAAATAATGAAGACTCCGATGCACTGCTGTTACATAACGAAGTTAGGTGGCTCTTAAAAGGAAATCGGCTTCAGCGTTTTGTCGCACTATGGAGAGCGATAGTTGCGCTTATGTCTTATAAGGAAAACGGAGACAAATTCATTGATACTGAAGCGGACATATTCTATCTCACAGACATTTTTGTGACGTTTAATCCCCTAAACAAGGCGTTACAAGGCCGAGATAATGATCTCAAGAGCAGCAAGAAAGCAGTCGTCTCTTTTATCAAAAGACTGCAAGCCTATTGGCATTACGTAGGTCGTCACGAATTTTTGCAATTTCCAAACCTGAAGACGATTTCAGAGCAAGGGAAAAATGATAACCTTATGGTTTATGCAAAGCACGTGAAGCAAATTGAAACGGACATGGAAGAAAGGTTTCATGACCTGGTAAATTTGAATATCCCCAATTGGATTGTAGATTCATTTGGAGTATCAGCCGTTGAAGTCGACACAGAAATTTAAGAGAGTTTGATTGACCCTCAGAGTTACGCAACTGCATGTCGCTAATTCGATCACTATGGAAAAGACCTTTGGGTAAAGATTGATCTGCCAAATAAATTTCCAGCTTTGTGGGGAAAAGGCACAGACGTTTTTCATAACGTTTCCCTCAACGTACTAGTTGAGTGCAGATTTAGTATGGTAGTCGCCTCAACAAAATCTAGGAACAGAATAGTTGTCGCTGCCAGAGGCGACCTGCGACTGTCATTGTCTAACTTAGAACCAGACATCATGAAACTTGCAAAGAAGTGCCATCCTCATAGATCTCATTAGTTTGATAATTCTTTTTCGTGTATTCCTTTTAGGGATCTGTTGCTTTGTCAAAATGCATAGTTTCTTGGCATTCATCAGTAAATGATTTGACGACTACCTACTTTCATTGTATCAGTGTGTTAACTTGATCCTAGGTGGTTGTCGTTGAAAGCTGATTGGCTGCTACGCAAGAAACGCAAAAATTTACCGTATATGACGATCTATACGAACTTCCCTTCCCTAAGTAAAGGATGGTAATGATTGGCCGAGTTTCGGCGACGCTGATTGCTCAAGTCTAGGTCAATTCTGATTGTTCAGTTTTTTGTGAATGCTAATCATCCATTCAATTGAATCTGTCTTGCCTCAACGTCAACGCGAAAACTGATCAGCCGCCGATTCTGAAGCATTTTTGCTGTCTTGTTGCCGCCGATCACGGTTTCTTCTTCTGCTCCTTTGCTAGCACTAATGAGTAAATAACGGATCAGTAGACTGACTGAAATCAAATATCCAACATTGAAGACAGCTGTGCAGACAAAAAGAAGCCTTTCTCCGCAAGTCATACAATAATATTGGAGTACATGTGAGCGACCGTGCCAGCGCAACAGCCATACCCTGTGCGGATGCCTCTCTCAGAAGTGAAATCACTATTTTCCCCGGACAAAATGCTCTGAGGCAAATCTGCGGACGCACCCGGCCTATTGCACGAAATACCAACAGGACAGACGTCCTAACCAACAGTTTACTGGAATAAGCAGGAAATTTCACTGCAGACGATTCTAACGAAGGATACCAAGACAAACAATAATAGTCAGAAAAAGCTTTAAGATATAGAATGAACGCTAATGGACAAAAGATTTGCGAGTAATGCCATGTAAAAACATACAAAAGGTCAAAGATTGAAATGAACGTCTCTAACAACTACGACTCGATTCTCACATCCATTGTCGACTCGTTTCTTACGCTCTTCAGTGATGGTACCCAAAAGTTCTGAAATTTAAAATTTATTTACACAGGATGCATATTGACATAAAATTTAAGTACAGGAACGCAAGTAGCTGTTAATGGGTGCCACGCTTACGCTGACTGAGATAAAGCATAAGAAATCACAGAGGAATAACACCTCAAGGAAGAAAGATGAAGCTATGCAAGAAGTGTAACTCTTGCAATTATCAATGGGGCTGTGCAGGGAAGAAATCAAAAGGAAACCGAAAGTGCAACCGCTATGGGTTAATAAAGTTCGCACAGGGTACTTGCACTCTTTTTTTATCGCTATTTTAATGACGCTTAAGGCTTCGCGATTGACCTTTGTGAAATAAACGTTGTTTTAATGAACGCGTTGCCGAAGCGCAAAGAATTTGATCTTTTAGTGAACAAGAAAAGTCCGCAAAGAGTAACACGTTACCATTTAAAAGCTACAGTTTACAAATACAACAGTTTGCCACTAACCCAGAGTGTCGCTAATTCGTCAGTCTTGCTATTTCAGACTGTCTCCGGTGAGGAAATGAATTGTAGGTGACAGCGAATTACGGATAAAGCTGGTAGATCTAACCGGCCGCAGAACAATTAGTCTTCGCATTACTTATGGTTCATGACGATTCGCGCTCAGTGCCGCTCATTGAATATTCAGATTCGACAGCTGCATGCAGTGACGGTTGTGTTCTGGCATCAGTCACTGCTATCCTAACAGGAAAAGTGTTAAGTTACAATGATCGTTCTTTTTCTTTGCCTTGATTATCGGCTGAAAATGCAGTTACAATTAGGTGAGTTCAGCTCTTCCTGATCTCTAGAAAGGTGGTTGTGGACTATTTGCTGCGTGACCGCAGGTACACTGAATATGAACGCCGTGAATTAGAAAGCGTAAGTTGCTGACATTTAATCCCAGCCGTGGTTAACGTATATAAGTGCAACGTTTCTGGAGATTTAAAGTGCAAGCATTTTACATTGGTCATCACAAATAAGGTTAAGATTCTAAAAAACATGAGAGCGGTTGCCTCTGAGGAGGTTGGCTTTTTGATATAAAGAGACCGAAAGGAAAACTGTTGCCGTTCTTTGCTAATAGCGAACCAAAGAAACAGCTGGACATAAGCAGAACAAGGAAAGACAGAAAAGTCCGTAAGTGGAAAGTGCTGATAACACGCTTTACCTGCGCTTATGCAGTGCTGAGCTGTCCGGGTACTGAGCGAAGAAACAAGCTAGACTTTTCCATAAGGCACTCGGATTAAATTATTGGTACGACTATAAATGCGGCCCGCTTCGTCGTTTTAAGCAGCATCATGACTTAAAGCTTCGAGCGTTTTGTGGTGAAAAACGTTAAGGAAACAACGAAGTTGAAGCAAGATGCATTGACGAATTCACCAAGTTAGTTTCTGGTAAAAAGCTAAGTCCCAAAAGTTTTTCAATGCTGATGAAACGACCTTGTTTTGGAAAAGTACTTCAAGAAGAATACTGACAAGGAAAACGGAGGACGCTAAATCACCAACAGGCTATAAGGCATCGAAAGACCGAGCACTGTTTTGTGTTACTCTAACGCTGCCAAAAACCAAAAACGTTGACCAGTCATCAGCAAAAGTTTACACCTCTTCAAGGGTACGGTGCAACTGCTAATAATTCATTAGGTCAACAGAAACGGAGAAATTACAACCGAAATAATATCGGAATGGTTTGGAAATATTCTTGTTCAACAGGAAATAGCTCACTGTAACTGCATTGGTCTGAATTAGGACTGCAAGATTGCCTTCACCTCAGATAACTGCCTTGCAGGCGTGAAAGTTGAACTAGTAAAAAAACTTTCTAGTATGCACCTCTGTCGTAATCGTATATCACTGACTGAATTTTTGAACAATGGCATGTTGCATTTTCTTAGTTCTAAATACAACGCCATGTTTATGGCACGTCTACTAAGCGCACCTAACCATGGTGGGACGATGCAAGAGTTCTTGCAGACATTCAATTTAAGAAGTGTCGTGCACTGCCTTGCGAATGCCTAGAAAGCAGGACGAGTGTCGACGCTAGGAAATGAATAGCACAGGTTGTCGGCAACGGTGAGAATAGAATTAATTCTACAAGAGTTAGTTTTTTCTTCTAAAATTTTTTTGCGGTATTTCCAACTCGTTTTGTGAATAACGTTTATTGCAAAAACATCAATATGGAGCTTTCGGGTCCCTCCGTGACCCGTCATCCGCGCAATTTGTGCCGCCCGTCGGATAGGTCTTCATGGTTGCAAGCCACTCCATCCGACCAACTTTGGCAGAGACCTCAGCCGTCACTTCTGCCTTGAGCTATCGGGCTTCGGTCCCACCTAGTCAGTCAGACGATGCAGCGAGCGCCCAACCGACCTTCTACGACGGCGACACTAACAAAAAAGCGACAACGAGCAAACTAACCATATGTACCCGTCTGTTTAAACAAATCGGGTTTTAAACTTTCTTTCGCGCGAGTCTACCTTCCGAAATACTGCAAAAAACTTTCAGAAGAAAAAAATCAAAAAACTCGTTAAGAAGGAAAGAAATACGGGAGTTAGTTTCAAAAAAGCAGAGTATACATGAACATTTTTTTGACCACAATTTACGAAGTTGGCTACTAAGAACCTGGTAATGAGAATAGACAAACACAATCTTGAGGAATGGAAGGAATGTCGACAACGTTGTAGCTACTGGACGTCATTATAATAACAAAAATTGTGGACAGGGTTGTACGTCAGGACAAAGATAGCGGAAAAAAGTTGCTGTGACGAAAATGAAGAAATCACAGGAGGAAATAGCCACCGGTAGGTTGATTCAATCAACAAGTAAACTACTTAAAAGTCTGGAGCAGCGAGTTTGATAACAGAAAAAAGTCTACATCAATGTACTGCACGATAAGGCAATTAAAGAAAGCCCAAAAGATATGATACAGTTTATTCTGAAACACATGTTCAAAAAACGGCTGAAAACTAATTAATGAAAAATTTGGCCTTGGAAGACTCGGTGACTTCAACTCTTGCTCATTAAGCGTATTCTTCCGATATCACCACGAGTTCACGAACTGTAAGTCACCTACCGGACGAACATGGCAACCTCAGACTTTTACACCTAGCTCGCGTTAGTAAAATCAGATCTTCGCTTCGGAAATGGCTATCATGAAAATTCTCGGCCAAGGCAACGAAACTGCTCTATCTGTGTCTTTAACTTTACCCCTCTATTCTCTACTGGTAAACGGATTGTTCCCGTTGAGCGACAAAAAGCGACGAAGCGATAAGGGAATGCAGAAACGGGAGCTTTCGGGACTCTACTGTTTCCGTTTTCAGTGGTAGCGCATAGACCTATACCCTTTCACTGAAGACGGAGACAGCAGCGTCCCGAAAACCAGTAGGTAAGATCTAACACCTTCCACTGACATTATGGTCAGCTATGATGTTAACAACCTTTTCACGAGTATTCTGATCCGTCACACGCTCAACCTTCTCCAGGAACTGCTCTACACAGATCAAACTCCCAAACAGTACGAAGTTAAGTCCATTTTAAATTGTACAGTTGGTTTCCTTCTTCATGTCAGAGGGCACTTTTTTATTTTTCCAAGGCCAGTTCTACAAGCAAAAGGATGGGGATTCAGTGGGGAGTCCCCTCTCTCCTGTCCTCGCTGAATTATTCATGGAACATTTAGAGGACGGAGCTTTCTTTGGGGTAGATCAAAACATTCTCCCGTATCTTTTCAAATATTATGCTGATGACATTTTCGTGATCATAGAATACAGAAAGGAAGAAACGTTTTTCGATTTGCTCAATAAGCTACTTCCGAACACTATATTTTTCACCATTGAGAAAGAGGTTTCCAGTCAACGCCCCATCCTAAACTCACTAGTTATAAGGATTTCGATATGCCTCAAGACATGTGCCTACAGGAAACCAACACATTCAGGTAGATACCTCCATTTCTCCTGCCATCATCTATGCGCAGTAATGAGAGCAATCATTCAAGGCATGACCAGGCCCGCCATTGGTCTGTGCCACCCAGAATTCCTACAAACAGAGCCACACCACGTATGCAAAACTTTCAAGGGCAACTGATACGCGCCACGTCTGGTACACTCAGTCATACAGCAAATCCTAGCACACCGACTCAGACCCAAAAGTAAAACATCCACCGTCCTGAGAATCGTTCTCTCTTACTATAAGGAATTAAGTGGGAGGATCCAGAAATTAGGAGGAACCCCAACTTTTTCAGTAGCTTACAAACGAAAAACGAGAACTCAACCTACGCTCCCAACTCCGCCGTGATAAAGTTAAGCTTCCGTTGGAAGAGCAATCAGGTGTAGTTTACGAAGTAGTGTTCTTGTTCGGCCATGTACATTGGGGAAACGGGATTTTCTCTAACCCGTAGATTTGATCACCATATGAGACGTCTAGCACGATACACTAGGGCCAAACAGGAACTGGAAAACTCTAGCTCCGCTACTACAACAAGCCGTGGTAGGCCACGATCAGTTCCTTCTAACATTGCCATGGAGCGCGCGTTGGCGATTACGAACACGCCACACGCTGCCCTGGCTCACTTTAGAAAATTGTCCTCTGTAAAAAAAACACACTTGTCCAGCAGATGTATAAAAAAAGTTTTCTTCATACAGCACAATGCAAATGTGAACTGGGACGAAGGAATCGAAATTAGTCAAAATTGGAAAAACCTAGTTAATGTCACAAACTGTTGCTTCCTTACATGACGCACTTCTCCTTCCCCTCTTTCTTCTCCCTTCTCTTTTCTCCCTTCCCTTCTTCCTCCCTCCTCCTCTTCTTTTCCTTTTTCCTACGTCGCCATCACCTCAACCCCGAATGCAGCACAGCTATTCTCAACCCAAAAATTTCAGTCTCTTACTTTTTTAAACTTAAACCTCTTTTCGCTATTAACTAAGTTCAATTTAAATTAACTTAGTTTCCCAGTCACGCCTCAATTCCCTTCGCTAGCTATCTTCACCGACCGTCCACGCGTGGAAGGGATCACATTTCACAGTTCCAACACGGCAAGGACAACAAGGCAGACGATTCTCCTAACCGGCCATATCAAAAAAACAAAAAAAAAAGTTTTTCATCCCCACCCCTTGTGACTTCAAACTAACTCCATCCTGACCCAACACTACCCATCGCACATAGGTTTTGTTATTATTATTATCGTTGACAATGGAGCATGAAAAGCTCTGAAAGCTTCGAAGGGCCGTTTATTGGTGAGTGGAAATAAACGCCCGTACCCTTCCGTAATAAAAACACGTAGATGAAATTCAAAAACAGCGTTAAGAAGTCATTTGTTTTCATTATCTGCTACAATTTTCACTAACAAAAAAACCGCAGGGAACTTTGCTGTTGAAAGATCGCTTAGGGGCTACGTACTTTACAAGGACCAGCGGTAAAAGTTAAAAAAGAATTCTTCTTAACAGGTATTCGATTTGTTCTGTAATTTCTCTAACAATTTGCTCATCCATTCGTTGGTAGGGCACTTTGCAGTTTACTTACAGATACATCCAACAGGCCAAACCCGTGAATCAGAACATCAAATATGAAACAACCCAAGCCTGTTAAAAGACATCCTGTCTTTAGAAATATCCGAAGTGCTCACGGTGCACAAGTCCTTGAAGCAGCCAAGCTGCTAGAACAGACAAGCAACAAGCTTACATTGACACTCGGTAAGCTTACCTTCCTCATGAAATGTCGTGACGCTGGCCTGCTGCCAAAATGCTTCCATCTAAAATGGAACCACGCTCACAGTCGACGAACGAGTAACTTATTGAAATCCACCGGTTTCTCCCTGTTGCGATCCACCATCAGGGACCACAGAAAAACAATAGCCCACTTAAGGTGTATTTGTAACAACTCCTCAGCCCTCCTCTCCGATTCTCTAAGACCAGACCTTCTCTCCCAACTCATACTCCACACCAAAAATACCAGTTCACTAATAAAAATAAACCAATCTACCATTTTAGACAAAAAGTTCCAGTCCTTATTCTGTTCTCGCTCCTGGGAGTTCCGTAGGTCCAACACCAAGCAAGCACACCCTCCTACACCCAATAGTATAGATAAAACCATAGTTAATTTGAGCTCGGTTGTCTTAAACAACACTGAGACAACAGTCTTAAGTAAAGGTTTAAATTTTGTCCCCACTCCCAAAAGCCCCCCCATTTTAGATATAATCTCTTCCACAGAGCAGAGCCTCGCCTACACTGATCCCAAAACAGCAAAGGAAATCAAGGGATACATCTCCAGCCTAGTATTGCGCAACAACAACAACAATCGTCCGACCCCAAACCTAAACAGTTCAGAACGGGGGGTCATTAAAAGTCTAAAATCTAGAACGGACATTGTGATTACGAAGGCTGACAAAGGTAATACGGTTGTTATACTGGATAGGGATATCTATACACAAAAGATAAAGGAGCTCCTCAGCAACCCCGTTTACCGTCCCATAAAACAAGACCCGACCGATAAGACCCGAAAACTTTTGCAAAATATGTTAGACTCCTTCGCCAACGAACCCCAGGACCCAATTATTTCTAAAATAAACCGTAGTCTCTCATACATCAGTAACACTAGGTGCCCTGAGCTTTACGGCCTTCCCAAAATCCACAAACCAGGGGTCCCTCCAAGACCAGTTGTCTCCAGCATTAATAGTGTCACCTCAAGACTTTGTTCATATCTAAAAACTATAATCCAACCCCTAACCGGTAAACGCGAGTCCAATGTTAAAAATTGTAAAGAATTTTGTTCCTCACTAAAAGACGTAAAAATGCAGCCCGGTGACATCATGGTTAGTTACGACGTAAAAGACCTTTTCACAAGCATCCCCATAAAATATACCATCAACTTGCTTCAAACTCTGTTAGATGCGGACGACACCATCTTGCAGAGGACGAAATTAAACCCCACCCACATAGTTAAATTAGTGTCGTTCTGCATGCACGAGGGCAACTACTTCAGATTCCAGGACAGTTTCTTCTCACAAAAGGACGGTGCACCTTTGGGTAGTCCACTCTCCCCCATACTTGCGGAGGTCTTCATGGAACATCTCGAAGAAAAAGCCTTCAGCACTCTGCAAGACTGTGCCCCTCCTATCCTTTTCAAAAGATATGTAGACGACATCTTTGCCATCATAAGATCAGGCAGTGAAGAAACTCTCTTGGAACACCTGAATAGTCTCTTCCCTAACCAGATAACGCTGACCATTGAGAAGGAAAATAATTGTAAACTCCCCTTTCTAGACGTCTTAGTCATTAAACAAGGGAATAAGTTAAAAACAACAGTTTATAGAAAACCCACCCACTCTGACCGGCACCTTAATTTTTCTTCCCACCACCCTATTTCAGTTAAAAGAGGTATAGTTAAAGGGATGGTTGATCGGGCCCTAAATGTTTGTGACCCTGAATATTTAAACACTGAGTTAAGACATATTTACAACACACTATGCAGTAACGGATACCCCAGCAAATTTATCAATTCCATCATTAAACAGTGCCAACAAAATAAAACTTTACCTCCGTCCCCGCCCGATAACCAACAACGCCCGGTGCTGCTCCTCCCATACTATAGTGGCTTAAGTGAAAAGATCAGGAGACTGGGGCATTCCTTAAATTTCAATGTTAGGTTTAAGAGCTCGTGCAATCTTCGTTCGATTGTGAGGAATGACAAGATCAAGGTTCCTTTTGACAGCAGACCCGGTGTCGTTTACCAAATAAAGTGTGGTTGCAACGCCTCCTACATAGGAGAAACGGGCAACACTTTACTTAAGAGATTCGATCAACACATGAAGAATGTGTTGACATACAAGAACGCGGAACGTAGACTCAATGGGGTACAGGCCACTGGCCCGGGGCGACCACCTACAACGGACCCTCGAAAAGCCATGGAAAAAGCGATAAGTGCCTCGGTGATCGTGGAGCACGCATCCAGGTGCACACTCGACCCGCACCCGAAGATCATTTGCCGCGAGACCCTGTTACATCTTAGGCGCATTAAGGAGGCTCTCTACATCCAGAGCAACTCCACTATTAATCGCGACAATGGTGTGGCGGTTAGTGAAGTATGGGCTGCGCTGATTAATAAATTCCAATGCTGCGCCCTACCCAACTAATCAAACACCCATTGTCCCCATGTGCTATATAAACCCCTTACCGAATAAACACCTTCTCCCCAACACTGCTGACGACGGAACAAGAGCAGTTCCGAAACGTACGGTATTCGATTTGTTCTGTAATTTCTCTAACAATTTGCTCATCCATTCGTTGGTAGGGCACTTTGCAGTTTACTTACAGATACATCCAACAGGCCAAACCCGTGAATCAGAACATCAAATATGAAACAACCCAAGCCTGTTAAAAGACATCCTGTCTTTAGAAAATTCTTTAAGCCATAGTAAAAAACAGAATCAACGAAGTCATTCTGCGCATAACTTATGCGTACGTGAATGACTCTGACGGTCTAAATCAGCAATTCTCACGGTGGGGCATGTGCCCCACCAGGGAGGGGGGTTCAAATCACCAAGGAGGTCTTTGGGAGGCACTTCTGAGCTTTGGGGGAACATGCCCCACCTGGGCCATCGTGTTGAAGTGTATAGGAAGGTGGAGTCCGGGGGTCAGATATTGTGCGCACTGCTTAAGAAAAAGTTGCATGCTGTTGCGGTCCGCAATTCTGATTGGCTCGAAAGGAAGACCGAGGGGGCAGTCGGCTGAGAGGTGAGAACGTAAGTGTTCGACCCTTAGAGTGCTTACCACTTACCCCACATAACTTTGTGCGGCACCTATATTATAACGTCCCGGCTACCCACCGGTCGCCCCTCTAGCCAATCAGCGCGCTTGAAATTGGCCAATCAGAATTGGGAGCCCCAAACGCTTGGAAACATTTACAGGGAGGCCCTGGCAACCCCGACCTTGAGAAGTGCTGGTCTAAATGCACCGCGCAAACGTACAGTTTGTACAGTTTATCTCACAACAAATCTGTTTGTAAGGGTTTTAAAACCATTTTCTTGCACGCTTATATGGAACACAGCCCCAAAGCATGAAGCATTTAGATTTATGAAATTCAATTAAAAGAAATTCTACAAAACCAGTAGAATAATGATAAATCCAGCTTCTGAAAAAGGCTAGCGAAAACGAAATCCATTGCTCTTTTACGTACCTTAAAATGCGCAGATACCTGAAAGAACTTAACGCTTTAGGTAAACCGTTTGCAAGCCAAAAAGTGACAAGAGATAATGTATTTGAAGATATAGTGTCTTCGTACGGGACCGTATAATTTCATTTGGTTGCTTCTTTTTGTACGGGTTTTTATGTTCCGTTGAAAAAACTTTTATTACTAAAATGTCCGGAGCTTTCGGGTCATTCGAGACCCGTCATCAGCGGTCTTAAGTTGTAAATATGATTTTTAGCAGCGAATGCTATCTATCGTTTCCGAGGATTTTAAAGCGGGCATTTTTAAAGTTTTCCGTTGGTAGGTTCTTGCATTTGAGTCTGTCAGCGCAATTCTTTTTTTCATATTGCACCCTTTCTTGACATCATTGCCTCAGTTGAAGATAGCCTATCTTCAGTTGATCCACAGAAAGCCACGCAGATCAAGCGGGATTTATCTACGTTAATCCTAGATCACCGCTTCAGCACCACCCCAAACTTAAGCCGATATGAGGTCAACTGCTTAAATCGACTTAAAAGGCAGCCTGATAGAATTATAACTAAAGCAGATAAAGGCAATAGAATTGTCCTACTCGACAGAACCACTTACAACGAAAAAATGATAACTATCTTGAACGCGGACAGTTATACACCTCTGCCCAATGACCCTACAGAATTGTCACGGAAGAATCTTCGTTCCCTTCTCATGACTTACGGCACAGAAACCAAGGAACCAGAAATCATCAAGATAGCGAAGCATCTTAGGTTCACATCAAATTACAGACCCCCTCAGCTCTACGGCCTGCCTAAAGTGCACAAACCGGAGGTCCCACTAAGACCAATAGTTTCCACAATTAACAGCACCACAAGTGAGCTCGGCCGATATTTGAAAAAGGTGATCAAACCACTAACTGGCAAAGAACCGTCCTTCGTCAAAAATAGTAACACCTTCGTCAACGAAATACGAGAATACCATCTAGAACCGGACGAAATCTTAGTTAGCTACGATGTAAAAGATTTGTTCCCTAGCATTCCGATTTCGAAAACTCTCGATACACTATACAATCTCCTCAATACAGACACAAATTTGTTCACCAGAACCAAGTTAAATCCTTTCCACATTGTCAAGTTGGTATCATTCTGTATGCAAGAAAGCAATTACTTCATGTTTGATAATAAGTTCTACAAACAATCTAACGGTGTCCCTATGGGCAACCCACTATCTCCTATCCTGGCCGAAATATTCATGGAGAGTTTTGAAAGGCAAATGTTGAAAACGGTAGATAGGCAAATAGCCCCACGACTATTCAAAAGATACGTAGATGACATCTTCGTAATTATCAAAAATGGAAAGGAAGAACAGTTTCTAGAATTTCTTAACAGCGTATGCCCCAATCAAATCGTTTTTACAATGGAGAAAGAATCAAACCGAACCCTCCCCTTCCTTGACACACTGATTATTCGCACTAATCAAGGACTAAAAACCAGAGTTTACAGAAAACCCACGAACACAGATCAGTACCTCAATTTTTCATCACATCACCCACGATCAGTAATGCGTGGTATCCTCTCCGGAATGATAAACAGAGCATTCAATTTATGCAGTCCCGAATATCTCCAGCCAGAAATTAACTACGTTAGAAAAATCTTCTACAAAAACGGTTATCCTAAATCCTTTATTAACCAAGTGTTCAACCACAAGCTTCGCATTGTGAGTCTCCAAAGCAAAACACTCCGCACACTTGTCTGGTTATTCCTTATGTGCCAGGTTTAGGCGAAAAGATTGTCCAATTAGGAAAAAGATTAGGCTTCAGAGTCTTTTCCAAAAGTTCGCCCAACCTCAGGGCAATTCTTCGCACAGACAAAACTAAAATCCCCGCAAACAAAAAGACAGGATTAATATACGCGGTTGAATGCTCTTGCTCAGAGATTTATATTCTGGATATTAGGGAAACAGCCTAGAGCATAGATTTAACGAACACTCAAAAAAGCTCACAAGTTACAATAACGCGAAAGCCATACTCAACAATGGTACCAATCTAACCACACAGCGAGGCAGACCAATCGTGGACCCAAAAATTACAATGGAAAAAGCCAAACAAGCCTCTGCTGTAGTGGAACACGCGACGCAATGCACGCAACCACTCCACCCAAAAGTTTTATGTTACGAAAACAATTTACGGTTAAGAAGAATTAAAGAAGCACTACATATTAGACATAATACGACTTACAACCGCGATCAAGGAGTGGACATAAGTGGGATTTGGACAAATATTGTGACGCGGTATAATTGTTGCTCACTCAACAGATGAAATACAAAAAAACCGGGAAAGAAGAAAAAACAAATAATTAGAACAAATAGAAATGGATAAGATTGCAATATATATGGAACAAAGAAAGAAAAAGAAAAAGGAAAAAGAAGAAAGTAAGAAGAAGAAAAAATGAATGCAATATGAAAAAAAAGAATTGCGCTAACAGACTAAAATGCAAGAACCTACCAACGGAAAACTTTAAAAATGCCCGCTTTAAAATCCTCGGAAACGATAGATGGCATTCGCTGCCAAAAATCATATTTACAACTTAAGACCGCTGATGACGGGTCTCGAATGACCCGAAAGCTCCGGACATTTTAGTAATAAAATTTTTTTAAACGGGACATAAAAATCCGTACAAAAAGAAGCAACCAAGAGATAATGTACACACAACTTAAAATTAAATACTATAAAAAAGACACTATCTTAGGATTACCGTTACTTTGCATGAGGATACAAACAGCATGTAAGTAGGATTAAACACCAGACAACGGCATGGATGGCGATGACGCCCGTTAAGAACAAATGGTTCAAAATCAAGAATGCTTTCGAACTTCAATAAGCGATCCAAGTCCCACACACATACTTTTCCGTCTTCAGAGCCTGAAAAGCTTCAACGGGCAAAAAACCGCAAAACTCCCAACGAGATGCAATAACCTACCTGAAAAAACGTACTTGCTATCAGGTGAGAAACAAGCACCCGTGTTGACTCCTTCCTTATGGACAAATCCCTGTTTAAAGCAAATTTACTAAAAGTTTGTTTGAAAATGGAATCGTCTAAATTACCGTGAGCAAGCGACGCAGCTTTCCAGTAGATGTATCCAGGAGAATTATATATCCGCAATCTGTAGTTACCATTAGGTAGTTCCTGTCTGGAGAAAAATCAACTCCAGTCCATTGTGACCGCTCCATGAACTCCTGTTTAGTATCGTACAGCGCAAATGGACCCTGCATCAGCGTTATCATGAAGTCCTACGCACCAGTGTCTCAGAATTTATACTCTCCGATAATTTCGTATATCGTATAATCTGATTTCTGAGTCATTGGAAGCGGCAGCAAACATCTTCGCCTCACGATCAATGGCGACCTGAGCCCTATCATCCAGACTGATTACAGTCTCAAATAAAAGAAACGTAAAATTCACTAAAAAAACATGTAAACGCCAACCTGTGGTATCTTAAACCTGGACTCCCAAAGATAGGTTAACCTATCCTTTCCTGAAGACAAGAAATAATCTCCATTTCGAGTTATTGCGAGTGATTGCACTCTGAAACTCACAGTGTGAAAAGATTATTATTCTTAGTAATAAACCTGTCTGTATGCCCTTGAAAATACCGCATATACTTGTTCTTCGTCATTGACAGTAGTCTTATGGTATCTGCAAAAGGATTTTCCACTGCTTAACTTTTAAAAAAACTAGAGCTTCTCTATCTTTCTCGTGTCCGTACTAGGTAAACATTGCTTCGCAATAACGTAGCATCGAAAGAAGCAAATAACACCGGTCTGTGATGACGGCGTCGGTGCCGACAGTCTGACTGGTTCCGCCATTGAAATGTGACGTAAGGGCACGTCAGATCGCATATACACCAGTGGTTCCCATCTTTGGCTGGCTTAGACCGTGTATATGCATCCGGACGAATAGGAAGAATTTGCTGCAGGGAGCTGCTCAGTATAACCCCATGCCGCCTGAGGCACACTAAAAATGGAGAATACAGGCGCCTAAGCAAGCGAACATTGCTAAGCCTTCTCTATGTCTCACAGTTAAAACCGGCAGTCAATAAAACTGACGACACCGACATCAATGTCATCACGAATGGTTTTGTTTACTTGTTTACGGGCACGAGAGACGAATCGAAATGTTTAACGAACTGTCAGTCATCGTTGCCGTATGAAGAACTTCGTATGGACTAAGGAATCGAACCAGCCCCACACCATACTTCTTGCTGTAAAGCGTGGAATGAATCCTGGAAAGCTGTTTTTAAAATTACGGTTCCACAGTATTTAAAAGTCGCTTACTCGCCGCGATTACAATTGAATAAAGTAATCGAACGATCATCTTCAGAACCAACAACGACGTGAGAGCCACTGGAATGAACATCAATGGACGTCACTAAATGCTTGTTTTCTTTGAAGCGAATGGCCACCTCCATATTTTTTATCACATCACTCGTGAGATACATTTTTCCTTAATTAAAAAACTACAAGGGAATATTAGCCTTCAGTAAACATATAGCAGACAGGATATATGGGTGTTCCCTAAAGTCTGATAAAACTAGCGTGCTGACGTCCAGAAAGCTCAGGAGGAAATACATAAATTAAACGATCGCAAGTCGCCAAGGAAAGAGCATGCACAGGTGGCCCTCGTTATACGCGAACTTTTTATCCGCGAGATTCTATACAACGCGATTCGTCCGGCGTGAAATAGTGACGTCATCTTTTCACAAAAACATGCGCACTGCTGGCTGGCATTATAATTGCAGTAATGTCGTTGCCTGCCTGAGCAGCAGCGTGATCGTCTGTCCGGGCGCGAAAGACTTTTTCCTTCTACAATGCTCTCTAACCGCGCACAGTGCTAATGAAGGCTTGTCATTTTTCTGATTGTTCGTTATTGCTTCGTGCGCGTTGTTGATTTCATTCGCCGTGTGCAAACATCAGTTTCCCTTTAGCCTGGTGAGTCTGAACTTTCGCGTCGTTTAACTCAGCCATTCTCAACCTTTTCTGCGCTAGGCCCCCCTTGGAAGGTGTCCTCAGGTGCCAGGCCCCCCTTTTCCTATTGGTCGATTAATTTTTGCGTTTTTTATATAGGAGCCAATCAGCTTTCAACGGCAACCTCCTAGGATCAAGTTAATGCAATGATACAGTGCGAATATATAGTCGTCAAATCATTTGAAAAGAGCACTTGGGGTTCTTCGAAACTAACAATGAAACAACTTCGTCGAGTCGAGTGAGAATTTATGCCAATCCTCTATAAAGGGATGCTGATAACGATTAACCAATCCTCTATAGAGGACTGGCATAAATTTTCACCCTTCCGATCTACCTAACTACGCTTGTTCCAATAAGGCTTCTCAGCCCCCTTGAAGGCCTCCTGCCCCCCCCTCTGAAAAATTTTCGATTTTGGCCCCCTCTGACACCCTCTCGGCCCCCCTTGGGGGCCCCAGGCCCCTCGTTGAGAATGGCTGGTTTAACTGGTGTCACATAGGAGGATGGCTGACAGAAGGCAACTAAGTGAACAGAGCGGTTCCTCTAGAACTGAGAAACAACGTAGCGTCCTTACTCTTCATGAGAAAGTAGAAGTCCTTGATCTTTTGAAAAGTGGTTTGTCATTTACCGAAGTGGGCCGCAGGGTCTGGAAGAATGAATCCAGCATTCGTACGATAAAGCAGAAGGAAGTTGACATTCGAGCAAGCGTGCATCCCGACCCTTTACTGGCGAAAAGAGTTGTTGTAGTTCGCAACAAAGTCCTCGTGAAAGCCGAAAAAGCGCTAAGCATTTGGATAGAGGACATGTCGCAGAAGAATGTCCCTGTCGACGGGAAAGTTATTCGGGAAAAAGCGCTGAGCTTATACGAGCACTTCTCTGGCGTGGTTGCAGAGAACGAGAGAAAAAGGTTTACTGCTAGCAAAGGATAGCTGGCAAAATACGTGAAGCGCTTCAACCTAAAGAACTTAAAGATCACTGGGGAAACGGCATCGGCTGATTTCGTAGCTGCCTCGACGTTCCCGAAGGAATTTAAAGAGTTGGTGGACCAAAAAGGTTATCTCCCAGAACAAATTTTCAATTGTGACGAGACAGCATTATTCTGGAAGCAAATGCCAAAGCGCACGTACATCCACAAGAGCGCAAAGCAAGCTCCGGGATTCAAGCCACTGAAAGATCGATTCACTCTTGTGCTCTGTGGCAACGCTGCAGGGCACGTGATTAAGCCTGGCGTTGTATACCGGACTCGTAACCCTCAGCCGCTCAGAAAGAAGAACCTGGACTGCCTACCGGTTTTCTGGCAGCACAACAAGAAAGCGTGGATGACGGTTACCCTCTTTACGGAGTGGTTTAACCAGTGCTTCATTCCTGAAGCGAAAAAATACTTGGAAAGCAAGGGGATGGCTTTCAAGGTCCTCCTTGTAATTGATAATGCTCCTGGTCACCCGCAATCCCTTTGCTTTGCTAATGAGAACGTCGAGGTAAAATTCTTGCCCGCTAACTCGACATCACTACTACAGCCACTGGATCAGGGCGCCATAAGATGCGTTAAGGCTACTTATACTCGTCTCGTATTTGGGAAGCTTCGTGATACCCTCCATGCTAATCCTGATTGCGATCTAACCAGCCTGTGGAAACGTTTCTCAATTGCAGACGCTATCTTCCACATTGCGGAGGCAGTACACGGGATAAAACCTAGAACAGTCAGCGGTTGCTGGAAGCGGTTGTGGGGAGACGCAGCCAGTGAATGAGAGGACTTAGGTGCTATCGATGAGGAAGTCATGGACATAGTGAATATTGCCAAAGAGTTGGGAGGTGAGGGTTTCTCCAACATGATAGAAGACGATATCAGAGAGCACATAGAAGATTGTGGAGAACCGTTCATCAACAAGGAACTCGAAGAACTGATGCAATCACCTACGGCCAGTGACGATGACGTTATGGAAGATAAAGAAGCTCAAACACCCTCGGATTGGACGCTGCAAAAGCTTGCCAGTATTTTCCAGCAAGCGCAGGTCCTGAAGGATATGATTGTTGAATACGATCCGTCCATGGAACGTGGCATTATGCTTACACGAGGAATAACGGCTACGTTGAAGCCGCTGCAAGATTTATTCGATGAAGCGAAGAAAAGGCAGATACAGCTCCCTATAACAATGTTTTTAAATAAAGCTCCGGCAGCTGGGAAGTCTAACACTTTAAGGCGAGAGGCTCTGCAACCAACAAGTTCAAGAAACCGTAAAACCGGCCGTTCTTCTGGGAATTTGCGCGCACCTACAGAAAGTGCGTAAATTGATTCGTGATGCCCCAAACGTTTCTGTCGTAGACGTTTTGTTCTATGTAGATGGGTTCTGTGTGGTGTTCACTATTCCTGCTTAAATACGTGTATGTATTTTTTATTTCCCCTGCTCTGTACCTGTTATGCGCACCAGTACATCGTTTAGCTCATTAAAGCAAGGTGTTTCCAAGGCGTTTAAGAAAAGAGCATTTTACTTTTACGCTTTCTTCTATTTAACATCCTGGACTCTGATGCCTAACCCCATTGGACAAGCGCAGTCTCACTGATGTCATTATCCCGTAGCTAGATTCCGTAGTAATAAGCTTCAAAGGATCACTAGGTATGATGATAATCGTTCCGGAAGGAATTCAAGGGGACAGAACGAAATACGCAGCTAGAATACAAGCTATTTTGCCCTTTTTCATAGGTTACCTTATATAACGCGAAATTCGTTTTACGCGGTAAAATTCTCAAAATCTTGGACGAATTTTTCGCGTATAACGAGGGCCACCTGTATACAGCTCACTAAATGTAAGATTACGTTCGCATATTATAAGTAGCAAGTGCAATTTGAATAAACGTTTGAAGTTTGAATTGCTTTGGTAACAGAAACTGCGTTTCATGATGCCTCTTATAGCTTTTCCTGTCGTTTCGTCCATGTGAAATACAGTAAAACCTCCATAATCCGAACGTGTAAGGGCGGGGGGTACTTCGGATTATGGAGGAGGCTTACTATAAGCCATGGAAGAGTGGGTAATGCAATTTTAGATGTAGGTTCCTAGCGTCTACAGCGTGATGCCAGTCTCTGCAAGCAGTGAATAGCTTAAAGAGGGCAGCGAAGTCCGTCTGATCAAGGAAAACCACTGACCAGCAGAAAGCAGTTTCTTAAGTGGTTTGGAAGCAGTACCGCGAAGCGATATGGTAAATAGTTCCCGTGAACGTATTTTTCCATGTTCGCAGTTGCCGGCCGGCTCTGTTGGTTCGAAAAAAATTGAGTCAACGGCTGATCATTGCGTTACATGAGAACAGATTGTAGTTTTATACGACTGAAAAACACTAAGTTTTTGATTTACAATTCTGTTTATTCGGGGACGCCTAAGTCTCGAGGTGCCTTGCTGCAATCAACTTATTGGCCGAGATTCGTTTGGCAGACCCGTGTACGAGCCTGACGTATACCGAAAGGACCGCTGGCGGGTTGTTTACTGCCCTTATAGCCGTTGTCGCTAAGTGACTGCCCGTTTCGCACAGTTAGCCTAATTACCTTTAATATATACGGCCGTTCTATTGTTCTCTTCCACGAGTTCGGATTAGAGAGGGATTCCTATTAGGGAGGTTTTACTGCAGAAGTAAAAAACGCTTCTAAGCGTACACGAGTGAATAAATGGACCTTTCGGAACTAACTTTGTCCCATCGCTAGCGTGATGGCCAATACGACAAGGTCAGTGCAGAAAGCTTCGTTCACTCACTCTCGTACGATTAAAAGCGTTTTTTACTTTTACCTCTCGCATGGACGAAGCAACCGGAAAATCCTCAACTAATCTCGCAATTTAAATCAACATTATAAACAGTACGTACAATATCAAGCGCTGGAACAGATAACTGCTAAAATAAATAGCGATATAAAGGTCAAAACCACATTCACACTTTCTTGAACTATACTTTGTCCAAAAAAGGTTGAATAAAAGACAGTAGATCACAAGCAACAATAAATTACCTAGTTTCTCGGCTTAATGGTATCCTGTTCAACGTGCATTAAGTTACTGCGTTCACCGATTTCCTTCTACGTCGCCAGTAAAGCGGCTTGTTAGATTGAAAAAGAAAGTCAGGTTCAAACTGCCGTTAGCGAGGTGTTTGGCCGGCGCTAAAAGTGCCTTGAATGCGATGTGATTGAGGCACTTTTTGACTCGATGTTCTTAATAAGCGTTTCATACAATTTCCGGTTCGTTCACGAAATTTTCGCTGCCAAATTGACGCCAGCAACCTGCTGCCGCTGCTAACTCGACACCTCAATTCTGAAAGCTCTGGGTTTACAAGAAATGCGGTGCTTGGCTGCTCTTTTATTATTAAATGCTTTCTCAGTCGTGTAGCACATATTTTGTTCAAATCACACGCTAGTTTGACACAACTACTTCACTGTGGCGAACTATCAGAACTGTGGAGGTCTTCCCAGCAATGTACTCACAAACATACAGTAGTCCGAAGAGGTGAACAAAAACGCAGGTTTGTCGTACTGTAAGTACTGTGTTTCCCATGTAATAAGGTGGGGTCTTAATTTTATTTTTCCATCAAGAAGTATGCCAGGGTTTATTTTCCGAGGTGTCTTACATTTTCAGGTACTACACTCTACGCTTACTCATTTATTTATGTGCAGAAGCCCATACGAAGCGTAAATGTGAAGGAAGAAAAATATCGAAACACTTAGAAGAAGAACCATAAATATAAGGCTAGATGTACAAAAGCTACTTTTATTCGAGCACAGTCATAATAACTACACATAATCTCACCGCTGAAGATGGGTCGCGAAAAACCCGAAAGCTCCGGAAGAAAAGAAAAATCTTTTTGTTTTACTTCACAACGGGAGAGAATCCGTAATAAAGATATTTTTCAATATGAAAACACACCCTCCCGTACAAAAGCATCATGTTTTCAAGAGCACAGTCATGTCATTATTTTCCGGGATGTGTTCATAAATTTCCGAATTCTGAATCCCGGCCTGAATTTCTTGTCCAAGTAGTCTAGTCGTAGAGCATTGGCAACACAGCTGCCAATGATTTTGTTCCATGAGTTCTTCACTCAAGTCACGTCTTACAACCTGGGCCTCATAAAGTTTCCACGCTGATTTCTCTCCATTTTATTTTTAGTATAGTAATTGATTTCACTGCGCAAATTGTCTTTGAATGGTTTGTTTATTCCAATATCAAGAGTCTGGAGGTAGGCAGTCATTCCTGCAGGAATCATTACCTGATCTGTTCTTCTCTCTGAAAAAAAGTTCTTCATCTCTTTAGAGCAGTAAATGCTGGCTGAATCCTAGACTATCATAACTTTTTGCCATTTCGCAAAATAAGTGCCAGCATTAAATCGGCCACTTGCTTCTAACTGACTGTGTGCACCAGGCTTTTCGGTATGAAGAACATAGATACCTAAAACGCGCTCAATTTCATTTTTCTTTCCCTTCAAACGAATGGTCAAAATGCAGGCGACGCGAACACTTCCATAACCAGTAGAAGGAATGTAGATTAACGATACTCCCCTACGGTCAGTTACTTATCAGACAATTCTTTGTGACATCTTTTGCAAGCCCTTGTCATGGGTGACAGCTCGTTATTTATCGCTTCTCCTTCTACTTCGGAAGATTCAAAGGGAATCGTGTATGCCTTTTGTAGCAGACGTCGGTCAGTTCCGCTTTCGTTTCATTTTCTGAGTCGCTATTTTGGTCTTCTATTCGTTACGAGTCTGGTTTGAGTCCATCTGTCAAAACAACCTTCTTTCTGTTATTCCTACGTTCGACTCCCCGAGACAATCACTCTGGCGACGTTGCTGCTTATTCTTCACCGAAAGCCACGTAAGCTTGAGCGAAAGATGGCTAACAGCTAGGCATTCTGCAAGCTAACTTCTGTCTAGTTCCCAAAACGCAAGTATAACCTACAACCTTCTTTAGGCTTGCCGGGCATCTTGTTCTGCCGTTACCTAATCATAAGAATAAGGCTTATGTTTCGGCTTAAGCTTAAGCAAGGGCACGACGGGCATACTTACCGATAAAGACAGTGGAAGGAGCAGGCCTGCATTTTTCGGGAAGGAGCCTGCCTTTGGCGGGTCTACGGCAGGTTGTTTGCGAAGCTCTGGAAAGGTTCCACGGCACCTAAACTCGGACAAATAAGCTATGGTTACGATTCATTTTCGCCTGAGAAGGTAACACCTGTACCTGTCGCAGCCGCTGTGCAAACTGTGCAATATCACACGTCCACCCTATTCATTGTGGAAACAGCGAACTGCATATAGTTTTGTTTACTCCTGTTGATAAAGGGAAGGCATAGTGGCGCCCGGTACATGACTATGTCCTCCGAGATTTTATCAAGTGGTTTTTCGTAGGAACGACGTGGCCTCCAACGCCACGTAAACTCGCACAAGTACGATAACATCTCGCTCCTGTGCATGTCTCATCGTGCACCTCAACTGTGCGGTTTGGGCGCCTATCACAAGAGGTCTGCTGAACCACGACTCTGCACCTACGTCTCTTAAACGCTTCTCCCAAGCTACTACGCATTTCCTGCTCATTTCTGTATGCTTTTCGATAGAATTGTTCGCACTAGCAGTGCGGTGATGCTTAAGTCCTTGAAGCAAAATCGTGATTATGTTCTAGGGAATTAGGTATCATCGCGCTGTCATTGCCCCTTGAGTATACGAACAGAGTAGCCATTGTAAAGTATAACTTTTGCCCTGTGAAAGACGATTAAATTGTAGATCACATATTTGCAGCAGCCTTACTTTTGGATCAAGCATCTCTGAGTAAGGACATCTTTTTCCTGTATTGCGTTTTGTAGCATCTCGGCGACGGCGCTAACCCATTCTCGTCTGCGGTCGGCGTTATCAGGTGACTTGTGGGAACAGAACCTTTGGCAGTGTTGGATTCCTTTCTCTTAAAGAAAACACACAGCATTATTTTTGTCCTTAATCTGCTGCATTGTACGCAGAAGCTCGCTTCCACAGTTCATGCGAAGGCAGGAAACGGTACAGTTAAAATTAACTGATCCGGTAGCTTTGCTAATTTACAAATATTTCCCGTGAGCAACTAACGCAAGGGATCAAGGAAATTCTAATAAGCTTCATACGTTGAAACTGCGTCCCACTAGTTTTATCGACTTAATTTTCAAAGAGCTTGGACATGCAGAGGCTCATTTCTTAGTGACATTTTGGCAGCTGCCCGCTGGAATAATTTTCATTTCAATTAATACTATCGTCTACCTTCGCTGTCATTCCGAGACATCACTGCAGTTGAACCCCCGTAAGTTGATTACCCAAAAGACTGAGGAAAACTAGTCAACATAGGGAGGTGGTCGACATATCGAAGCTGTGGGTATAAGCGGCTTGGCTGAACAGATTAGCATCTGTATGCGTTTTATTCTATTGCACAGCATCAATTGAAGGTGAAGCGCCTCGCAAAAGCTTTACTTCATACAACGATAAGACAAGAATCAGTCTGATAAACTATCGGCTGCATATATATATATATGTATCAGGTCAAGGCTAGGTCGTGACCCTGTGTTCTAGGAAAACAATTGTAATTAGGTTGTTTGTAGCCTTGAGTCATAGCGAGTCCTGGTCTTCCTGTTCGTTAGTGTAGGTCCCCACAGGAACTCCCCTCCAGAACCGGAATATCAGGTGTCGCTTGGCTTCTTGGCCAGGCGTCCGGATCGTGTGTAAAATCGTGTAGGCTGTATGTTTGTTGCAGGGGCGGGTGAATGTGGTGTACGCGGTTTGGGTGGGCGTCCGGGGCCGCGTCGGCGAGCCGTTCGAATGGGCTGGTCGATATCTAGGTGCGCTGGCTTGAGGCGGTCCACGGAGACGGTATCCTGCCTGCCGTTGATGTCAATTATGAAAGTTGTGAGGCCGTGTTGTAACACCCTGAACGGTCCCTCGTACGGCTTTTGTAACGCGTTGTGATTTGCGTCTCGACGCAAGAAAACATACGGCGAGTCCTTTAAGTCGGTTGGCACGTGCGGCCTCGTATTACCGTGAAACGAGATAGGTACTGGTGTGAGCGCCCTGACTTTCTCTCGAAGCCGGTGTAAGAGGTTCGCTGGTTCCTCTTCTTTGCATCGGTACGGGATGAAATCCCCTGGTACTGTTAGTGGCGCACCGTACACTAGCTGTGCTGAAGACGTTGCTAAGTCTTGTTTTGGTGCTGTACGGATTCCGAGAAGGACCCAGGGTAGTTGGTCCATCCAGTCTGGGCCGGTTAGGCGTGTTCTAAGTGCTGATTTTAAATGTCGATGAAACCTTTCGACCAGCCCAGTGTTTCTCAACGTGGGCCCTAACAGGGCCCTATGTTAACGTATTACTTCATACAACGATAAGACAAGAATCAGTCTGATAAACTATCGGCTGCATATATATATATATATGTATCAGGTCAAGGCTAGGTCGTAACCCTGTGTTCTAGGAAAACAATTGTAATTAGGTTGTTTGTAGCCTTGAGTCATAGCTAGTCCTGGTCTTCCTGTTCGTTAGTGTAGGTCCCCACAGGAACTCCCCTCCAGAACCGGAATATCAGGTGTCGCTTGGCTTCCTGGGGGGCCCTGGGAGATTTTAGGGGAGCCCTGGAAGCCAGAGGGCCCTGGAGGATAATGCGGCAGGACATTGTCCCAATAAACGGTGGGCCCTTACAAGGATTAGGGGGGGCCCTGGCAAGGCTTGGGGGGCCCTGGTGGGCCCTGACAAGGCCTAGGGCAGCCCTGGGGCAAAAAAGGTTGAGAAACTATTGACTAGCCCATTGGCCTGTGGGTGGTATGCCGTTGTTCGATGCAGCTTTATGCCAAACAGTTGAGCCATTGCTGACCATAATGTCGAGGTGAATCGCGAACCTCTGTCTGATGACATTCTATTTGGAATGCCAAAGCGGGCAATCCAGTGGCCAATGATTGCCCGTGCGCAGGACGTGGCGGACGTGTCTGGCAGTGGAATGGCCTCAGGCCATCTGGTGAACCTGTCCACAATGGTAAAAAGGTATCTATTGCCTCGGCAGGGCGGCAATGGTTCCACTATATCCACGTGGATGTGGTCAAAACGGCGGTCAGGCGACTCAAATCTCTGCAGTGGCGCCTTAGTGTGACGTTGGACTTTAGAAGTTTGACAAGGAATGCAACAGTTAGCCCAGCTGGCAATCTGTTTTCGCATGCCATGACACACGAACTTGGTAGCCATCAGCTTCTGTGTCGTGCGAATGGATGGGTGACTCAAGCCGTGGATGGCGTCGAAAATTCGGCGGCGCCAACTGGTGGGAATTATGGGTCGCGGCTGTCCAGTTGAGATGTCACGTAATATTGTAGTTTTGTTGGGCCCGAAACGCACGTCTTCTAAGCGTAAGCTGCTTGAGGCGCTGCGATAGCCTTGTGTCTCATCGTCGCTGCGTTGGGCTGTTGCGATGGCGGAATAATCCACATCCTGGTGCAGTGTGTGAATGGTATTTATGGTTGTACGGGAAAGTGCGTCCGCGACTTGGTTGCATTTTCCGGAAACGTGCTGCACGTTTGTCGTGAACTCTGATATCTAAGCCAGATGCCGCTGCTGGCGAGCTGACCATGGGTCGGAGGCTTTGGCGAAAGCAAATGTAAGAGGCTTATGATCGGTGAAGGCTACGAAATGTCGGCCTTCCACGAAATATCGAAAATGTCAGACGGCCAAATATAGCGCGAGCAGCTCTCTGTCGAAGGCACTGTATTTTCGTTCGGCAGCTCTCAGCTGGCGACTGAAAAAGGCAAGTAGTTGCCATGTGTTATTGACGAACTGTTCCAGCACAGCACCAACAGCAACGTCGGACGCATCCACTGTTACTGCTGTCAGTGCGTTAGGCTGCGGATGAACTAACATTGTGGCTTTCGCCAGCGCTTCCTTGGTATTGGCAAAAGCTGCTGCAGTAGTTTCGTTCCAGACCAGCTCTTTTGGATTGTCGACCAGTACTTTGTATAGGGGCTGCATGATTTTTGCGGCAGAAGGTACGAAACGGTGGTAAAAGTTAACCATGCCGAGGAATTCTTGCAGCGCCCTCGCAGTTGTGGGTTTAGCGAATTTGCGAATTGCATCCACTTTGTCTGGCAGCGGAACCGCTCCGTGGGAGTCGATGCGATGGCCTAAAAAGTCAATGGAAGCGAGGCTGAATTTGCACTTAGCCGGATTTATGATAAGGCCATAGTCGTGTAGCCGCTGAAAAAGCATGCGCAAGTGGTCGAGGTGTTCGCGGTGGTCACGGCTGGCGATCAAAATGTTGTCCAGGTACACAAATGCAAAATCCAGCCCGCGACATACGGTAGCCATTAGCCGTTGGAAAGCCTGAGCGGCATTTTTGAGACCAAAGGGCATACGGAGAAATTCAAAAAGCCCAAATGGGGTGGTAACAGCTGTCTTGGCGATGTCTTCAGAGTGCACCGGAATCTGGTGATAGCCTCGCACCAAGTCAATTTTGGAGAATAACTTTGTTCCATGAAGATTTGCTGAAAAATCTTGAATGTGAGGTACAGGGTACCGATCAGGAATTGTTGCTTTGTTGAGACGCCGATAGTCTCCACAGGGCCTCCAGCCACCGGATGCCTTTGGTACCATGTGAAGGGGTGATGACCAAGGACTATTGGAGCGGCGGACGATTCCCATCTCTTCCATTTTGCGGAATTCGTTCTTCGCTATTTGTAATTTGTCTGGAGGCAGGTGACGTGCACGTGCGTGCACTGGCGGTCTGAGGGTTTGGATGTAATGTGCAACGCCGTGTTTCAAATTTCCTGTTGCAAACTGAGGCGTCGTTATGGCCGGAAATTTTGCCAGAAGTGTTGCATAACAGCTAGTGTGACTGGCGATAGAGCCCAAATGAGGGGCGTGTACCGCGTAAACTCGTCGCAGGTTGATTGAAGTAAACGACTTGGTGTCGACGAGACGTTGGTTTTCTACGTCAACGAGTATGGAATGCACACGGAGGAAATCCGCTCCGAGCAACGGTTGCGAAACGTCAGCCACAGTGAAAGTCCACTTGAAATGGTGGTGGGGGAAAAATGGAGCGGCAGGGTGCAAGTCCCATACGTCTTGATCGTGCTGTTATTAGCTGCGACCAGTGGGCGAGTTGGTACTGCAGCACGTGTTTGGATGTTAGTGGGCGGGACAACACTTAGCTCAGCCCCAGTGTCGATCGGGAAACGTCGTCCGGAGTTCCGATCTCGTGCGTACAGCAAATGTGCTTTCCTAGATATTGCTGAGTGGGCGGCGTTAGCTTGTCGATGGCCAGCCGATATCGCCGCCATTGGCGGCTGGCTTGCTCGTTTCCCGGATACTCGTAAGGTGGGCGGCAGTTTCAAGCCTTGGGGCCCCACTTTTGATGATAGAAACACCATTTAGTATTGTTAACTTTCAATGATCTTTGCGGAGCTGATATATTGCGCCGCTGGGTACGCACAGGATTGATGGTGGCCAGGTCCTGTTGCTTTGCCTGCCATAACGCGTCAGCATGGATTGCCAATTGTCGGGGATCCTTCAGGCTGATGTCCGTCAGAAGCAGACGTATGTCGACTGGTATTTGCTCCAAAAATATTTGTCGAAACAGAAAACAAGGCTCATGGCCGTCTAGCAAGGCGAGCATTTCACTCATTAGCTGAGACGGGGTGCGGTCACCCAATCCGTCCATATGCAACAATCTGGCGGCGCGCTCGGTTTCGTTGGGGGCAAACAGCGTCGTTAGCAGCGTCTTAATAGCTTTATATTTGTCTGTAGCCGGTGGCTGACGAAGGAAGTCGATGATCCGGCCTGCTGTGTCTTGATCCAGTGCACTAACTACGTAGTAGTACATGGTTGTGTCAGAAGTAATTTGACGGACGTGGAACTGCGCTTCGGCTTGCTCAAACCACACTTGCGGTTGAGAGATCCAGAAAACCGGCAGCTTGAGTGAAACAGCATTCTCGCCTGCCACTGTTGTGGTCATAGGAGAGGACATGATACGGTTCCAAAAGTACGATTGGAACTTAACGGGTCACCAGTGAAGCGCCTCGCAAAAGCTTTACTTCATACAACGATAAGACAAGAATCAGTCTGATAAACTATCGGCTGCATATATTACATTACATGCATAAAAGCTCAAGGCTACAAACAACCTAATTACAGTTGTTTTCCTAGAACACAGGGTCACGACCTAGCCTTGACCTGATACATATATATAGGGTCACGACCTAGCCTTGACCTGATACATATATACAGTGAAACCTCCCTAATCCGAACACGTCGGGGCGGGGGTAGTTCGGATTATAGAAGAATTCGGATTATGGAGGAGGCTTACAGTAGGCCACAGATAAGCAGGTAATGCAATTTTAGATGCATTTTCCTGGTGTCTACAGCGCGATGTCAGCCTCTGCAAGCGGTGAATAACTTAACGAGGGCAGCAAATTCCGTCTGATTCAGGAAAACGATTGACCAGCAGAAACCAGTTTCTTATAAGATGTGGACGCTGTACCGCGAAGCGGCACGGGAAATAGTTCCCGTGTACTTATTTTCCCATATTCGTAGTTGCTAGGCAGTTCTGATGGCTCAAAAAAAATTGAGTTAGCAGGCTGATTATTGTGTGATTTCTGGGCTATTGTAACCTTCCTTTACTGGGTTGCGCACAGGTATGCATCCCTCCTTCCACTGTGTAGAATAAGCCCACGAAGTCTAAATTTATTTTATGTAGTCAGTTAATAGTGTCTGCTTCAACAGGCTTTGACGTTTGCTAACGGCTAAGTCACGAACGCTTTTTAAGCATAAAAGGCGCCGTCCATTACATTCTTCCTGTTCTTCGGCCGGTCACTCCCCTCTTCAATGCTTTGATTATCTTTACCTTCTCTATCGTGAACGTAATGTGCTTCCTTTTATACATTTGGACAACTGCAAAACCGTATAACACACCAGAACACAGTGATATTGATTCCCGTATTGCTCTCCTTATATACGGTTTGTTCCCGTATAATGTGGTGGTAATCCTACTTTCAGATAACTGGTAGCCCTACCTTCACATAACACGATTCTATTTTTGTGCACATCCTGCAATTAGATTGACAGCCGTCCCGCAGCGTATTGATATACATATGACAAGCTCTGTCCGACGTCAATATTGACTGCTATGTTGCATATTTCTGTTTATTTGTGGAAGCCTATGTCACGAGGTGAATTGTTGCAGCCAGCCTAATGGTCCAGATTAGTTTGCCAAAGCCGTGGCTGGACTGTGCCTATGTTAGCATATACCGGAAGGACTATTGGCTAGTTGTTTGCTGCCCTTATAGCCGTTTCCACCTAATGACTGTGCGTTTCGCACAAGTAGCCTAATTATCTTTATTGTGTACTGTCGTTCTATTGTTCTCTTCCACGAATTCGGATTAGAGAGGTTCGGATTAGGGAGGTTTCACTGTATATATATATATATATATATATATATATATATGTATCAGGTCAAGGCTAGGTCGTGACCCTGTGTTCTAGGAAAACAACTGTAATTAGGTTGTTTGTAGCCTTGAGTCATAGCGAGGCCTGGTCTTCCTGTTCGTTAGTGTAGGTCGCCAAAGAGGTTTATTAAATGGCGAGATGCATAAAAATAACACTGTAAAATCATGCATACGCTTTTTAGGGGCTACAATGCCTGCCGAAAAAGGTGTCAATTCCAGTCTGGTGCTTCTTCTTGCTACAAACATAAACGGTAAGGGCAAACTCCGAGCTGACTACCCCGCTCAACATCTCTGGGCATTTCTCATCTCATTTTTCAGTGCCAACTCTCTCGATTCTTTCCGTTCGGCCAGAGTGCAAACAGCAACCAGCTTCATAGCTACTACTGCGTGAAGTCGAAATATCTTTACTCGCGAAGACACGTTAAGGCCACCTCCGGCACGGTTATAGCAAAGCGAATGAAAAGAGCTGAGCTCGACGCAAACGAATACAATTAGACTCGGTTCGCCGTATTTCACGCCATGAGAGAACGCTGCCGACGCCTAGGTGGGAGGTCGTGTAAACGAGAAAACGCGCAAGTCCTACCGGCTAGCATAAAAGAAGCCTCTTCAAAGCGACGGAATCGGTTCTGTAAGCAGGAATCTCCAATGCACAGTAATGAAGAACTTCGCTATGTTGAGTAATAGCACATTCAGGCACTGATGGTTAGCGGGTCCTAGCGACTGATAGAGAGCAAACTAGCATTGCGTCCACATACCACGTCACGGCTAAAGCGGTCAACTTCCCACTTAACAGAGGTGGTCGATGCATAGAGGTTGTCCTTGTGCTTATTAACGTGCGGACAAATCAACTGGCCTAAATTCAGTCAACTTATGGAGGTGGCCGACATATAATAGGGGTGGTCAACTTAGGAGGTTCAGCTGTAGTTAGCTCTAAAATTTCTTTTCCCTTCCTTCCTTGCGTACTCGACGGCATGTTTCCTCAGGCCCTTTCCGTGCGATCAATTTCCATAGCCTTTTAATCGCCTACGGTCGTACGCTTTTGCAAATCTAACTTTCGTTGGACCGTTCGTTTGCATGAGATCATGTGCTAGCGTTTTCACTGGCACGGAAACGAAGCCACCATCAAAAGAAAGCCTTGGAAACATGGCTGGCGAAACGTGATGCAGAATACGCCCTGAGATGAACTCAAAGGAGGTTGTCCAGTGGAGAATGCTAGTCGATGAAGTACTCAGTTGCCGACCAATGCGTCCAGTGAAACCGTTCCACATTGAAAGCGAGCCCTAAGAAAAAACGCAGCAACGCAACCTGAGAAAACATAACAGCACGAAAGCGCCTATAGAAGGAAATCTTCAAAATGTAGGCAGAGGAAAATAACATGTCCTGATCTGAAGCGAAGGAAGGCTGTCTACTGGCGACCGTCATTAAATCAGACGCAGACTCGACTGGTGTGAATCAGACCATGCATCGAACGAACCCGTAGAAGCACGCTGCATTCGAAACTTGATCAAGTTAAAACTGTATTTAGTTTTCTGTGGAACAGTGCAAAAGGATTTTAGAATCTTCATCAGCCTTCAGCATGTAATAAGCATCGAAATCCATTGTGTCCTGAACATCAACAGTAATGCGTCACCCAAGTCTGCATTGAAGAAACCTGAATAATAATAGCAATAACATTTGTTTCGGAACCATTATTGCTTTACTTGATTATCTGATTATATATAGTTGATGCTTACATTCGAAGTCATTCATAATAATAAACATGGAAGTGGACAATGAACATTCCTTGATTTTTGGGCTCGATCTTCAGGTTAGCCACAATCATCTACATTTTAATCGTAGACGTTTGTTGCGAACCTAGAGAATACCTAGTTATGCTTTTTATACATGTGTTCAGTTTTACTGTTATTCAGGCGCGGTCTTTGGCAGCTGTCACAAGTAAAAATGACAAATCGGTTTTCATCGCTGGAACACAATCGCTGAAATTTCCGAATCAGGTAATTTACTTTATTCGATAGTGTTATTTCGTTAGAATGACAAGAAAGTTGGGCACTAACGGTTCTAAATATTCTCATTCTTTTTGCAACGGATCTTGCAAGTACGCTTGCGTAGAGGCTATTGCCACCTCAACTGAACCTCGAAAATGAATCCCAACGATAAATCAGTAAACGTGTTTCATGGAACACTGGTAAACAACAAAATGGTTATACCTTGCAACTGAAGAGTTCTGTTTTCGCAGTTGTCAACTAGGGAACCTTGAAAACTTTTTACCGGTTTTTATTGGACACGTTTGAATAATGTTTTTCTTTTCATGATTAATCTGTTTCTTTTTAAGGAATATGTCCTGTTAAGGATACAATAAACTTTTAATCTTCGAAGCTTTCGGACGGCGTGTGACCCGTCAGCGGTACTTCAGTCAAAAAAATGTTTGTCTTTTGAGTCAAGTAAATACAGAGGTCCGGACGTATGGTGAGTTTGACAGCGATACACATTCTCTGCGAAATGTAATCGCTGTATAATTTATTCTTTCCTAACGTTAGCAACAAACCGTACGGTAGTCTTGCCATGAAAAAGACCAAATAGCTTATATTCTAGCTGCGTAGTTCGTCCTGCCCCCTTGAATTCCTTCCGGAACGGTTATCATACCTAGTAATCCTTCGAAGCTTGGTACTACAGAATCTAGCTGCGAGATAAAGACATCAATGAGACTGCGCTTGTCCAGTGGGGTTAGCCATCAGAGTCCAGGCCGTTAGATACAAAAGAAGATGTAAGTAAGATGCTCTTTCTTTGAACGCCTGGGAGACGCCTTGCTTTAGTGAGCTAAGCGATGTACTGGTGCGCAGAATGGGTACAGAGCAGGAGAAATATAAAACACAGAGGCACAGTTAAGCAGAGATAGTGAAGATTACACAAACACATCCAGAACTACGGCAGAAACGTTTGGCGCATCAGGAATCAATTTACCACTTTCTGTAGGTGGGCGCAGATTCCATGGAGACCAGCCAGTCCTACGGTTTCCTGAACTTGTTGGTAGCGAATCTTCTCGCCTTAAAATGTTAGGGTCCGCAGCTGCCGGAGCTTTATCTAAAAACACTGTTGTAGAGAACTGTCTCTCCCTTTTCTTCGCTTCATCGAATAAATCTTGTAGCGGCTTCAACGAAACCGCTATTCCTAGTGTAACCATGGTGCCACGCTCTATGGATGGATCATAGTCAGCAATCATGTCCTTTAAGCCTTTCTCCTGCCGGAAGATACTGGCAAGCTTTTGCAGCATCCTGTCTGAGGGTGTTTAAACTCCTGTAGCTCCCATAACGTCGTCGTCGCTGCCCATAGGTGATTGCATTAGTTCCTCGAGTTCCTCTTTGGTGAACGGTTTTCCACAGTCTTTAGTGTGCTCCCTGATATATCGTCTTCTATCATGTTGGAGAAACACTCACTTCCCAACTCCTTGGCAACATTCACTACGTCCATGACCTCCTTGTCCATGGCACCTCGGCCCTTGCATTCACTTACTGCGCCTCCCCACAAACGCTCCCAGCAATCATTGAATGTTGGAGGCTTTATCTCGTATACTGGCGTGTAAAAGATGACGTCGCTATTTCACGCCTGACAAACCGCGTTGTATAGAATCTGCGCATAACAAGAACTGACTGTAGTTAAAAAATGCTCAGTTAATGGATGACTGACAAATGTCAGTAAGGACGAGAATGAAGGTCATAAATGTTTAATGTATTAGACCTATCAGAACATATTTGTCACTTTCGTACACATTTTTGGTCTTTTTTTTCACACTCATGCAACTCACATACCCGCTAGGAAAAACGTTGTTTTCAGTGGAACTCATGCAAACGTTCATATCAATATTAAGGGAAAATGAATTCTGAATACTCTAATGACATAAACACGCAGAATGTGTTTTCATCCTTACTCATGACAGTCAATTCATCTAATGGTTAGGCATCCGTTCGGTGCCATGAGGGAATTTTTCATCACAAGTTTAGTACTGTGAAATTGTATAATATCTGCGAGGTCCGTGTTATGTCATCTGGTTCTGCTGAAAAAAATAAGACGAAGAGGAAGGTGATTACCGTTGAGACGAAACTCAATCTCATTGCATTGCGTGGAATTAGCAAACCGGTAATAGACATCGCACGTAAGTTACTACTTCCGTAATGGATGATCTCAGCAATCTTGAGAGACAAAACGCGAACCGCTGTAGCAATGAAATTGTCAACGTTAGTCAGACCTACTATCACCACTGAGAACAGAACTGGGCTGGTTAATGATATAGTGAGGTTACTTGTCATACAGATGAAATGTGAAATACAAAAGAACGTTTCTCTTATCCTAGGGGCGATCTAGGAAAAAGTGAGAAATGTTTCTGATACGCCGAAGGACCGGCTGACTGATCCTACGCATGCCGAAATGTTTGAGCTAAGTCGCGGTTGTTTTCAGCTTTTCAGAAGGTGTAATAATTTCCGTAATGTGAAAATCAGCGCTGGGAGAGCATGTGCCTATATTGAAAGTGCTGGAGTCTTAAAAGGCGAGCTGGATCAGATAATTTCAAGCGAGGAAGGAACATTTTCCGGAGCAAATATTCAATGTCAGTTAAATGAACTTGCTTTGCTAGTGTACGCCGGAGCCTACTTACATTCAGCAGCAGTTCAAGGCAGTGCCATTAAGCAAGGATAATAAAGATCTAATAACGTTGGTTGTGGGTGGAAATGCTTCAGAATTCAGTCCAAAAGTGTTCCTGTTTTTTGACTGTTTATTGGTAAATGAAAATAAATGCTTTGTACCCTTCCGTAATAAAATCGTTCCTGATCAACCACTGAGAAAAGCCTATACTTTTAATGCAGTGATGGGGAAGGGTGCCGATCCAGGAATAGTTTGAAGTCCAGGGAGCAATATTCGCGAAAAAAGCGAATGAGAAGCGGTAAAAAGGCTAACAGGTTGATATCGCGTCCCTGGCGGGGATATGGGGCCGGATGAGATCCTCGCTTATCTTCTCACGACCGACAGGACAGGCGCATTGGTACAGTGTCCTCTAAGCAAATCGGTCGATCATTTTATCTCGCTATTTCCAAGAAGCAAAAATTTTGCATGAAAGACCATCTGGAAGCGCTAGTGTTTCTCGCACACTGCTGCAATAATTGCTCCCAAATCATTGCGGTTCTATAAATAATTTAGCTTCTTCTATGACCCCGTAGTTTGGGTTCGTTTTCACGTTGTCAAAGACGGGGTGGAACTTCGTAATATTGTTGTGCTACTCGTACGCTGTTTTGGGAAGTTGTTTTGCTTGACTCGTCACCTTCCTAATTTTAAGGAATCCCGTACAAATGCATCGATGGTATCGCGACCGTTCCCGTGCATAGCAGAGACTTGAGGCCTGGCTTTATTGATGCGTATTTTTTAACTGCATGCTATCTACGTCCATGTTGTTTTCACACGCCCAGAGCCATGACGGCTGTCTAAAAGCTGGAAAAAGAGGCGATAACGGACGAGGCTTTGTGTGGCACTGCTTTAAAAAATTCAAACCAGAATAGGCTACCCGTTTATTAGGGCCATAACAAGAAAGTCTGGAGGATACTAGCGCTGTTTGAGGGCTGGTTTTTGAATTATTTCATCCCAGAGAAGAGACAGCTTCACTCGAAAAAGAATCTGCGGATCAGAAATAGTGCGTAATATTTGCGACAGACTTTTAAGCAGTTACTAGAAGCGATCGAATCTGGCAGGACACCCAAGCTTTAAAAAGATTTTAAAATTCCTCCGAAACGTCGACGTTGCGTGAAAAGAAGTCACGCAGCAATGTATGAACGCTTTGGAAGAAGGCGTTGAAAACAGGGGCATGCACATTCGCAGGTTTTAAGAAGAACTGTAAAGTTGATGAAGCGATAGGCCACTGCGATTTGCAAACGAACCACAGTTAGTCCTAAAAAAGAGGTTTCATCAACTTATAAACGTTGAGACTAAAGAATTTACGAATGAGTATCTAATAGAATTGGACGGAAAGAAGCTGAGGCAGAGGAAGGATTATAGTTAGTGTAACAATGAGATTCAGAGCAAAAAATTTTGCTGAGGTTTTTGCTGTTAGAAGCATCGCCGTACAGATGTTAGAAGAAATGGCTGACTGTTGCAAGAGATTTGCGAAAGCTGATCGACGGGTTCACGATGCTTTCTCTTGGTATAGGGAAATAAACAAAGGAGTAAAGAGTTTTGTCTTTCTTTTTTCTTTTCTTCTTCGTAACCGGTTTTTTTGTAAATCTTTTTTAAAAAATTTCTACAGTTTTCAACCTGTTTCTTGTCACATAATGTTTATTGTTATGAACGTTGCTTGCGGAGCTTTCGGGCCATTCCAGGACCCGTCCTCAGCGCGACGGGTAAAGAGTGCAGAAACAAAACTTGATGCATTTCTAAAGCAGCCAACGCCTGGTACACTATCAATCATCGCAGAGTGTTTTCCAGGTATCATTGAGCCAAGCAAGGAAAGAAGTTTATGGTGTTTTCCTACAACGTTGCTATCTTCTTGTAAATATCAGTTGAGTGCACCGAGCATTGTTACATATCGGTGAACTCTTGTACGTGCATGCACATTAACAGTTGCCATATGCGGAGTTCCATTTTAATAACTCCAAAATAGAATTGCTGTATTACAAGGTAGGCTGCTATGGCATGACGTCCCTCAACTGTAAGCTAATTCAAAAGTGCAAACTCGTCAAGACAGGCTGCACGAACAGCTAACGTTGGTCCACTCTAATCTTTGGAAGGCGTCCGTTATAGTTCGTATCCGTTTCCCCATGAAGGCGTCTTACCGTGTTCATTCGCGGTGCCTATGCTAAAATCTGTTGATAACGTGTGGTTTAACTTCATCCTGAGCGTGTGCTTAGGCTTAAACGTATATCAGTCATAACATTGAACAAGTTTGCTCCCAGCGGAGAGTAGCAGCAAAACTTCCACTTAAGAAGAAACTGCCGCGGTTCGGTTCCGGATTAAATGCGTTGCTTACGCGTCTCGACTTAAGATGGAAAGCTTGGGACGAAACGGCATGGTAAGTCGTATATACCCGCTGTAGATGTAAGCTTGTAAATATTTTTCATGCTTTTCACAGAAACAAACCGTTTATTGTTCTTCTAACTTTATAGCGTAACTGTCGGGAACAGCCTTTTCTGGTCTTCAGAGACATCGTATAATAAATGCTCTAGAGCAGCCATTCTCAACGGGGGGCCTGGGGCCCCCAAGGGGGGCCGAGAGGGTGTCAGGGGGGGCCGAAATCGAAAATTTTTCAGAGGGGGGGGGGCAGGAGGCCGTCAAGGGGGGCTGAAAAGCCTTATTGGAACAAGCGTAGTTAGGTAGATCGGAAGGGTGAAAATTTATGCCAGTCCTCTATAGAGGATTGGTTAACCCTTAGCAGCATCCCTTTATAGAGGATTGGCATAAATTCTCACTCGACTCGACGAAGTTGTTTCATTGTTAGTTTCGAAGAACCCCAAGTGCTCTTTTCAAATGATTTGACGACTATATATTCGCATTGTATCATTGCATTAACTTGATCCTAGGAGGTTGCCGTTGAAAGCTGATTGGCTCTTATATAAAAAACGCAAAAATTAATCGACCAATAGGAAAAGGGGGGCCTGGAACCTGAGGACACCTTCCAAGGGGGCCCTAGCGCAGAAAAGGTTGAGAATGGCTGCTCTAGAGACCACAATGACGCCTACTGAAGACGTACTTTAAATATTGCAAGTTTATAGTTGATTGAAAGGAGCTGCGCATTGACAACTGGGCATTGATCGTATGCCAACGGAGAGCGGTTAGCAACATTTATTCCGAACACAGCAAACGCAGCAGTGAGCTGCAAGAAAGAGAAATAAGAATAAACCGGCAGCAAAGCGTACTCTTGTGCAGTGAATCCTAAAGTGGCCGATATCGCCCCCTTGGGGGGATGGAAGCTGAGAGTGCGCTTAAGGGGGAGGATAATGCTTTCGAGAGGCGTAATGTGTTCTAAACGATTTATGAAAAGTTAGGGGATTAGTGAACGGTTTAGGGAAGCGCAGCTGCTACGTCCCATGGGTTTTTTCGTCATCGCCTGCTGCTCCATTTTCCTGATGGTGGAACAGCAAGATAGGACTTGCGAAAAGTGGACAAAATCATCCGTATAATCTATCACGATTTTGTATTAACGTTGGTTATGGAACAATGAATTTACCATTTCTGGTGAATTATTATGACAGTTCCTGTGTTAAGTGGCCAAAACCAGTAACTATTGATCGAACAAGAACTTTGAGCAGCGGGCGTTAACGAGAAAAGACCATTTGTATCTGTCCAGACTTCAGCCATAATGTTTCGATGCTTTTTACCGAAGCTTTCGAAGTCGTCTTAATGAGCTTTTGAGAGAAAAGAAAACCTGAAGTGGATGAATAAAAGAACGCATTAGCAAACGTGCAAAGTTTCGCGTTTTGTCACCTCCCAGAGCGAGCTTTGTAGATACAGTAACCCACATTTTCCATTATTCGTGTAACTCTCTTTGTGTCTCAGTCGCGCTGTCAGGCTTTAGTAATAGTGGTTTCTTCTGAACGAACGGAATGAGTGGAAAAAAATGTGAGGACAGCCACAAAATTGCCATCTGAATAAAGCCCGCAGTAACAATTCGCTTGTGCATGATGACTCGTCTAATAAGAAAATGGCTTCTCTTTAGTCACATTGGGATATTCCGTTAAGAGTCAAAGTTGTGAAATTTGCTATCTTCTGCTACGCTGGAGGAAAATTATCGGTTACTTTTTTTTCATGAAGTTTCATTACTAATCGCAAAATCTCAGAAGCTGCATAGCTTTTGGGAAGATTTGTTGCTTCCCGTTATCAGTGAAATTCCATGGAAGTTGCCGCACACATCACCTACTGAAATAATCAGAAAGATCCCCTTGAGCAATAATACGGGGCAGAGCAGAATCGGCAAATTAAGAAGTGACATTGAAGAAATTATACAGTTTTTTGAGATCTACATCATTTGCCTTGAAATTTGATGAATTCACATTGCCTGGCAATAGGATATTACTGTTATCCTACATTCGCTTTTTAAAAGACGATCGTTTAACAGCGATTATTATTGTTTCCCGAAGAACATGTAACTAGCACTAGAGTAGAGTTAATATTTCGCGCCGTGGAGAAATTTTTCAAAAAAAAATTTCTTTCTTAGGAACGTAATAACTGCAGATACTGAAGGAACGCAATCCATTGTAGGAAGCCACGGTGCTTTCATTTGTGCATTTGAAGTAAGTGGTTCCGTGTCTATTAGCGATTCAATGCGTGTTTCACCGGCAGTATTTAATGGCAAAGCGTCAAAGCGACCGTTTGGGTTGCTCAATGCAGTTTGTCATTGCAGCAGCGAACAAAATCATGAGTAAATCGTTGAATGAGAGATTAGTTAGTTCTGAAAATGTAGTTTCTTTGTACAAGACTGTAGGTTTTCATGATTAATCTATTTTTTCACGGAGTATGTCCTGTTAAGGATACAATATACAGGCGGCCCTCGTTATCCGCGGATTCTATACAACGCGGTTCGTCCGGGGTGAAATACTGACGTCATCTTTTCACAAAAACATGCGCACCGCTGGCTGGCATTATAGTTGCAGTAATGTCGTTGCCTGCCTGAGCAGTAGCGTGATCGTCTGTCCGGGCGCGAAAGATTTTTTCTGCCTACAACGCTCTCTAACCGTGCACAATGCTAATGAGGCCTTGTCATTTTTCTGATTGTTCGTTATTGCTTCGTGCGCGTTGTCGAGTCTATTCGCTGTGCGCGAACATCAGTTTCCCTCCAGCATGGTAGGTCTGAACTTTCGCGTCGTTTAACTGGTGTCGCATAGGAAGATGGCTGACAGAAGGCAAGTAAGCGGTTCCTCTAGGGCTAAGAGACAATGTAGCGTCCTTACTCTTCATGAAAAAGTAGAAGTCCTTGATCTTTTGAAAAGCGGATTGTCATTTGCCGAAGTGCACCGCAGGATCGGGAAGAATGAATCCAGCATTCGTACGATAAAACGGAAGGAAGCTGAGATTCGAGAAAACGTGCATCCTGACCCTTTACTGGGGAAGAGAGCTGCTGTGGCTCGCAACAAAGTCTTCGTGAAGGCCAAAAAACCGTTAAGCGTTTGGATAGGGGACATGTCGCGGAAGAATGTTTTCGTTGACGAGAAAGTTATTCGGGAGAAAGCGCTGAGCTTATAGTAGCACTTATCTGGCGTGGTTGCAAAGGAGGAGAGAAAAATGTTTTCTGCTAGCAAAGGATGGCTAGCAAAATACGTGAAGCGCTTCAACCTCAATAACTTAAAGAACACTGGGAAAACGGCATCGGCTTATTTCGTAGCTGCCTCGACGTTCCTGAAGAAATTCAAGGGGACAGGACGAAATACGCAGCTAGAATATATGCTATTTAGCCTTTTTCATAGGGTAGCCTATATAACGCGGAATTCAACTTAACGCGGTAAAATGCTCGAAATGTTGGACGAATTAACCGCGGATAACGAGGGCCGCCTGTACTTTTGATCTCCGATGCGTTTAGGCTGCGCGTGACCCGTCCTCGGCGGTACAAAAGTAATGTAAGATAGCAAATGCCTATTGTATCTGCATTTGTTTCAGAGTTAGTTATTTTCAAACGAAATCTGGAATGTTGCGAGTTTTGTCAGTTTTCACTTTTCGCTCCACTCAAGAAAAATGCAGAAGTCGCTGATGATGACATTTGGTGTACTGCTATCACTTGGAAATGCCTCGCGCAGACTTCACAAAACCATTCAGTGACATTCCATCAAATTTCAGGTTGGGTTATAGAATCATTATTCAATGTGAAAGAGGCAGAAACCGAATTGCAAGAACTGCAAAACAATGAATAGTTAAAACCGAAGTTCAGGACCGGATATCACCAGTTTTGGAGGCAGCGACAAGTAGCAGGACTTCATCCTAAGTTATGTTCTGCTACGAAAAAGCTTCGTATCGCTTTTCCGTCGTAATACTTAGGTGAACGTGGGTTCAGTGCAGTTACTGACCCGCTAAGTAAGAAAAGGAATCAGCTACAAATAGTGAAACGAGGCGAGGCAAGAATAATGTTCACAAACATTAATCCCAATAGCAAGTGGTCACCAACGGAAAATATTAATCCTGATGTAAAAAAGCCGGTTTCACTTTATCAGGCACATCCTTCGCATTGAAAAATTGATTACGTTATGATAATTATAATAAACGATTGCGTTAGATTTCTTTGACGGAATGCTTGTCCCGTTGAAAAATTTTAATTTCAGTTTTTCCGGAGCTTTCGGGTCAAACGCGACCCGTCTTCAACGGTGTTAAAATGATGTAATGAGTATTGTGCGGAGGTGACGTACGAAATGTTATAACTGTTTAAAGGCGAGTGTTTTACAGTCGATTTCTTGGAGTCCTCCTCTGTCTATCAGCTAGCTATTTCTCCTGTTGTGCATATATGTTGTTATTCATGTAGTTAATTCATTTTCCAGATTTTTCGTCCATTTCTGATCCGCTTGTTCTATCTTTGTGGTGTGTACATGTTGCCATCTTCTAACTAGGTAGTTCATTTTTAAAGTTCTTCTCCATTGTTCTTTTTATGGTTTATCCATTTCTGGTTTTTGATTCTGGTGTGCATTTGTTCTGTGCAATTTGTCCATTTTTGCCGTGGTAGTTTTCGTCAGTAGTTTTTGTTTTGTGTATTTAGTCAAGTGAACAGCAGTTGGCGCGGGTGACAATGTTTGTCCATAGTTCATTTATTTCTGCTCCTTAATCTCGGTTGTATGTCTCGTTGTGCCTGATGTATAGGGCTTCTTTAATTTTCCGTAAGCGCGCATTGCTTTCGTAGCATAGAACTTTTGGCTGAAGAGCTTGGTTGCAATGTGAGGCGTGTTCCACAACAGCAGAGGTCTGTTTTCCTTTTTTCAGGGTGATTTTTGGGTTCGATATTGGTCTTCCACGACGTCTTGCAGGATTGTTGTCGTTGCTGAGACTATTTTTTGCGCTTTTATAAGTGACTAGCTTCTTAGTGTGTTCATTGAATCTTAGGGTATTGCCCGTTTCCCCGATGTACACCCCTGAACAAGGGCATTTGATTGCGTAGAGCAGCCCTGTTCTTTTGTTTTTTGGGATTTTTGTTTTGCCCTTCCGGAGAATTGTCCTGAGGTTGGGGAAAACTTTTGAAAACGACTCGGAACCCTAACCGTTTTCCTAGCTGGACAATCTTTTCGCCTAGTCCTGCCACATAGGGGATAACCAACCGTGTGTCGGGCAAGATGTTTGATTGATGTGATTCCTGGTTGTGAAGCTTGCGCTTGAATACTTGATCGATGGAAGATTTTGGATAGTTGTTTTTGTAAACGCAACTTCTTGGTACGGGACTGGGGAGTTTCACTTATCTAGTAGTCCAAGATCTTTCATCGACCAAGTATTCAAGCAGAAGCTTCACAACCAGGAATCACATCAATCAAACATCTTGCCCGACACACGGTTGGTTATCCCCTATGTGGCAGGACTAGGCGAAAAGATTGTCCAGCTAGGAAAACGGTTAGGGTTCCGAGTCGTTTTCAAAAGTTTTCCCAACCTCAGGACAATTCTCCGGAAGGGCAAAACAAAAATCCCAAAAAACAAAAGAACAGGGCTGCTCTACGCAATCAAATGCCCTTGTTCAGGGGTGTACATCGGGGAAACGGGCAATACCCTAAGATTCAATGAACACACTAAGAAGCTAGTCACTTATAAAAGCGCAAAAAATAGTCTCAGCAACGACAACAATCCTGCAAGACGTCGTGGAAGACCAATATCGAACCCAAAAATCACCCTGAAAAAAGGAAAACAGACCTCTTCTGTTGTGGAACACGCCTCACATTGCAACCAAACTCTTCAGCCAAAAGTTCTATGCTACGAAAGCAATGCGCACTTACGGAAAATTAAAGAAGCCCTATACATCAGGCACAACGAGACATACAACCGAGATCAAGGAGCAGAAATAAATGAACTATGGACAAACATTGTCACCCGCGCCAATTGCTGTTCACTTGACTAAATACACAAAACAAAAACTACTGACGAAAACTACCACGGCAAAAATGGACAAATTACACAGAACAAATGCACACCAGAATCAAAAACCAGAAATGGATAAACCATAAAAAGAACAATGGAGAAGAACTTTAAAAATGAACTACCTAGTTAGAAGATGGCAACATGTACACACTACAAAGATAGAACAAGCGGATCAGAAATGGACGAAAAATCTGGAAAATGAATTAACTACATGAATAACAACATATATGCACAACAGGAGAAATAGCTAGCTGATAGACAGAGGAGGACTCCAAGAAATCGACTGTAAAACACTCGCTTTTAAACAGTTATAACATTTCGTACGTCATCCCCGCACAATACTCATTACATCATTTTAATACCGCTGAAGACGGGGTCGCGTTTGCCCCGAAAGCTCCGGAAAAACTGAAATTAAAGTTTTTCAACGGGACAAGCATTCCGTAAAAGAAATCTAACATGAAACTCCCAGGTCCCGTACCAAGAAGTTGCATTTACAAGAAACGATTACTGACATGAAGTTCCACTGTATTCTCATTAACCATTTGTCAAAGTTCATAGTTTTCGCCTTACTGGCGTTCAAAAAGTCTACAATAATTAACAACACAGGTCCGTAATCCTTATTCTTTCTTGTACGCTGAGGACAGGTCACGGCAGTTTCAGATGCTCCAGTGTTTTCACACGCTCTTCTGTTCTTTCCTGCGCGCTAATAAACATATCCAACCATCAAACTGGTTAGAAAACTAAGTTTTCAGCGTTTCCAAACCTCCTATACGCTAACGAGGTGCAAGCCATGTAATGACCCAAAAGTGAAGTTATACTGGTCTGTTCAAAAAGAACCAATTTTGGAAATCGTGAATTTGCCTTATCTAAACTGTGCCAGCGCATTTTCGTTTACTTTTTGTACAGACTTGGCCTGTTTTCAAATAAAAAGTTTTATTTTCGGGAATTATTCGTTTTACTGTCCCTGAATATTGTTTAATGTAGTGTAACTGCTTTGCTGAGGACAGAGCACTGATGCCTCGAGAACTTCAAGTACGCTTCTTGTGATTGCAAATAAAATACAGGATAAGGACGCAGTGGCAGACTTTTTACTTGTTCAGACCTGTTAGAAGAACTAATTGATTTCAAGTCATGTTCGATGCACGTCATTACGGCCTCCAGACCATTCGTTTTACATGCATGCTGAACACAGGAAAGCATTGTTCCTGCTGTAAGCTGTGCTATAAAGTTTGAAGTGTACCAAACCGGTTGTTTCCATCAAAAACATGTTCACTTATGCACCCATTACGAAATCTTACGTATTCAATGTTATAAGTATGTTACATATGTTTCCTTGTAGTTGCCAAAGTAGTCTATCCAATATAATGTCTGATTTCTTATTCTTAAAGGCTGGACGTCTGGTAAGGGGTTGGCAGGTTTTCGAAGATGGTCATGTGTTCAAGAGCAAGATAGGTTTTCAATTTCCTATTCTGGCGCAAAGAATTTCAATTAGTAGAGTAACGAACTGAGCACAACTTTGTTTAGGTATGTTATATGGAGTTTGACGATGAACTGAACCAGTTATCCAAACACAGTATGGCTCATTCCCCAGGCGAAATTTGGCACATCAGTGCATGTCCAAATCGCAGCGACTTGTTTGCCACGTGCTTCCAGTCAGGTCTGGTTTGCTTTCCGTTCTGCTATTTCGAATACATAATCTTATTTCCATAATTTGAAAAATCGGTTGTTTAATAACGCGAGAAAATCGTTTCCAAGGTGGTATTAACAGTTTTAAGTGTCACGTTAAAAGACAAGAAGCAAGGCGGCAAAGTGCGAAACTTTCGGGGTGCAATCTGCTAACATCATCAGCAAAGGGCAAAGGTGGACTATTAATGCCCGCAAGGTATTTTATGTAGTGCAGTTCACCGTTTCTCACGCTCAGATTTTGCCGACTACGTCCTTTCGCAACTGTGGTGCTGGAGCTTCTTGACAAATCGCTTTGCTATCGTTCTTTTTCTGCCATTTCTACGGTCAGCGAGCAGAAGAAATGCACACGTATACCATTTATAAAGATCGTCAGTACAAGCATGTTGCTCTTTTGGGTTCACAGCATAAGAACGAGCATTAGCAGTGTTTAAGAGCTAACTTCTACTTGCAGCACAGGACAGGAAAAGCATATTCCTTAAGTTGGTCGCTTGCATAAAAAGGAACTATAAAAGCTCTTTGTGCTTTAGGCCATTCATGAAGCCAGTGAGGATGACGAGAGTATTGTGAGGGCGCAAGAACATTCCTGATTAAAATGGCATTATTCGTGCAGCAGGGATAAGAGGAGTAGTGTAATTATGCATGCTCATCGTTATTACAGCCTGTTGGCATGGCTGTTTTTGTCACATGGTTCTTTCTTCCTGATTTTGCTGATCTTTTTGTTCGTCGTCGTTCTTTCCTCCCATGAACTTTTCTACTGCCCCTTGTCTTTCCACCTCTCCCCAATCGCCCCTTTGGCTTTTAAGGCCCCCTTGTGAGTCGCAGACATAGATGGAAGAAGTTCGGTCGCTTGCCGAACGGTCAACTGCTAACAAGTCAGTTGCCAAACGGTCATTTGCCTGAACGGTCATGTGCTCGTAGGGTCAGTCGCTGAACACTCATTTGCCTGAGCGGTTACTTGGCCGAAGAATTAGGCATACAATAACTTCCGCTCAATGAGATTTGAACACTTGACGCGCTCGCATTATCATGATGGGATTATTCATTACGAGAATACAAAAACGCAAGCTTGTGCACGCAAGAGTAACACCTATAACTGGCGTAGAACAAAATACGTTATAAGCTTACTTATGTAGGCAGATTGTAGGCAATTGCGCCCAGGTAGTTCATAATTGCACGGTGATTTACTCGATCGTTGATTATTTTCACAAGTTTTTCTTCCCTGCAAACACGACCCTGCCTTCTTTTAGTCGTCTCCTCTCTTCGTCGGACCCGTCCACATTGGTTTTCAACGTTCCACTGCTCATTTCGAACTTCATCTATAATTCGTTGCACACTGACACGTGCTCGGCCAACTAAATTTTTCCATCTCTTGGGTACACGGCAATCAATTCAGGACGGAGCGGTACACTGACCATAAATTTGGCGGAAACATCTGTGACGACAGTACGCATGTACCATTGCGCAGCCTTCTCCTTATCTTACCCCTTACGAAAGTTGCATCGAACTATTCTGCCAGTTCAGCAGTTTCAATTGATATGCTCTCCTTTATTTCGTCATAAGCTTCTGGAATTTCCTCTGGTCGAAGGAAAGGCATAGCGAACAATTACTTAACTTTTGACCTCAAGCTTGCGTCCGTGATGTATCGTGCGGATAAGCCATACGGCTGAACTTTCCTCCAAATACACTGTGAAAAATAGAAGTAACAAGCTGACTTTTCAACGCCTGCAAAATGCTTTTACAAGCGTTGATGGCGGCCAGCTCTAAGTCTGTCATTATGATCGACGGTGACAGTTTCTCCATTTTCTGCTGCAGAATCAAGGAGATTTTCAAACAATCACTTGCAACGTGCCTCTCGTTTTCCAGTCATTATTGCGTGAACGGGCGGAAACGTCCTCTGCTTGTCCTGGTCGACGGGAGCATGGATCGTGTACAGCTGGTAAAAGATAGTCGGTACTGCCTTGAAAGTGCCGTCCGTTACCCAATAGGAGGAATTTTTGAACTTCTGAAGATTGCCTGCAGTTGCAGAAAGGAGTAGTCTTCTTACGGGAATGCTTATATCTTTAATCATGAATGGCCGTCCATCCAATGTGCTTCGCAACTGCACAGGAACGTCAACGTCTGTCAGCGTTGTTGGTTTTGGTGGTCGTTGAGCTCGTCGAACTCTTTTCATCATTTGCCGCAATGCATCCGACGATGGTAAAGACGCGGCTACATCCAGAGAACAAGAAGTTGTGCATGACTGAATTATCCGGCAAGGCAAATCCCTACCGTTTCGCGCCACAGACTTAATTTCTCCAATAACTTTCAAGACACCTGCCCCATTTAAATTTGGCATGTGGCTTTGGTCCGCAAATGTAACAAGTAGGTGCTATCCATCTGAAAGCCTCCTAGTAACTGCCCGCCCACGACAGGACATTTTTTTCTAGTATCGAATGACCACTAGTAACGATCTCCGGAGCATCTATCCTTCACAAACAAACAAGTATCCTCGTGCACTTGACTTATCACCACCTCTCGCAGAATGAACTATCTTACATATTTTTTCCATACTCTCATAAGCAAAAAACAGCAATGAACTCCTATCAGTTAGCTATAGCAGCAAAGGATTACCCTGAGCAAGCTGTAAGTACATATAAGCACTTTCTGACCCTAAACGATCATTTGAGGCAAATAGCCATTCGGGAAATGAATTTCCGGGAAATGACCATTCGGATAAATGAACGTCTGTCAGACGTCCACTCAGGCTAATGATCTTTCGGCAACTGACCATTTCGGCAAACGTCCGTTCATTCTAATGAACGTTTGGCAAATGTTAGTACGGGAAGTGAACGTGTTCCACATGGAAGACCTGGTCAGTATCTTGAAGCAGTCAGACGAATTAATCAGATCATTCAGTGCTTAGATGACGTCAAAGCCTTTGCGCGGCTAGATTAGGAGTTATGCCTCATTTAAAACGCAGATGTGAAGTAGTCTACCGAGCAGGGTAAGTTGCTGCAGTTAAAATTGCAATTTTTCGCTTGAGATTTTAAGGCATTTATTCAAACGGACGTTAACTTTATCAACTGGAACAAGCACCATTCGGAGGGCCACGTTTTTTCAATGTTCTACAAGCTTATTTATTACCAGTAGAGTAAAAATGTTGGCCGTGGGAATTTAAACTTTTTCAGAAATTATTTTCGAGCGTTGCCACATCCTGATCTACTTTCTGGCGCTTATGTACTTCGATGGCCAGGAAAAATGCCATTCGGTAGACCAAAGGTTCCGGTGAGTGCGTTGGATTAGGGATGAGTTTGATGTCCAACCCCCGCAGCTTTCTTTTATTTAATGCGCTGTATATGGTCGAGCGTTATCTTGGAAAAGCGGTCCTTCTCGATTAGTTAGTGCTGGCCAGAAACTTCTCAATGTTTGGAACATAACCGTAAATTGATAGCAACAGACGTCTGCTGTGATTGTCTTCCCTAGTATTGAAAACTTATAATGGATGGCTCCTTTGGTAGACCACCACACAGCAGAACGTTTCTAGGTCGAAAAAGGGGGTTTGCGGTAGTATTTTGACGCTGTGCTTATCCAGCCAGTGGACTCTTTGCTCCATGTTATCGTAAAGACGTCACTTTCATCGCACGTAAGGATTCAATCCAAGAAGGGTTTCTCAGCATGGCGCAGCAGCTATCCGAAGCAATTGGAAACTCTTTTCTTTCCGAGTACCTCTGTTAATTCTTGTGGAATCAATCTTAGTGGCTTTTTTGACTTTCCAATTTTGGCTAGCTACCGGTTGACCATAAGGTGATGCACCCCTAGCCTAGCTATCAATTCGAATACATTTCTATCAGGCTCATCTACACTGTTTCCCTTAAAATTTCTCTTACCAGGGAGAACCTTTGCTGATCCACCACGTCTCTCCTCAGTGCACATATCTACCACACTAAACCTTTGTAATTAAGAATACGTTTGGTAGGGGCGGGTTTACCGCAAATTTCAAGCAGATTGCTGTAAGCCTCGGCAGCAATAAACGCATGTTTGAACTTATCAAGTAGAATCGACCTCATATTTTCTATATTGATTGAAACGGTTCCAAATGCGAGACCGCGAATGCAACGGCAGCGAAAGAGCGCCAAAGCAATGAGCGTAGTGAATGCGCTTCCTTAGGTCAAAAATGCCGTTCCCCTCCAAGTGTCCCCTTCGCGATTAGCTCCCCTTCGATTTCAAAAACGCTTCCCGGATAGGCACATGTCCAACCGTGAGAATCACTGGCACAGACTGAACAGCTGCGCGCCGACTGTACGCAGTCTGGTTGCTTCTATTTTTCACCTTACATAGAAAAAGTTGTTTCAGCTGTCTTCCATTTTGGTTTAGGCTTAGGTGGCCTAACAAAAACTGTTGGAAAACATATCGCGAACAAGAAGCAACAATAAACAGCATTATAACATGCAGGTTTAAGGTGCGATAAGCAGATACATAAGAAAAAATCAGACGTAGGTACTACGATGACTGTACGGTTCTCAGTTGCCCTTTTTGTTCTAAAATTTCGCTGAACAGATAGCGAATGCGGTTGAGCAAGGATCCAGATATCTCGTCGAAAGCTGTTCTACTTCTTTCGTGGTCTGCTGAATCATGCGCCATTGCTAATAGAAGTGTCATTAATGTTGTTACGCAACATGATCCTGACTAAGCATCCTTACGTAACCCCTTCGTTTGGGTTCACATCCTGGGCTTGAACGTTACAAGACATGCGCTTACTAATTTAGTCATATTTATCTTGAGCAATTAAACTTAGAGCTAAGCAGAACGCGGGCAACTTTGGCAAGTTGAAACTGCTTTGCAATATTTTTCATCCATGGCCTAATTTCCAAGGACTTTCAGATCGCTGAGCGGCCATAAGGCCGAAAGTCATATTTTGTCGGCAAAAGAGAAATACCTGAGCCGTCGGAACTTCGGGGCGTGCACTTTTTGGAACGAGAAGTTTCTGAGCAGGAAGGAAACCTGAGCGAACAGAAATCTCAGAGGTTTCATTTCAAGTATAGTTGGGAAGACTAGATAACCAAACGTTTACTTGAATTGGCTCTTTCCCCTTTTATGGTTGCTATCTTGTATCTGTAGTTTCTATCTGCTGTATAGCTTTCGGCAGTGAAAGTATCTTTGAATCCTGGTTCTGTCTTGTTTGCACCTGCGTAGGTAAGCTTTCAGGCTCCTGTGCCCTGTTTATATTTTTTCCCTTTGTTCTTCTGTTTTCTCCCTATGCATTAGACCAGGCGTATCAAACCGAGGGTTTCCCGTAAGTCATATAGGTCACAGTTACGCTGTCGTGATGGCCACACATGACAACTAATTGAAGTAATTTTATAAAAGTTGTTGCAGAATGTTTTTATTACTTAAACTTAGAAATACAATGAGACAAATGGTTTAGCGGCTAGCCAATGTCATGAATGCAAAATATTAAAGCAACTGAACAAAAAAAGACGAAATTGTAAATGGCAGCATAAGCTTGTAGGCAACAAACATCCGTTGTACTAAAATTGCAGCAGTACAAAGTGGATATTAATTTACCACTATTCAATCATTTTGCAATATCCTTTGTGCGGGCAGCTGGTGAGCTTGCGAAAGGCCACTTGCAGCTCACGGGCCGTATGTTTGGCTTGCCTGCTTTAGATGACCGTAGAATCAATTTGTTGGAAGATTCACGGCGTTGTCCCGTTTTTTTGCACGTACAATTCATGTCAGGTTCTGCTATTCTTCAATGTGTTTCGGTCGCTACGTTTTCTTGCATTTTGTTTATAAGTATTTGTGACGAAAACTGGCCTGAGTAAAAAGCTCAGCTTTCTTCACCTTTAATTTTTCGAAACACCGATGCTTCATTACCGCAAGCTAACGAAGTTTCGAAGTGGAAGAATCGCGGTTTATTTCCCGTTGAAGCGAGTTCATTGAACTCTATTTCTGGGGAACACATTCTCTTGCTAACTCTTTTAGGGCGGAAAAGCATTTTCGGAGACTGCCGTTCTTTTTGAGTGTTACCTTATGATCTTACAATCTCTTCGAAAGTAGAGGCTTTGCTTTCTAATTTTTTAATTTCGAACCGAAATGGCGTAATGCTTGCAGGTTTTGTTGTAGCAGTTTGTCGCCCGGTGCTATTCTTGATTGTGGTTTAAGCGTGAGCCACAGGTAGTAAGCATTCCTGTATTAAAATCTGCGTGACGTAGTGACGCATCTTAGCAGAAGGGATTCATTTCAAAAGAAAAGGAAGCTATTTTCTTCTCTGATGGATCACGTTTGTCCACAAACGATTTTTCCCTCCAGTGTTGCAGAATGCTAAGTACCTCTTAACGAGATATTGAATTTTTTCACAGATTTTCGGTCTTGGCTTTTGCCGTTTTGTTGTACACGTCTACGATCAGACTACAAAATTGCCTTGCCAGCAAACAGGGCACATTTATGACCGATAGGTATCCGCTACTTAGCAGCTGTAAGTACAAAACTGCGACAATGGGTCCATCTGACGTACACATTTGTCGTCTGCTCTCTGGACCATACTTGAAATTTAACTTTCGGAACTTCAATTCGTCCAGATTTTTTCTCAGTCAGGTACTTGTTTTTTCTTGACCCAAATCCGTTGAAAATTTCGGCCATTCGAATATTTTTTCCTGTTCGTCAATATGAGTATTTAAAATTTCGACTTTTAATTTTATAACCAAAATGTTTGCAGAGCATATACACCTTATTTATTGGTAAAATCAGCAGCTGCATGCAGTGACGATTACTGTTTTAATTAATAAGATTATTTACGCTCGCTGTTACTTTGATAATGGAACCAGTTGTTTCTGGAAGTTCGTTAGTCCTCCTTTGCCTACTTATGTTTTTGCCTGTTTTCCTTGTTCTTCTAACATTAATAGTTTGCAACGCCCTTATTATGCGCTTTTAAGCTTATTGAGTAGAATCATGGAAAGGTTTTGTATGGCTTATTCCCGTTCTTTCTCGTAGTGCGTTTGTTTAATTAAACCAAAGCAGCTGCTCTACTAGCATATGGGCGGACGATTATTACAAAAAAATAGGGAATGCAACTTTTGCTTAACTTATGTAAATTTGCTTTTTAATAAAATTTGTCTTGCCTATTATTCAACAAAATTTCACATTTTTTTGTTTAGCGTTCTTTTTTGAAAATGAAGTTCCTTCTAACGGGTATGTGAGTTAACGTAATAGAATGGACAAACTACCTGTTAAACATTTATTTCGCGAAGCTTTCGGGAAACTCTGGTTCCCGTCTTCAGCGCATGAAAATTGACAGAGCGAATCCTGGCATAGCACTCATCTGACCAAGTGCTTTAAACCGCTGGAATCTTGGGGCGTTTTAAATGAGTTGCAACATTAAAGTGAGGGGGGGGGGGTTAGTAGGAAAGTGCAGAGTGACAGAGAGCGGAGGGGAGATGGAGTTGTGGAATATCACACCCTAAAACAATTGAAGTCACGAACAGACATAGTGATCACAAAAGCTGACAAGGGCAACGTGGTGGTAGTGTTAGATAAGTCGTTTTACCAAAACAGGATGTCCGCCCTCCTAAACAACACGGTATACTTGCCCATTCAAGAAGACCCCACCAAGGATTTACACAAGACTTTGAAACGCCTGATACAGGTTTTTTCGCAAGAAACTGGAGATGAAACACTAACCAGAATAGGCAAGAAGCTAGGGCACGTCTCCCGTTACAAATGCCCCGAAATGTATGGTTTGCCCAAAATTCACATGGCCGACATTCCTTTCCGACCGGTAGTGTCGTCCATCTACAGCATCACTTCTGAACTAAGTTCGTACCTGAAGCGACTAATTCAACCTTTAGTGGGACAGCAACAGTCCTCAGTTAAAAACAGCAGGTGTTTTTGCACGGAACTCAAAAGCATACACCTCACACCGAGAGATATCATGGTCAGCTATGATGTCAAAAATTTATTCACCAGCTTGCCGATACCGGAATCCTTAATGGCTTTGCTAGAATTCCTAAGTTGATCTTCAGATTCACGGGTTTTGCCTGTTGGGTGTATCTGTAAGTAAACTTCAAAATGCCCTACCAACGGATGGATGAGCAAATTGTTAGAGAAATTACAGAATGAATCGAATACCGTACGAATACCGTACGTAATTTCTCTAACAATTTGCTCATCCATCCGTTGGTAGGGCATTTTGAAGTTTACTTACAGATACACCCAACAGGCAAAACCCGTGAATCTGAAGATCTACTATGAAACTATTCAAGCCTGTTAAAAGACATCCTGTTTTTCGAATTACTAAGTTCAGACAAAACCGGACTACAACGTATATACCAAACTCGTTCCACATTGTAAAACTTTGTTCCTTTTGCATGCTGGAGGCGAACATCTTCCATTTTCTAAGCTCATTTTATATGTTAGGTTTCTTTTACGGAATGCTTGTCCCGTTGGAAAAGCATCGTTTGCAGTTTGCATCTACAAAACTATACAGGGTGTGTACGGAACACCCCTTCTGTCATCCACCACTGAAATTGCGCCGACTTACTTTAAACTATAAGTGGACGATTTCTTCGCAATAGTTAAAAGAGGGAACGAAGACGGCTTTCTGGAAATCTTAAACTGTGAATTTCTTAACGTGATAAATTTTATGATCGAAAAAGAGACAGAAGGAAAAATTCCATTTCTGGACATCCTCATCATTCGCACACAGGAAGGTACAAAAACCGCAAATTACCGAAAACCAACGCATTTTGACAAATATGTGCAGTTTAAGTCACATCACCCGCGACACGTTGAAACTGGAATACTGGATGGTATGGTGGACCGTGCATTGGCCATTCGTGATCAGGAATACTTGGCACAAGAACTTGATTATTTGCGGAAAACATTCACGGAAAGTGGGTTCCCTGCCCATCTCATCGACTCAATATTTCGGCGAAAACTGGAGGGCAGAACAAGAGAGAAAAGACTTGCTTCAGGGCTACGAATCATCCTGTCGTGTTACGCAGGCTTGGGAGAAAAAATTAAAAGACTTGGGAACAGATTGGGTTTCACGGTATGGTTCAAAGGAAACCCAAACCTCCATTCCATCCTATGGAATGACAAAGAAAAGGTACCACTGGACCAATGCCCTGGGGTGGTTTACGAAATCAAATGTTGATGTTCGGCCTCATATATGAGGGAAACATGTGATACGTTGGCACATAGGTTCCAGGAGCGCATGAAGTCCTTAACGAGGTACAGGAACGCAGTCAACCGTTAAAACGGGGAACCGCCTATTAGGTCACGTGGACGTCCGCCCACACTGGATCCGCAAGTTGCCATGGAGCAGGCTAGCCAGACTTCAGTGGTGGCACAACACGCAGCGCAATTCACGGGTCAACTGCGTGCGAAGGTGCTGTGTAAAGAAAGGCAATTTATGATTGAAAGGATAAAAGAAGCATTTTATATAAAGTCCAATTCAAACATGGACAGGGACAATGGCACTGCAGTGACTCCTGGACTAACAACATTGGGACCACAAACTGCTGCCTCCTACATGAATCGCCTGCACAGGGACAATAACGGTGCTCGACGATGTCTTGGGAAATCCCGCAGTCCCCCTTTTTCTATTTCTTCTTTCTTTTCTGTCCCCCTTTTTCGTTTCCCTTCCTTTTATCCCCCCCCCTTTTAAACAACTCCACCCCCGCTCCTCTCTGTTACTCTTAACTTCCCTACCAACCTCTTCCCCTCATTTTAATTTTGTAACTCATTTAAAACGTCCCAAGATCCCCACAGTTTAAAGTACTTGGTTTGAATAGTGCTATGCCAGGATTCGCTACGCCATTTTCATGCGCTGAAGACGGGAACTGGAGTTTCCCGAAAGCTTCGCGAAATAACTGTTGAACGAGTAGTTTGTCCGTACGATTTGGTTAGCATTCTTTTTTCTCTTTATTTGTAATGGTCTGTCAGAGGGGTTTATTCCATGTAATATGGTAGATGCCAATGAGGTCACCTGTAGTCCCAGCCATGCGAGATCAGTTAAGTTCAGCTGTGTTAAGAGTTCTTTTAAATTTTAAGATTTAACGAAGTTTTCTATTCTTCAACTCGCGTTGGCTGCTTCGTACTGTTGCACCATTTGCTCTCCGAAATCCTATCCTCGTGTGTTTTTTCTGCTTTTCGTTCATTTCACATTGCAGTTGTGGGTGCAGTCGAGCGTAAAAGCTTTAAACCTTTCATTATCGGTAACTTGAAAACGGGGTGTTTTGTAACGGGCTGTATTTTCATGGTTGTAAGGTCTTCTACGGCTTTTCCCGTTTCTTGTTGTGCTGTTATCTGTAATTAAACTAAAACAACTGCTCTACCAACGGATGGATGAGCCGTTATTAAGAAAATGTACAGATATCAACGCACTCAACTTTTTAATGTTCAAAGCTTTTGGAACGCTATAGTTCCGTCGTCAGTGAGGTGGTGGAGAAGGTGTTATTCTCCGAACGGTGTTATATAGGCTCACGTAACAATAGGAATGGGGGTCGAGGTCAGCGCGGCAGAGAGCAACACTTGGTTTTACTAATCAGTGGGTCCCAAGCCGAGCTAACCTCTTGTCCTTTGTCAGGTTGATGGTATGGTTATGGCGAATGTAAAGAGCCTCCTTTACCCGGCGGAGATGTAAGTGGCTCTCGCGACAAATAATCCGTGGTTGTAGGTCGAGCGAGCATTGAGAGGAATGCTCGACGACCGCCGACGCTTTGATCGTCTCTGCTATGATCTTCTCTGGTTTGAGCTTCTGTGGTCGGCCTCGTCGCGGATTATTTGTCCTTTATCCGTCGGGTTGGTCATTCTTCGCATCGCCTCTTTGTATCGGCCGACGTTGGTCATGTGCTGGCCGTACCTGTGAAATAAAGTGTTGCCCGTTTCTCCTACGTAGGAGGCGTTGCAACCGCATCGTAACTCATAGACGACGGCCGGTCTCCTGTCAAAGGGAACTATGATCTTATCGCCCCTCACCATTGAACGCAAACTGTTAGATGTCTTAAATCGAACCTTGAAGTCCATGGAACGGCTCAGTCGTAGGATTCGTTCCCCGATGCCATTGTAATAGGGGATAAACAAAGTGGGGCGACTATTCGTGATTGCAGTATTATCATTAGTAGGGTTAATATTATCAATAGTATTAGTGTCGTTGGGTGAGGATGTAGCGTTCAGGGGCTGTCTGCATTCGGCGATGATATGTTGAACCAAAGAATGAGGGTACCCGTTGTCTGTAAATGTATTAAGGATGTGTTTTAATTCAGCCGGAAGAAATGCGGGGTGACAGACAGCCAGGGCCCTGTCAACCATCCCTTTTACAATACCCCGTTTGACTGACACATGGTGGTGTGAAGTGAAATGCAGATATCTGTCAGAATGTGTCGGTTTTCTATAAACGGAGGTCCTTATTTCGTTGCCCTGTTTTATCACCAATACGTCTAGGAAGGGTAGTTTATTATCTACTTCTGTTTCCATTGTTAAACGTATGTTTTTGGGGAAGATGCTGTTTAAGTGGTTTAGAAACGCCCCCTCCTTGCCCTTGGTGGTGATAGCGAAAATGTCATCTACGTAGCGTTTGAAGAAGATGGGCGCTACGTCCGGGCTTACGCTAGCGAAGACCTTTTCCTCGAAGTCTTCCATGAAGATCTCCGCTAGAACCGGCGATAGTGGACCATACGATACGATCAACCGTGACAAAGGACAAGAGGTTAGCTCGGCTTGGGACCCACTGATTAGTAAAACCAAGTGTTGCTCTCTGCCGCGCTGACCTCGACCCCCATTCCTATTGTTACGTGAGCCTATATAAGACCGTTCGGAGAATAACACCTCCTCCACCACCTCACTGACGACGGAACTAGAGCGTTCCGAAAGCTCTGAACATTAAAAAGTTGAGTGCGTTGATATCTGTACATTTTCTTAATAACGGCTCATCCATCCGTTGGTAGAGCAGTTGTTTTAGTTTAATTACAGATAACAGCACAACGAAAAACGGGAAAAGCCGTAGAAGACCTTACAACCATTATCGGTAACAGTAAAAGTGTTGTTTTGGGTGCGATTTTTGGAGATGAGAGATGATCTTACTGCACGGCTGTTATTACGAAAGCTACCCAGTTTCTAACCGTATCTTTGATAAAATTCGCTGGTTCATATTACTGATCATGTTGTTAATTTTGAACACTCGTTTTATTCGAAGTGATGTGACACCAGTGCTAACTGCGTATGTCATTCTCTCGTGTGCACTGCTGACTAAATGCGACAGTCCCGAAAGCTCCACAGTTCTCGTACGTTGTGCTGTGTTGTTCATCTTACTCTTGTAAGCGTTTTCCAGCCATCACACTGGCTTGAGCATGTTTTCTAACAAACGTGTTTATGTTCGTAAGAGTTAGCGGTTATTTTTGTCCGTTTTTTATTGACAAAAGTGTTGTCTGTAGTTTTTAGTTCACTGCAGGATCCGTTTTCAGCAGAATCTCACATTTCGCTTATATCCAGAAGGTATGTTAAAAATTACTCTGCTGAAGACGGTTCCCACAGTGAACTGAAAGCTACGGACAACCTTTTTGTCAATAAAAAACGGACAAAAATCACCGTGTACTCTTATGAATCACATTGGTTAGGAAACTGTTTTTGGCGTTTGCAGATTTCCTACACGTTAACAGCGTGTAAACCGTTAGCTACAAAGGTATGCTGTTAGTAATAATAATGAAACTGATTTAAATGTACAAGCTGCAAGTCTTAGCCCTTTTTGTGTAGCTACTTATTAAACAGTTGTTATAAATCTCGAAAATTAATTGCCAGATGTTTTGAATGCAGCTAGATTGTGGTTAACTTTCTGCTTTTGCACTATTTTCTGACGTTGAGAGGGAGTGTATGTTTTGCAACTGTGTTGTGCTTATTTCAGTTTCCTGTGGCAAGCTACTCCCCGGTTGCCAAATTTGGAAACTCAGCGATGTCGGAGAAGAGAAAGGGACAACGGTCAAAATGCAATCGTTGTCAGAACTCGATACGAATGGCTATCGACAGTTAGCATGGTTATAGCTTCAAACAGCTGTTCAGCTCTTGCAGGATTAGACAGTTACTTTTGCAGCTTCATGTGGAACCCTCAGTCCATCTGCTGCGCCTTTGCACTTTTGGACGACAATTTAGTTCTTACGGATTTAGACTCCGACTTAAGAGTCATAGTAGGTTCACTTGCGTTGAATCTGCAAGAGTCACACGTTTGAATTAGGCAACGAATAGAGTTGCTATCAATAATAAAGGCACAGGAAGATTGGCAGCAGGACGCTGGGACCCGCATCACAATTGTTCTGCGGTAGCAGTTGCATCTGGCAACTCCGTTTCCGGGTGGGATATCCGGAGCTTGTCGTAAGCATTTGCCTGCTGTGTAGTGCTCATTTAGTGTAACAAAGCTTGCCTTTAGACAGACTTACTGTATAGAAAATAGTCATATTATGGGTGTCAAGGACTTGGATTTCAACCCGAATCGTCCTTACCTTTTGGCCACTGCAGGTTTCGACTGCCAGATTTGCTTCTGGGACACAAGGCAAACCAAAGAGAAACTTCTGAGTTTATGTCATCATTCACATTGGTGCTTTTGCTTAATGAAGTGAATTCCGACATATAACGTTGAATTCAGGGTGTTTATGGTCAAGTACAATCTCGTGCATGATCAGTTGCTGCTCAGCTGCAGCAGCGACTCGAAGGTCGTCTTAAGCTGCGCTTCGTCACTGAGTTCAGAACAACTTGAAACTTCTCAGCAGAATGGACAGGAAGAAAGCAGGTCCACAATATGATTTTAATGTTTCGTTCTAGAAATAACACCAGGATATCATTGCAGTCTGGCTGATGGGATAGTCAAAGTGTACAACGATCACGAGGAATCTGTGTATTGCTGTGAGTGGTCAGCATGTGATCCATGGCTTTTTGCTTCTCTATCTTACGATGGACGGCTTGTCGTCAGCCGGGTGCCGAGATATGCGAAATATCGCGTGTTACAAATTTAGTGCCCATTCAGTGTACTTTTCGAATACGCTCGTAAGAAGTACCTTCTCGTTCCCCTTATGGTGATAAGCGCGTGCCATTTTCATGTTTTGGTTTGATTGGTTTCCAATCCCTTCGCTTTACAATTCCTTATATATCGTTTTCATAAAGCTCCCAGATTGTTTTAGCATCCCTTTTTCTTGTTGTGTTCCTTGATCGTCAGTTTATTCGAGAATAATCAGTAAGTTAAATAATGACCTTCGAAAAGCCCTGTTAAAGCTCTGTTACGATTGGTAGTTGTACTTATATGGCTCTGTAACAACATGAAGTCATGAAGTTTAACTCATTCATCGTTGCATCCATTCATTATGCAGCCTGCTTCAGGACCTGCACAGTAGTTACTGCTTGTTACCCTGACTGGGTGCTTCGGATGCAACACCCACCTACCCTAAGTGACGTTGTCATTCAAATATTTCAGACATGCAATTCGGCGTTTTGATCTTTCCAGTAATGGTGTTCGCGGTGCAGTTGTTAGTTGGCTACTGGTTGTTATTTTGTAACCCAGGAGGCGGTAATTTATCTGTGCGTTTGCTGCGGTCTTCCTGTTTTAGGGGTTCCTTTATAATTTCTCTGTTCACTGGACCGACCGATAGCTTCATCGTTATTTTTGGTGGAGTCAGTTGGAGGTGTGGAGCAAATATCGTATACCGTCTCGTCAGTTTGCATCGTAGGTGACGGTTCTCCAGTTCTTGCCCACAGGTGGTCGATCGATCGGCGCAATCGCTTATCCATTTGCGGTAGTTCAACCCAATACGACTGAGGAGATAAAACCTCCTTTACAATTCCTGCTAACCACTTCGTTGTTCAGTGCGGGTGGAAGTTGCGGGCCCATAACTGGTCTCTCAATTGGAAGGTTTCAGTTTTCCCGTTACCGTTCTATTTCAGGTTGACTGCGCCCTCCACCTGTACTTTCTCAGTCACAGCGAACAGGGTGGGATATAGATCATCCAGTAGCGACTTTGGCCAGCGCCGAAGTAACTTTTCAGCTAGCGATAGTCCCGTCGCTGGACGGGGCGTCAGTCTGTAGTTGAGAAGGAATGCGCTGAGCATGGTACCCCACATATCCGGGATCATAGGTCGAAGAGCCTGCTTCGTTGTCTGCACGACTCTTTCTACCAAACTGTTAGACGCCAAACGATAAGGTGCAACTTTTAAAAATTCATCCAGTTTGCCCTGCAGGACTGCCGGAAGTAAACTGAGTCGAACAGGGACACTTTGTTTGTCACCACGACGCCATGGAACTCGTGAGTTGCAAACAGTTGCGCCAGGTGGCGGATAACTTCTTTGGATCGCGTGGAAGCTAGTTGCTGCATATCAAGCCATTTTGAATGTGAGCCTAAGACGAGGAGATACGTTTTTCTTTGAAACGGACCTGCAAAGTCTATGTGCAATTCAGACCTGGGTGGTGGTGACCAGTTGCACAACCGCAGTGGAGCTTTTGGTGGATTGTTTCTGTGCTGTTAAAAGTCAGAACAGCCACCCACCCGGCGCTCATTCTCTTGATCCATGCCCGGCTACTGCGCGTAACTTCGCGCTAGTAATTTCATACGCATTGCCTCCGGATGGGCATGGCGGAGCACCTCTAAAATGTCCTTACGCAGCTGCTTCAGAACAACAATTCGTGACCCCCATAGCAAACATCCGCGGACCACCGACAGTTCACCATGTCGTTTAGTAATTTGCCTAAACTGTTCCCCCTGTTTTCTACGTGGCCAGCCATGCAGTATCCAGTAGTTCGACATCGTCGACCTTGCTACGTCTTTCGATTCCTATCATTAGCACACCTGTTAACAAGGCGGACTTAGTGAACTATTCGCTGGTGTGTCTGTTCGTTCCAAGCTGGTAGGCAGTGGAAACCGACTTGCCCATTGCCCATTATTTTACTACTGCGGTATCTGAAGTCTGCATCATACGCCTCGAGAACCAGCCTCCGCAGCATTCGTGTTGTCATCACTGCCGACGTTGGCTTCTTGCTTGCTAGTAGCTGTAATAGCGGTTTGTGGTCTGTCACTGCGATGGAGTGGCGGCCGAATAAATACTAATGGAACTTTTTTACTCCAAACATCAATGCCAATGCCCCTTTATCAATTTAGCCGTAATTGCGTTCTGTTTTCGAAGACATGGTTCTGAATGCATAGGCTATCACTTCTTTTTTGCTGTCTTCTACTTGATTGAGTGCCGCGCTCAGACCATAATTGGATGCATCGCGCGTCAAAAGCAGCGGTTTATCATGATCGATATGAGCTACCCTGCGTTAGAAGGCAATAACTTCTTCGTCTCGAATACACTTTGTTCCTGTGCCCCAGCTCCAACTCGAAGTCGTCGTTGCACCAACAGGCCGTGCTGCAGCACGAGCACTGTAGCTTTGGTTGGAAGAAAAGCAGAGTAAAAGTTGGGTAAACCCAAAAGGACCTATAGTTGTTTGACATCTGTAGGCGGCGCCGCATACTTAGTAGCTTGAACGTCTCTTGTGTTGGTTATATCCTCTCTTTAATCATTCGAAAACCAAGAAATTCCATCTCAGCGGCGAATCTACACTTTTCTTTGTTTAGCCGCAGCCCATTATCAGCTAATATTTTGACTACTTGGCTTAAGCGTGAGTCGTTCTCCTGTGCCATTCGATCCATTACCAAAATATCCTCCAAGTAAGAGTTCACGCCAGAAGCTTCTTGCAACAGTGTTTCCATGAGCCGCTAGAAAACTACAGGAACCACATCTACTCCAAATGGCAGGCAATTCATTCGCCGTATCCCTTTGGGTGTGTTAAGGCTAAGCACCTCTGCTGACGCTTTGTCCAAAGTTAAGTGCTGGTACGCTTCCGCCACTTGCAGCTTAGAAAACTAGGACGCTCACCATTTCTGGTACCGTTGTTAGTGGGTAAACATCTTTCCGCGTAACAAGATTGACTGCTGCACTGTAATCTCCACAGATTCGTATTTCGCCCTCCTTCAGAACTTTCATAGTTGATCTTCTGATTCACAGGTTTGGCCTGTTTGATGTATCTGTAAGTAAGCTCCAAGTGCCCTACCAATGCTGCGCTCATCCTTCATAACTGTAATAATTTGGGAAATCGAATCTGACTACAGAAATGGCTCCAAAGCCTTGCGTTTGTCGAGACGTTCATTCCCACATTTCACTCGCCTCATCATTGAAAACAGGACAGCGGCACTTAAAGAAGCAAGGTTCTGGCTTCTGGCAATAACTCAATCTGAATCAGTGGTTTTTCGTACTGCCCCAAGTCCGGCTGGAAAATCTCTGCGTATTTTTCCGTTATCCGACGCCGCCCCTTGCCTCTGGGTGCTCTCTTCGTTGACAATGCAACGGAAAGCTGCTGTGAAGGCACGTTAAGAGTAACATTAAAAGAGTGTAACCACGCTCGATCCAGCAATGGTCGTTCTCTATTACGCATTACAAATACTTCTAGTCCACAGATGATATTTTTATACTGGACTGTACCTTGGAAGGAACCCAATACGGTTATTTATTCTTTAGACCAGCAATTCTCAACGTGGGGCCTGGAACCCCCAGGGGGGTCGAGAGAGTTAGGGGCCGGGAGCAGAAATGAACATTTTTCAGAGGGGAGGCAGGAGGCCGTCAAGGGGGGCTGAGAGGCCTTATTGGGAGAAGCGTAGTTAGGTAGATCGAAAGAGTGAGAATTTCTGCCAGTCCTCTATACGTATCTGCTTTTCGAATCGCATTTTTTCTTGATTGGTTACCGTTGAAAGCTGATTGGCTGCTATGCAAAAAACAAAAATTAATTGATCAATAGGAAAAAGGGGGTCTGGCACCTCAGGTCACCTTCCAAAGGGGGCTCAGCGGAGAAAAGGTTGAGAATGGCTGCTTTAGACCATGTTTTAATCGTGAAACTGGACTTCTTTAGCTTAAGCAGACAGCATTTTTACAATTGGTGGAACATTCGCTCTCTAACTATGGTCAGCGCCGATCCGCTATCCCCTCCAAATTTTATGGGGACTCCACAATTACTGATAGGGTAACAGCTGGTTCCGCAGGGTTTGTCTCAGGGCGGTTGGATGTACGCTAAAAGCGTTGACATGAATATGTCCTGGCGAGACGTCATCTGATTCCGTTATTGAGTATCCTTCCTGCAATACCCATCGAGTCACTGCGTGAATGCTTCTCTGCCCTCTGAAACCGCCGGCTGACTAGTTTGATGAGATGTTTATCGACTGCGAGGTAGCGCGACGGGGGCTATTTCGGTAAACTCTACTCACGCGCCCTTTCTTGTGGTAACCATAAGAAACCAACTCCTTGAATCTGCACAAATTTGGGTTGTGACTTCCGTTATCACACCGCCAACGCTTAGTGCCAGAAATCATTGTTGGCGGAACTGACCAGCAACCGCATTAACTTCTGCGTACGGCAGTTAATACGGTTGCTGGTAAGTTCCGGCACGGTTGCAGTTGTGGTTAAGGCACCGAATCGATTTGTCACAACTTCTATTGTTCAACAGAAATCTCTCCCGACAGAGCGGCTTCATAGAGCTGTTTCGCGGAAATTCTTGGTCCCCGTGGTAGGCCGCATGCTGTTTCCGCATCCTGCACGCCAACTATAAATTGGCCTTGCAGTTGCAAATCCATCAGTTCAGCAATCGAGGCGCCGCTTGGGAATTAACCACATTAACCAGAATAGGCAAGAAATTGGAGCAACCCTCACGTTACAGGTGCCCAGCACTATAGCTTGCCCGTAATTTTAGCCACACACACTATAGTGCCGCCTACTACTTGTCACCGAGGACTAACAATGTCGGTTTGTCGACAGAGAACTGTCAGCAACGCAGTTTTCCGAGCCAGCCTAACGTTCCCTGCTTTTTACGCAAGATTTCTGTTATTACTAGAATTCAGATACAACAAGTTTATCGCATTTTCAAAAAATAAGCTCCCACAATCACATTTCACTGAATCTCGCATCTATGTGCAGTTGCTCCAGCGCGTGGGCGAAAGTGGCCGGACGTTCCCCACCCCTGGTCTAGCTCCTTTTGTCGATTCCGAAGGCTTCGTAAGAGTAGGAGTCCGCTTAGAACGAGCAAACTTTACATTTTACCCACGCCACCCACCGATCTTGCCATCAAGACATGCCCGACCCGATCAAGACAAGACTGGGGTACTGCATGGATAGTAGACGGTCGCCAGGCGGTCTGACGAGTTATTGGTCATTACGTAATTTGGCGAAGGTATCAAAGTGGAGCACCTACGGTACCTAGGACTCCATTGTTAGAGTGCCGCGTGAATCGCCCACCGGCGCCTTTCACTCACGTGGGCTTGGACTGTTTCGGCCTGATTTTCATGTCCGTTCGACGGTCACAGGAAAAGCGATGGGTAACCATTTTCACGTGTCTGGCTAGCCGAGCAGTTCATCTTGAGGTATGTCACTCACTGGACGTGAATTCATTCCTTAATGCGTTTCGTCGCTTCACGTCACGCCATGGAACACCGGTTGAATGTTACTCCGATAATGGCAAGAACTTCATTGCGAGACATCGAGCATTAGTCGAGGGTAACCTACGCCTTAATACGAATCCCATAACAAATCACATGGCTGCGAACAGAATTAAATGGCGTTTCAACCCACCGGCAGCACCGCACTTCAGTGGCGCGTGGGAGCGCTCAATTCGTTCTGCCAAGCTGGCTATGCAAACTACTTTACAGGGACAACGTACAAAGGATGAGGTACTGCATACAGTGGTTGTGGAGACTGAGAATATGCTGAACAGCAGACCCTTGACCCGGGTCAGGAACGAACCTGAGAATAGTGACACCTTAACACCAGACCATTTTCTTCTTGGTCGGCCGCATGGCAGTGTGCCATTAGACATGATTACAAAGCAGGATCTAAATTCCAAGAAACAGTGGCGTCTCGCACAAGCGGTCCTAGTTCGATTTTGGCGAAGATATATGCAAGAATACGTCCCGACGCTAATTCTTGAACCGCGAGAGAGGAAATCTGCTTGTTCGTTTAAAGTTAATGTTGTTCTGATAATTGATCAAGACACGCGACGGGGACAACGGTCACTGGGTCGGATAACGGAGACATATCCTGGAACTGATGGAATAGTGCGCGTGGTGGATGCCCAAACCGCACGCGGAACGAAGAAGAGGACTGCCTGCAAGTTGCTGCCTCTAATCTTGGGTCCACCGTAACGTCGGACGGAGGGCGGCATGTCGCGTGATTCACGCTCAGGTGAATCTGCAAACTCTTCCGGGTAAGGAAGAGACGGGCGGGCCTGATCGATGATTGGATGTATTGAAGACTCCGTATTGTTGCCTGCTTTCCGACTTTCCGAGCAGTTGGGTTGTTTTTCTGACCTTCCGATAGTTGTATTCCGACCGATAATAAACTTAATTACCCCAATCTTTCTATTAGTGACGATTTATTCCATAGGTTCTCAAGCTTTTCGCTCCATCGCCCCCCTGTGCTCCCTCATCGCCCCCAGGGGGCGATATCGCCCACTTTGAGAACCTATGATTTAGTCTGTGCTGCTCGCTTTGCGCTAATAGTCGTTCCTCTAATCACCAATACTGGTTAGGAAGCGATGTTGTTAACTTAAGCAGAATTTTTGGACGCCACCGAGGTACGAATCCATTAAACAAAGATGAATACGTAAGGCATTACTGGTTGTTCCGGCCGAAGCTGGAACTAATGATGAGCAGGGAGTCCATCTGTACCTGCGCATTCTACCGTATAAGAACATGTTGTTAGAGATTCTGTAGACTCAATAAACAGTCAGTCGGAAGCTGCGTTATCGTTATTCACACACAAAATTTGAATTTGGTGTTGTGAACACTGGTATTTGATCTGATTAGCCTATTAACACAGTTTTAATACTTGGTTGTAAGGTCTTCTGCGGCTTTTCCCGTTTTTTCGTTGTGCTGTTATCTGTAATTAAACTAAAACAACTGCTCTACCAACGGATGGATGAGCCGTTATTAAGAAAATGTACAGATATCAACGCACTCAACTTTTTAATGTTCAGAGCTTTCGGAACGCTCTAGTTCCGTCGTCAGTGAGGTGGTGGAGGAGGTGTTATTCTCCGAACGGTGTTATATAGGCTCACTGACGACGGAACTAGAGCGTTCCGAAAGCTCTGAACATTAAACAGTTGAGTGCGTTGATATCTGTACATTTTCTTAATAACGGCCCATCCATCCGTTGGTAGAGCAGTTGTTTTAGTTTAATTACAGATAACAGCACAACGAAAAAACGGGAAAAGCCGCAGAAGACCTTACAACCATGAAAATACAGCCCGTTACAAAACACCCAGTTTTCAAGTTTTAATACTCTGAGTAAAAAAACGTAGCAGATTTTCAAAAGTTTCTTTTTGCTCAGCAGGGACTGCGTTTGTGCCGTCTTAAAGCCAAAAGTCGCTGCTCCAAACCATAATAAGGGCAGTGTACTTGCAAGTCATTGTAAATCTGCTGTAGAACTATTTTTATGAAATGGCTACAGGAAAAGACGAGTCGGCAATCTATAAGGTTAGAGATGCGTTATTTGTCGGATTAATTAATGTATTTCTAGTTAAACCAATGGAAAGAATCGCTTCAAACACAAAGTATTAAATTACTGTCGGAAACGTTCCCTGACCATATGCGCAAGATCGAGAAAATATTGCAGGTTGAGTATTCACATATATGGTTTTTAGTTTTTTTAGGGTTATTTGCAGCTTCCAAAGTTTCGTTTGGAACAGTATGAAAGGTATACACGAGCTACTGCGTTGTATAATTTTGGTTGCTGCGGGGAAGTGAGATCAATGCGTCGTTGCAGCGAATTTTGCAAAACATTTTGCAATTTCAGGAAATCGGTGTTAGTTTGCAGGGAGAAAATGAAGGTGAGATACTTAGTAAAAGTTCACAGTTGAAGACGAACAGACTTCAGCGACACATGAATCAGTAGTGTTCGTGGAGCTTTTAAATTCAAACCGGTACATTGCTGAACTTCACTCTCTGGCGAAACCAATCTTGTTCGACAGTATTCTTCTGCTGGATAAAATATGTAGAGTTTGGTTTGTAAATTTCTTTAAGTTGGTTCTGTTTCAGTTATCACGCTGGATTGTTTTTCTGATCCCGAAAATGGAAACTGGAGACAACCTCGGCGTAGTAACCCAGGTAATGTTGAGTGTGCTTGCATTTTGTTCACGTTATACTGTTGTTTTAGGAGGCTGCGCTTTCGCTGGTAGATCAAATAATTGATTCCATTAACGCAATTCTAAAGTGGATATTTGAGTACCGCGCACAGCGATCAAAATTGTTGATGACTTTCATGTCATGTCCTTTCATAGTAAATTTCTAATAGCTCTTCCTACCTTGAGTGTTATCAGCTGACTCTTCAGGAAGAAAAGAAAGAAGGCATATTGAATTTCGATAGAGCTGAAGTGGAGTCCTTGATAGTGTCGCTGAAAGGACTTATCTACAGCTTTGTAAGTCTGTGTATCCGTTTGTAATAATTCAAATTGTACTATTGGTAGGCCTATTTGCACGACTTCGTCAAAAAAAATATGGAACAGATAACTATTCCGCGTTGTTCCACTAGTTATGACATGTATTAGCTGTCGTTACAAATTACTTGTCCAGCTCAGATGCAGTTGGTAATGACACTTCATATTCTTCGAGGCTTGCAACTGCTGGATTGCAGAAGCGGCCTCCCTGAATAAAGTCTGTTCAGCGTTAGATCTTAGAGTTTTGTGAAAACACTGCAATATAATCGTATTTGCAGGTCAATTAAACGACGTATACAACCATTTGATCCCTGTCGATGTCGACGCCCTCGAGCCTGGAGCTAGGCTTATACAAATGCTAAAGTACATTCCCCTGATGGATTGAGCGACCTCCTCGAAATGACAGTAGATTGTCGTTATTCTAGTTCAGCACACTGTTGGTAAACAAACTTCTGCGACATAGGCCTCGGTTTCAGAACTGTGCCACATCCTCCACTGTGGGCTGATGATAGAGCGCTTCCGTTCTGAAAGCTTCATTGTTTCGGACTTTTTTCTGTGTTACTTCCTCAGGTCTTGCAACATTCGTGACTGGAACGTGGACTCACAAGGAGAGGTTACGTAATGTTGCTTAGTCGAGGTTATCCTGCATAACAACATTAATGGTAATCCCATTAGCAATGGCACGTGATTCAACAGACTAGAAAAGGTTTAGTGTAGGTTTTAGCGAGACATCTGCGAGCTTGCGCTCTTGTGATCTCTACCTGTTAAGCGAAGTTGTAGAACAAAACGAGCAGTTGGGAATCATACAGCCACCGTAGTGCTTACGTCTAGTTTTTTCCTGTGTATTCTGCCTGTCGCACCTTAAACCTGTATGTTGAAATGTTGTTTATTGTTGCATCTTGGTTGCTGTATGTTTCGTAACAGTGTGCCTAGGCCTAAGCCAAAACTGAAGACGTCTAAGATGCTGGTCATTCATTTTCTACGTAAACTGAAGATTAGAAGCACTGAGACTGCGTGCAGTCAGCTCGGTGTGGACCCACTGCTGTCAGTGTACAGATGCACCGTCTACATGGTGCAGCAAAACCGCCACAGAGCAATAGTTTCTTACTCCGTGCTATCACGGATCATCAGTAAACTGATTATCAATTTTCAGGGGCACGCTACCGCGGGTGGCTAAATTCGGGGCATGGGCGTTGGAAGGCCCGTTTCCTTTGCGTTAATAAAGTTTTCCAACCATCAAACTAGTTGGGAACCTGAGCGTTCCCAGTGAACTTCAGCATTCTCAAATCTCTTGAATGCTAATGGGATGCAAGCCGCTAACTACAAAGACGAAAAAATAGGGTGTCTAGTATGTGAGAAATAGAGCATCGGCAAGACTATCGTTATCTCCAGTACTAGGAAGAAAGAAGTAATCCGAGTATATACAAGAAAGGTTGTTGGACAGGCTGAAAGCTCGATCTGGGAAGTTGATACCTGAAAGACTGAAGAGATCAAAGAAGAGTTTTACATCTGATCCATCCAAAACTTCTTAGCTAAAAAACGGTGTCCAGACTCGTGCTGTGCGGAAAGTACGTTGTTTTACCGCTCCTTTGAGCGCTGATCCTAATTCTAAGGCTAATCAGAGCTGGCCCGACGAATTTAAGATGCGCCATGGTATTCGAGCGCATGATATTCAGGACGAAAAACTACCTACAAGCGACTTTTGCTAATGACTTCAGGGAAAAGGTAGCAGCGCTTAGGAAACAAAGAGACGAGGATGTTGTCTATAACGCAGATGACGCCGGCCTCAATTGGAAGGCACTTCCCAGCAGGCGGCAGGTAGCTGGTGAAGAATGAGTGTGAGGTCTTAAGAGAAGGAAGGAGCGAATCACTACGACGCCTACGCGAATACTTTAGGCTTCCAGTGTACTCAATGGAGAAGTCAAAAATCCTAGACCAGTGATTCTCACGGTGGGGCATGTGCCTCAGCGGAGGGCCCTTTTGAGCTTTAAGAAGCACATGCCCCACCTGGGCAGTCATGCTGAATCTCATAGGAAGGTATGGCCTGCGGGTCAGGTATTGCGCCTCTGCCTAAAAGAAAGCTGCATCCTCTGTTGCACCCTCAATTCTGATTAGCTGGAAGGGAAGACCGGGGCAGAGAACTGACTCGGAGGTGAGAAAGTAAGTGTTCGGTACACTATCCAGGAATTGCTTTCCCCACAGAACTTTGTGTAGCACCTACTTTATGACGTCTCGGCTACTCTCCCTCTTCCCATCCAGCCAATCAGCGCGCTCGAAATCGACTAATCAGAATTGGGAAGCCCAAACGCTCGGGAACGTTCACAGGGGCCCTGGCAACCCTGACCTTGAGAAACGTTCTAGACGTTTCAGCATGAATAAGCTCCCAATGGGCTATAGGTACTAAAAAACGGCATAGACGAACGCTCAACGTTGTAGAGACTGGTGCCTGAAGGTATTTATTGGTAGGGCAATGCAGTCAGAGCAAATCATTAGTACGTTATCAGAAATCCTCTTTTCAGCTATAACTGTACAAGGCTTAGTTTCGAAAGACAGGATGTCTTTTAACAGGCTTGGATTGTTTCATAGTTGATCTTCTGATTCACGGGTTTGGTCTGTTTGATGTATCTGTAAGTAAACTGCAAAGTGCACTACCAACGAACGAAGGCTTAGTTGGTAAAACCAAAATGATGTTCTTGCTTCCCAAACAACGCTGCTGCCCACCGCTTGGCAGAGTAGTTTGGCATGTTTGACGGATTCGTGACGGTTAAATTTGTTCCGGGAAACGTTACACCATTAGTCCAGCCAGTGGATCCAGGGGTAAGCGAAACCTTGAAACGGTGTTAAAAAATGCAGCTTCTTCATCGATTTTTACGGTGAGAGGGTAGCAGGTTGCAGACCATAATGAACCTGGGAAGATAAATTTAAAAGACCAGTGCTATTGGATAACGCGATGCCTAAATTCCGTGAAGTACAAGACGTTGAGAAATCCTTAGAATAAAATTCTTTCTGGGCGGAGCCCTTCTGTCGACTTTCGTGCTAATTATACATACCAGTCACCGGAAGGAATTACAGTAGGCTCTCCTTATGGTTCCAAGACTATCCGCGTATAATCAAGTCCTCTTCGCAAAATGTAGAGTCATTCGTAGACAACCTGCGTCTTTCCTCGTGTACACTGCAAATAGACATGGAATTGCCTATATTAACAGGTGCTAACAACAAATTAAAATTGTTTTGTTTCGTGCCCACTGTGCGTATTGTAATTCCACAATATCACCGAAAAGTGCAGGCTCGAGGTTTGAAACCTTGCGTCCTATTGTTCGAGTACTTTCAGTGCAATTACGTACGTTGCTAGGCTCATCTGCGCACATGATTTTCTCTATGCCGCTTGACCCCGTCTACTGCATTGTCATTGCAGTGTAGACAGTTTTACATGAGTACTAACAGTTGCTGACTCACTTCTTCGCGGAAGAACAAGTTAACAAGTAAATGACCAGCAGCCTTCCTGCAAGCCACCTAAGCTTAAACCGAAACTTAGCACAACTGAGGCGCTACTTACGTTTTTTACGTAAATTGAAAATTAGAACTATCGACACTGCGTATAGTCAGCCTGCAGTTTTCACTTTACATGTTTCTGCGGAATTCTTTGCTGTCAGGAAACTAAGGAGCATGGAACAACTGCGAAATGTAGCCAAGAAGAAAGGTCGCCAGAGAACGGACAACGCGAAATCTAAATGAGGAACGGAATTGGAGCAGAGTTGGGGAAGGGCGGCAACGGCGGGTAGATCAAAGGCAAAAGGACCGGTCGGCTGGGTAAATCAATTTGTCATTTTCTTCGTCGGACAGCAATGGTGTCATTTTCACGAGAACATAAAGAAAAAATACAGCCATCGTTTCAAATTTATTCCGTTTTAACGGCCTACAGAAACCGCGAATTTTCTGTTTGTGCAGAGAAGCAATGAGCAACAATGGCCTGAATAACGAATAATGTGAGCAATAAGCTAACTGTGTTCAATGCCCTCTTTTTGTAATTTTTAGTTTACTTAGGAAAAGTATGATCAATGTCACAGTTGTATTGGATTTTAATTTACGTTTAAGTGGCCCACAGAAACTACTAGCGAACTACTCGTTAATTTATTCGTCCGCGGAGGAGTAACAGTTGAACTGTTGTAGTACTGATGCAGGACTGTGTTAACACTACAGCACTCACTATTCACTGCCAGATGTCTTTATTAACATAAGAACAACAAGGGAGGTCAAGCAGCCCAAGGGAAAGTTAATTGCGCAGATGAGCTTAGACTCTAAGCCTTAGAGTGTCCTTAATGAGACGAAAAGTGCTCGTCCAATGAGAAGCGACGTTAAAAGGTCGCCATTGAAATTTGCACTTTTCAGTGATTTTGCTAAGTTAAGATACGCGTGGTAGGCATGAAACAGGAAAGATCACAAATTGATGTTAAGTAAACAGTCAAATGAGCAGAATATTATAGAAGATAACAAAATGCAACAGTACTAAAATATATTGGAATGCGAGTTGCGTTCTGAATGCACTTATCCAGTTGTAAGCGAAGTACACTGTTTTAGCGTAAGTCATTATGACTTTTTCTAAAGTTTTTCGCGGAATGTTTTGACTCGTTATTTATTAAACGTTTATTACGAAGCTTTCGGGTCCACTCATAACCCGTTATCAACGTAGTTGCGCCGCCCGTCGAGTCGGTCTTTATGGCTGCAAGCCGTTCCATCCGACCAAAAATTCCGCGTAAAACTTTAGAAAAAGAAATTAAGAAACCCGTTACAAAGACAAGAAAACATAAAAAAGAAGTCATTATGACTTCACAATTAGTCTTACGGTAGTATGACGTATACTTCTACCTAATTTAGGGAAATTAGAATTCAGAAGCAAAAGGTGAGTGATAGCTCATCATAATAACAATAGGCATTAACATTCAGCACAAGCTGAGAAGCCATATGAACAGAAAAAAACATTTTCTCAGGTCACGTGATAGAATCCTACCACTACATATACAAAAAGAATTCTGCGGTGCTGCTATGTTCAACAGCTATTCGTCAATTTCCGCTGAAAATAACGTCATTGTTTTCTTAAGATAAACCGCTCTGAGTCAAATCCGCGGATAAAGAGGGCCGACTGTAAATAACAAAAGGGGTAAATTTGATGTGGAAAGTAGCGATTGCGGCATTTAGAGCTCTCTATGTTTGAGATTACTCAGTGCTTGCGGGTGGATAAATGAAAAGAACCGGAGAAGGAAAAGAAAGAAAGAAGTTGAAGAAATGATGTTACATCAAGATCGCTAATGTACAGATGCCTTTATTTGTATGATACAAACGCGTCCTTTGTTCAGCAGCAGCAGGAAATACAAAACCACAGTTCTACGAACGAAGAGTACAACCCAGATCTTTCCTGTTAACGGCTCGCCAGTCATACTCTAACTCAGCCATTCTTATTTATTTGGCGCGAGGCCCTCCTGGAAGCTTCTCCTAGGCACCGGGACACCCTTCTCTTATTGGTCAGTTGTGTTTGTCATTTTTCGCCTGGCAGCTGAGACCTCTAGTGCAAAGCCAGTATATGAACGTTGTAGAAGGACACAATGTAAATGAACAGTCATGAACTCAATCATGTAGAGCAGAATATGAAGCGTACCGTCAAGGCCGACAAAGCATAAAAAACACTTTATTGGAACTAACGCGACCGTTCAGGGTGTCTTTGCTAGCTTCATGATGTCTGGTTCCATCCTGGTCAGTGTCACCTCTGGATGAATAATCCATTCTATTTCTGGATTTCATTAAAGGAACGACTTTGCTAAGTAGGTTGAAGGAAGGGCGATGAGAAATTGCGGGTCTTCTTAAAAGTTGTCCCCCGGAAGTGAAGGCGACAACATCAAGGGAAGGTCAAGTGGGGATTATTACGTCACACCAACAATGGCCTCCGTAGTTGCATTGTCGGTGCATTGTGTGCACTAATGTGCACACGCACACACACACACCCACCTTATGTTCAGTCTTAGGCTTAGGCTAGGGCAGGACAGGATGGCCGGCTAGGCTGCAGTACAACGTCGCTGGAAAAGGGTTAGCGAGACGTTGACCTTTTGCAGTGCAGCACACATGTGCACACAATGCACCGACAATGCGATTACGGAGGCCGTTGCTGCTGCGACGTAGTAATCCCCACTTGACCCCCTTTGATGTTGCCGTCTTCACTTCCGGGGGGACAACTTTTAACAAGACCCATAATTTTCCTACAGATTTAGGAAGTGACTCGGAAATTATTCATCGCCAGTTTAAGCACTCAACTTGACGTCGCCGCAAGGCTTACTGACCCCCGATTACGATTCTAACCAACGCGCTGGGTAGATTTTGAGATGAAGTATTTTGAATTTCACTATTTTGAAATTCAGTAATTTGAAACTTCGGTATTTTGAAACTCCGGTGTTTTCCGCTTCAGTATTTGAGGGTTCGGTATTTTGAGACGTTCTGGTTTTTCCCAGTTGTTCCTCATCCTGCGTGTCTTGGAAAACATTTTCAAGGTAAAAAAGATGTTGTGCGCTTTACTTTAGCTTTGCAACAAGAGAGCTTCGTATCATGTTCTCTTTATTTTGAAATGAAAGACGCTATTCATAAGTTGGAAGAAGCGCCGTTTATCGCTCCGCTGGCCAGTTTTCTTGCCATGCGTCCAAATACGGAGCACGTTTTCGACGTTCTGGTTAACTTTTTTGATGCAACCTTTGCTTTATGAATCTCCAGGCTTGCCGTAGATTATCTTCAAAATCGACCAGTGTTGCTTTAAGCTACTCACGCATTATCTGAAAATTCTTTGCCGTTATCAAGTCGCATAATCGACGTTGCTCCGAATAATGTAAGTTTGTCCATGTGATAACGGGCTGCTTCTTCCGTCTTCTTTGACTTCGAGACTTTCAGAACTTCCTTGACTTTGAGACTTAAACGATGTTGGTATACTGCTGTGAACCTTTACTCCCCGTTGCTATGGAACTGGAAGTCGACGAGTTAAACCTGATACCGTGAATTTAAATCATAGGTTTTCAAAGTGGGCGACATTGCCCCCTGGGGGGCGATAAGAGAGCACAGGGGGACGATGGGAATTCCGTGCGGGGGCGTTGGAAATTACGTAAGAGGAAGTCTGGCAGAATCGCCTGTAGCGCAGGAGGGCTATTAGAGAAACCGCCTTAAGAGTACTGCCTGTTCACACAGGCGACAGTACACCTTTATATCTGATCATTGCTGTTCACGATGAAAAAATGCTGGTGAATCAAAGCGCTATTGGTCTCGGAATGGTGAATTAGCTTGCTAATTATCAAAACCATGTTCTGAAGATTTCGTTCTCTGTGAGCCCAATCTTGTTACTGTGAATTAGCAAACTTAAATTTTGAATTTCCAATTCGCAGCATGGTTTTTCTTGTCTACGCGCTTTCAGTTTTCTTCAGTGAAAGTATGTCTAATGATTGAAAAGTGTTCTGATGCTGTGGAACCATCAGAAAAGGCAGATATCTTTTTGGTTTTGTTATTCACTGTGGTCATAAGCAAGCGTGGTCAGCTCAGTCGTTAGCTGAACTCTTCCTTGACTAAATACGAGGGACGTTCAGAAAGTTCCCGGAAAGATGGTGCAGTGTCTAACAGGACGCCAAACGATGAGCCAAAACATGTTTAATCTTATTTCCGTTATCTTCAGACTTGTACGGAGAGGTAGCCTTATCCGACGCTGCGCCAGTGTGGTACGAGCTGCTCCTAAAGTAATCGTTTTTCTTGTGATATGGAAAATCTTCGTTTTGAGGTCAGAGCTAACACTAAATTTCTATCCAAGCTTGGTTGGCAGCCGAGGAGAATTAGTCAGCCTTTGTAGCAGATTTACGGTAGTACATCATCTAAGTCGGTCGTCTATGAGTGGATAAGGCGTTTCAAGGAGGGCAGAGAAGCCATCGAAGACAACCGAAGTGGAAGTCTTTTCTGAAACATTTTCTCTCGGGGGGCGGGGGGAGGGTTGGAGAGAGAACCTAAAGAGAGAGAGAACTTAAACCAGTGTGACTCAAGCGAAAGGCCGTTTGGATCCTCCTGAGAACGTTCCCGAGCATAATCTCAACCGCATTGAGAGGGACGTAGTTAATAAACTGAAAAAGAGGGACGATCTTATTGTCACCAAGGCTGATAAAGGCAATGTGGTGGTGCTTTTGGACAAGACGACTTATGTGGACAAAATGTTGTCGTTGCTAAACAGCACCACTTACACGCCAATTCAGTCAGATCCAACTCCACAGGCTAGAACTGAGCTGCGGAAGATCCTTCAGTCCGTCGGAGAACTATCAAAGGAGAATACCATCACCTCCATCCGGAAAAGGTTGCATTTCAAGAGTAACAGCGTATGCCCTCAGCTATACGGCCTTCCAAAGGTCCACAAACCTGGGGTACCTTTGAGACCAGTTGTATGCAGTGTAAACAGTGTCACATCGCAACTGTGTGTTTACCTCAAAGGTATCATCCAACCGTTGACCGGAGGAATGGACTCTCACGTAACCAACCACACGGACTTCTGCACTTCCCTACGCTCGTACCACGTCTCAAAATCAGACTTTCTGGTAAGTTACGATGTGAAGGATCTCTTCACCAGCATCCCCATTTCACACACCCTCAACAGGCTACAAACCCTATTGGACGGGGACAGCAGCTTAAGTGAGAGAACAAAACTGTTGCCTTGTCAAATAGTACAGTTAGTCTCGTTCTGTATGTGTGAAGGGAATTACTTCAGGTTTCAAGAAAGCTTCTTCCGACAGAACGAGGGGGCACCAATGGGCAGTCCGCTTTCCCCGGTCCTCGCTGAGTTGTTCATGGAACACTTAGAGGAACTTGCCTTCGAAAGTCCAGACAACCATTACACTCCCCGCCTGTTTAAACGCTATGTAGATGACATTTTTGCTATTGTTAAAAAAGGAGAGGAGGAAGCTCTTTTGAAACACCTGAACTCGATCTTCCCAGGAAAGATTTCCTTCACAATTGAAAGGGAAGTAGGCAGGAAACTTCCCTTCCTTGATGTGTTGGTTCACCGAAGTGCCACGTCTTTAAAGACAACAGTATATAGGAAACCAACACATTCGGGCAGATACCTGCATTTCTCCTCACACCACCCCATGTCAGTAAAGAGGGGTATAGTGACAGGGATGGTGGACCGCGCCATCGCAATCTGTGATCCAGAATTCCTGAATTCTGAGTTACACCACATTGCGATGACGTTGGAGAAAAATGGATACCCAAAAACCTTCGTCTCCTCCACCATAGCGCGAAGGTTGAACCCGACCGATTCCTCCTCAAATAGTGAAAGGGATCGTCTTCCTGTCCTCACCATTCCGTACTACGTCGGCCTGGGGGAACACTTGCAACGTCTGGGTCGCCAGTACGGCTTCCGCATTTTCTTCAAGTCTTCCCCCAACCTTCGTTCCTTAGTACGGAACGATAAGATCAAGGTCCCATTCGAACAGAGACCTGGCGTCGTTTATGTGATTAATTGTGATTGCAACGCCTCCTACATAGGAGAAACGGGCAACACCCTATTTGACAGATTTAAAGAACACATGAACGCGCTCAAGAGTTACCGATCCGCGGAAGAGAAACTACATGGAATATACAGGTTACGTCGGGGACGTCCCAGAACTATTCCGCCGTTACAAGCCATGGAAAGAGCGAAGAACACCTCCGCGGTTGCTGAGCATTCCTCTCAATGTTCACGTGACCTGCACCCGTCCATCGTTTGCCGCGAGAGCCATTTTCGCCTTAGGCAAATAAAGGAGTCCCTGTTCATTCGCAATAACATGTCCAATGTGTCCATTAACCGTGACAAAGGGGTGGAGGTCAGCTCGATATGGACATCTGTTATCAGTAAAACGGGTTGTTGTTCCATACCGACTGGCGCCCCCTTAGTACCTATAAATACCCTAACATCGGAGTAAAAGTACCATTACCACCATCGCTGACGACGGGACAAGGTTAGTCCCGAAAGCTCCGAAACTGTTAAGAATTGTTCTGTATTTTTCCTTAATAATTGCTCATCCATCCGTTGGTAGGGCATTTGCTTTGGTTTAATTTCAGAACCCATCAACGGGCAAGAACACATACCGTATGAAGTTGTGATGAAAAACTTTACATGGGAACAAATGCACACGAGGTTTTAACTACTATATCTGCAGAGTATGAGCCATCGCTGAGTGGAAGACCGCTATGCTTAACTGGCGAGGATCCTTTGAAACCGGAACCACTAAACCCTTTTCATGCTTCTGACAGGAAGAATGAATATCAACGTGCCTGTAGACGTCTCTTGGGACAAGGAACACCTCGAATAAACATTTGAGCAACGTGCAAAGGATCATGGACCGATTTTGGCGGTGCTGACGAAAGGAATATTTGCCAACATTGTAGCATAGATCCAGGTGGACGAAAAACACTGCCAACGTGAAAGTTGGCGACGTAGTAGTAATCGTCGACATTGGCTGCTAGGTCGTATAACTTACATTGCCAAAGGCACTGGTGACTGTGTTCGAATCGCCACGGTGAAAACTACGAATCGGTCTTATGTTAGGCCCGTGACTCGTTTAGGACTTGCCGAAAGTTTTGGTTAAAATTAAGATTAAGAAATTAATCTTCTTAAGAATGCTAGTCCTGAGAGTCAGTGAGTATCCACCAATCTTTCTGGTTTTATTCCCCGGGACAATGCATCTGCCAGATTTTTTTTCCAGTAACAAACCTTCATTGATTCATTTTTGTAACATCGAGGATCTTATAAGCCCTATTTTCCACGAAGGTGCAAAGGCAACGTCTAGTTGTGTTTAATTAACGCAACACCACTACTGAATCTGTCTGAAATTTATCGGAATTTGAATTCAGTTGCAGTTCTCGAACTAGTAATGGCAGCTGCTGAGATGGCCAACAAGGCACCTTGTAATTCCAAGCAGGAAATTGTTAAGCGTCGGAAAGAGATAACCTTCGCCCTTATGCAACTTCTTGGTACGGGACCGTATAGTTTCATGTCAAGTTTTTTTTACGGAAAGCTTGTCCCGTTGAAAAATTTTTAATTTTGCCGGAGCTCTGGGGTCAAACGAAACCCGTCTTCAGCGGTGTTAAAATGATGTAATGAAAAATTTGCGGTCGAAATGAATTTTTCAACGGGACAAGCTTTCCGTAAAAGAAACTTAACATGAAACCTTCGCCCTTAGTATCAAAAATGGTATATACGGACTTACTCTGGTGCCTTCGGATCAGAAGTGTGCAACTGCTCCATACGCTGCTTGACCTGCGTGTCAAAAGACATGCAGCGAATATGGAGAATTCGTTCTTCATATAAGCCATGAAACCGTAACCGATAAGTTCTTCCATGCTTGCTAGTAATGATTTCTATTTGGCCAGTATGCCTTCGTTCAGGACTTCATCCCACTTACACTTGGAAATCCATAGTTCCTGTAAATAGTGCCATGGCCACAATGATGACTGGCGCCGCGAAACCTAGTGAATCAAACACATGGGATTTGAGGCTCAGACTTTGTTTTTAGTGTCGGATCTCGACTAATCAAAACAAAAAGTCCCGCTCTTGCAGCCCTATAAAAAACCTAAGGTCTTCCTCTTTCCTTTGCACATTTTTCATTAAGTCAAGCTGTGGGTTTGCTCTCGCTCATGGGAACTTCTGCGGTCTTCGAGACGATGATACCCACTTTCTGAGTCGGCAACCTGCTTTAGACAAAAATTGTTGTAATCTGCTTATACGGTTGTACTGCTTCTTCATCAACGTCTACGAAATCCAGCAAATTATCAATGTACACAGTGAATAGAATTCAGACAGCAGCTTCTGGATACATGTTTCAGTGGTTCCTGTTGCTAGCTTTAAAGCATATATTGCCACTGGGTCTACTGTCTTCGATGATCTTACAAATTTACTGCAGCTGCAGGACAGTTGGCACCACATTGGTAACGGAGATGAATGTACACGTCAGGTTCATCACCAACATTTCTGGCTCAAAAAAGGCGAGGATGTTCAATTCCTGCTGTGCAACTTCAATTTGATCGAACGTCTCAGTTATGTCAACGTTGTCCGCTACAAGACCATGTCTGAAGTGCAGCAATACCCCAAGAAACGATGTAATCATATAAAGCTCACGGCTGTTCTCAGCATTATTCAACGCAACTCCACCGCCTTTCGCAGCGGCATCCATAGATCTACGGCACTTGCTCAGTTTGTCCGAATGGAATACAGCGAAATATGGCAAAAACCAATGTCGTGGCTTTCTTAACTGTTTCCTTCAATGGCAGACAGCATACGTGACCCTTTGCTTCATCCTCTTTTACGCTCTCGTCCTACTGGTCCCCGATCCGTGAGTGCAACCGTAATTTCCTTTCAATGAGATCAAATGACGATGCGCTTGCTCTTCAGTAGGCGGTACTGCTATCGGTCCCTTCCATGCATTGGGATTTGAAACCTTCCAGTTTTCGAAACGTTGAGCTCCTTCTGCGTTGTCTTCAAGCCTACTGCCTCACAGAAATTGAGCTTCGATGGTCGATTGATCAATGATTCTTAGGCCTTCTAAGGAACTAAAATCACAGAATACTTGCGCTATGGCGGACCTAATGTCACCTTCGTCGTGGAGGACGCAGCAATACGTCACTGCTTGTTCATCTGACCGCAGCTTTAGACCAGAGATAGTCCAACCTAATTTACACTTGTAAGCGGCGAAGACTGGTTATCATCAGGCTTTACTTTGTCACAGTAACATTCTCTGCTAATTCCTTCACACCTTGTCCAAGAAAAATTTTGGTACAGAATAGCGTTATTCAACAGCGGGTTAGCAAATTTAGACTGCTCCTTTATCCTGTCTGTCCACTTCACCTCACCACCTGATGTTCGCAGATTCTTTAGCGTTGCCGCGTTGTTGATAGAGTGCCATTCACGCTTTAATCCATCAACATCGAAATCTATTCTCGCCGTGAATTCCTTGCAAAAGAACTCGTGACGTTTTTATTTTATGACCAAACTTCTGAACAAGATCTTCATCTACAGCTGTCTAGCTGCACCCACTAACGACCAAAGCAGCTGTCAAAACGGTCTTGTTTGGACCCTGTAGGAAAACGTTCATCGGCTCAAAATGATGAGCCCTATTTTAGCAGACGTATTCTTTTTCCTGCCGATGTCTATCGCTAATTCTCGTTTTATCTCTCAGTTGCCGGTAAAGAAGTTCATGATAAAAATATTTGCAGCTACAATCTGTTTGCTAACGTTGTTGCTCAAGAGGAATGGGGCAACCATCTTTCACTTTGTGCTTATGTGGACAGCAGTAACGAATATCCGATTTCCAGGCTTTTGCCAAGCGCATGCCAACCGATAATAAAACGAAGCTCTTACAAGTAGCCATCAAATGCTCTCCGCCACACTTGGGACACTTAACTGTCCCGTGTTGTCTCTTGATGACGAATCAGTTGACCATCCACGTTCACCGTTCTTGAACAGTTCATCAGGTTTCTCTTTGCTACTTCCCGCGTGACTAGTGCTGCTTCCGTGGATTTTGCCGTTGATTAAACCTGACGTCTTGGCGCGACGTCCAGCTTGAAGAGAGGAGTCTTCTGTAAAATAATAACCATCGCATCCAGAAATTCTAAAAGATGTATCAGGACTTTTCGATTTCCCTTCTGATGCCGAGATCTGATTCAATTTCCTTTCTAACTGACGCGACGGCTGCGGATTCCTTTCAACGTTACACCTGTTCGCTTTCATCGTTGCGAGACAACTTCTTGCGGCAATAACAAACCTCCTGAGAAGTGAGTACTCGTCCTCTTTGGGTGGCTCCAATTTGTCCAGCCGAGCCTTTCGAGTTCTAATGACAACAAATGCCCTGCCGTATTGCCTTTTCAATGCATCGACAAGTGCTTCTACTGATTTGGGTTCGTCCATCCCAACCTAATTGACAATCTCTAAGGCAGTAATTCTCACGGTGGGACAGGTGCCCCACTGGGAAGCCCTTTTGAAGTCCAACGGGACCCAAAACGCCAAAACAGCCCTTGGGGGGCCAACAATAGAGTGACCCAAGTGAGCAAAAACGAAGGCACTGTTGACGTAAACAGCATAGAATGACGCTCCCCTGTCGCACGGAACGAAGCTGTTGAGAAAAATAAGACTAAATCGGCAACTGGTTGTTTGACCTGGTCTGACCCCGCGGAAGACAGTACAGGAAGAAGAGAACGGACCCAGTCGCAGTTGCAAAAGTCGACAGGACGGAGGAACGTTGACTGAACGGAATATTCGAGTTTATACTCCGTGTGTTGGCGTTCCCTAATAAAGACTTGAACCAAAACCGTTGAGTTAGCAGCTGTACACGTGCAAACCCATACGGTGCACACATTGCTCACGGTAAGACTAGAAACGCTGTGAAAACGTCTACATTTAAGACAGCCGAGAATCCAACTAACTAAATGTGCTAATTTATGCCTCTCCTTGACCATTTTCAGTCATGTCAAACACACATAGTTCGAAAGGAGAGATCAACGTGGTATTAAACATGACGAAACGTGTTTGAAGACAAGAGCGAGGATCAATGTTCTGGCGAAAGAATTGTACTGTATGAGCTAAATCGCGCCGGTTTTGGAGGTTAACGCGAATTGAAACATTGTATTGAATGAACACTTCAAGCACGGTAATTTCTTAAGTCAGAAAAACTTGTACAATTGACATTGTCGATGTCGACAGACAAATGTCGTCTCAGTAACCACCACGCACATCACTGGACCGCTGAGGACGGGTCGTGGCAGACCCGAAAGCTTCGGAGAGAAAAATCTTTTTATTTTACATTTCAACGGGACAGAATCCGTAACAAAGATATTTTCAATATGAAAATACAATTGACATTTCATTAAATCGTCATCTGGCAATCTGCAGGCAACGTCTAATGTTCACTGGAAAGCATGTAGTTCACTTAGAACTTGTGAAAGATTTGGCAACGTCTTTGAAATACTGGACAGGTTGGATTGTATAAATGAGCAATGCTTTCTGAGTTCTTCCATAGCATTACGCGTTTCTAAAAGCCATAGAAACTTTTCCGATTAGTAAATCATTGTTAAGAGAAAAGCTGGAAATCTTACGGAAACGTCTAAAATTTTCTTACCATAAGCATGAGGGTACAACCTATTCCCATGGACAGAATATTTTGCCATTTTGTCAAGAATACGCCGACACTCAATCAAATCCTTAGATGCGGTCTTCTGTTAAACAGTGTCACAGGAGAGAAAAAAATACACTATTGGTCATACCTCAACTTCTCTGTACGATAGCGCTGAATCTGATACTGTTCGACGAAGAGACCTACAAAATAAAACGGCAGTCGCTCTTACTCAAGAATGTACTTGAAAACAAGGTTTAATGCCTATGGAAACATTTTATTTATTTGTATTCCTTTGGCAGCATTCAATACTATTAACCAAACAACAGAAGCTTAACCAACAAGCAATTTCACGTGATAAAATTGCAACAAACATGCATAACTTTTCAAACACAAAATCTGTTCTGAACAAGTTATTTCTAAAATCCCGTACTAATTCAAGCGTGTGGTGTTGCCATTTCTGTTCATGACTGCCCATCACACAGTTGGCAAGGCTTTTATTACTTAACTACATGCTGTGCAAACTAAAAACACGAGTAAAACGATTCATTAATACATTAATGAAAAAAGATATTAAATATCAGATTCTTATTAACGGTTGAGTAAGTTTTCGCTGACAAAAGGCCTTAAATCCAGTTTTACTTGTTATAACAGTTTGGGAGGCAGGTGTCTGAAAACTGATCAGAGTTATTGCGCATTGGTAACTTGTGGCCCGGACACTTACAGCTCGCGGCGATACCTGTTTATTTTATATAAAACCCCTAGCTGCGCAGAATTTATTATCGTGTTGCTTGTATTCCAGAGCACTTGGCTCAATGATTAAGCGTACAGTCACTTGCGTTTGCGATCGAGCCAGCGCTCTCCCAAACTTCGAAACCTTTTCTGTGAACATCTGTTTTATTGACGGTCAAAACATTATTACGGAGCCTACAGGATACAGCTGATTCCCTCGTCGGAGTCTCGATCATAGTTTCTCAATCTTAATCTGGCCAGTGCTTCCCGGACTTCTCCAGCACCCTTTGAATATCGCTAGTGCCCCCGACAGGTCGCAAGCGTCGTTTGCACAAGGGCGTTCCAATGTTGCTTCTAAGTGACAATTGAGAATCCGAAGAATTGATTCAATCTAATGTCCATTTCTAGGTCCTTGTTTTTTAACTTTGATTGACCCAGAACGAACATGGTGAAATGTCTACGCCCGAGCGCAACCCACGGCTTCCCACGCACCCTCCCCCGGGGGGAGGGGAGTGCAGCGCCACACTGAAAATCACTGCTCCTAGTAATGTTTGAGAACGAGGGTTGGTTGTGCTACTGTGGTAAACAAGTCGGCTCCTTACCTGCTAATTGGGCAGGCTGGCTTGCTCTCCCCTCGGTTCCCTACCTGCTAATTGGGTAGGCTGGTTTGATCTCGCTGAATCCGGCCTTTCAAGAAACGCCATGACCACCGGTGCCGCTTAATCAGCACATTTAAAGAATGCCAAGGCAATTGCAGCTGCGGGTGGTAGTAATTCGTGGTCCAGCAAACGGCTGCCCGTGGCACATAGGCATGCGCGCTCCCGATTAATCCGCCTATTATAGAAATGCTACATGCAGTGTGGAGATGCAGGTGCCTGGGCAATTCTTCTAGGTCAACCGCTTCAAGCAGTGACAGAAACGGATTAATGCCCATAATCCCTCTGCAAAACAACTGCAGAGCGGTATAAAAGCACGCGTGCTGACGGGCAGAGGAGCGAGACGAAAGAACAGACGGAAAAAAGAGGGTCCGACGAGCGCCGTATTGCTGACCATTATCTGTATCGTTGTGTACGTTATGCCACGCACTTCTGCAGTAAACTCCACCGCACAAGCTCAAGGAATCGCTCAAACAGCTACGCTCTCCTGCGACAATTCTGCTACAGTTACTCAGCAACTTGAATAAAGTTCACAGTTTAAACCCGGTGGCGATCATAAGACCAAAACCAGAATTACCGAATAATCGAAATCGCGTATATTCGAAAACTTGAATAGTAGAAACTTTGGAACGCTCGAAATCATCACAAGTACCGATAATGTCAAATAGGAAGAACTACACGAACAGTCGGCAGCTTAGTACGGCGATAATTCTAGAAAGTAAAAGTTCCTGAATAAGAAGGAGTTCTGAATCAATCGAAGTCCCGAAAGTTAAACTTCAAGTATGATTCAGATGTTCAAACGACAAAAAGGATACGTCAAGTGGTGCTATCGTAGCTGTTTTCTACGTATACTTCGTAAATGGGATATCTTTCTACCACAGAGGTATCTTTTTATCGCGGTATTGCTCACTTTCACAGAGCTTTGAGGGTACAAAACAATTTGCTGCCGGACGGTGATGTAGAACAAGATCCTACACATCACCGGAGTAGACAGTAGTAAAACCTAACCCTCCTGCTTTAATGCTTGCATCCTTTCTTGCTAGCGTGTGATAAACCAAAAAACTAGCCAATGGCAAAACATATGGAAAATTTGCTTACCGCGATCTCAATTCTTTCAAAGAGAAAGTACGTCTCAAGCAATTGAACTTATTTTCGTTGGCGCGGCATATCAAGTGTCCAGCTTTCGTAAGCAGGTCAGCACGCAAACCGTTTTCCTTAAATAACAAATGATATGTCAGAAGTCAAGATCAAGTGGCACAGAGCAGTTTCAAAGTTTCTAGCAGTCAGTAGATTAAATGCACCTTCGTTGCATACATGGAAGCAATTTGTTTTACACCGATGATATTTTTAGTAACCGAAGCTTTTGGGTAACACCTTATCCTGTCTTCAACGTTTATGTTAAGATTCAGTAAGTATAATACACTAATATCAAAACTTGAAAAACGAAATAATATGCAGACACTCGCGAAGTTCAAGATTTTATTTATAGTAAGGATCGCATTAATGACAATAAAAACGTTAACATTAAAGGCTGCGTGTGCAATAGGCAGAAACTGGAACAAAAACCAATCCACAAAGAAATGGATAAATAAGAAATGGAAAAATCTCAAAGAAAAAACGCTATAAGACGCAAAAAATTACTTCAGAAACATCTCTTTCATATTATCGCACTGAAGGTGAATACGTAAGAAGTTTGACGCCGTTTAAACCGCACACTGAAACCTTGTACTCATGAAAACTTACCTCTCGGCAGAAACTGCGAAAAGCTTCAGGAGCATCAGTAATATGTTGCCAGAGCAAGCGTGCATGAGCTGTTCGCTTAATCTTAACAAGTATAAGTCACAAACTTAAATCGCAAACTTTCGAAACGTACGATGGCACCCTTCTTTGCCAAGAACACCGCCTTTTTTCTCTCGCGTGGTGCAAACAGTTTCACTGTACCACTGTCATATTCTTTAATCAGTTCCTTAAGCTTACACAATTTGCCCTGAAGCTCTCCATTCGTTTCCAACATATCCATCCAGTCCCTACAAGCAGGATAATACTACCTTTACTTTCTCTTTGTAGTTAATCACTTGCTACCCGTTAGAGACAGGTAGGTTCAGCGACAACAGAAAAGGAGTCATGTGTCTTGGTCGTCTAATAATACTATTCGTGACCGCCACACCAGCAGCGTGAGCAGATTGATACATCTTGCTCAGCAGTACCGCCCTATTTTCCATTCGCTTCGCAGTGTTTCGGGAACAGTCTAACTCTCTTGGAAAACACTGTTCCATGCTGATATGCAAACTGAGACTTTAACAGCAACACATTAGTAAGAAACCAGCAGAGTGCACATGAACTCATAGCACTTCAGAAAGCCACATAGACAAAAACAAATTTATCTGCAGGTGGCGACATGACTATTGCTGCACATACAGACAAAACACACCATGTTGGCGTTATTTTCAGCAGCAATGAAGTACTCTTCGTGACTGGTGCACATCAGGGCTTCCTTGGTAACAATTTGCATTAAATCTCACGGACCTACGAAACAGCAAAGTACAAATTCAATTGCGTTACAAAAAGTGACAGCTGAAGATCAGTTTAGCACTACACAATCCAAGAATTTCATCCTTACCAATCTGAGGAAATAAGGTGAAATGCAATATACGTTTCACGTCTGCATACTAAAAGGTTTTCTGGACCTTTGCATCTTAATGGAACGGCCTTCAGCCGTTCCGTTGAAGCGGAAAACTTTTGTTACTCTAGTTGAGAGACGCTCTGCTACTGCTGACGGGTTGACACCTTGACAATACGCTAAGCAGGATTGTCTTACTGTCGTCGGCTCAAGCGCTTTGTTATCCGCTACGCAGGTTGACTGTGAGCTAGGTAGGGGTGGCTCTCCGCCGATATGCGCTAGTGTCAGTGTAACATTGTTCGCAGACGGTAGCGACAGAGATCAGAGTGCACAGTTGGTGAGTTTGGAAGCTAATGAAAGGGAGATAGCCTTGGTTTTAGGCGGATGCAATCGCCGAATCGTACGGAATGGTCGAGGCGTCAGATTCGGTATGACTGCTGCTACTGGTGGGCGGTACAACGAAGAGCTCGACTTACGTGAGCCAGTGATTACCAAAAGACCCATCTTGGATCACTTATCACATGTACAGTCCATCTTGTTTAACAATTAAGCAGCCTAAATGACGAAGCTTTTTTGACATATCTTCTTCCGTCTTTGGAGTCTGTATCGAAAAAAAGGTGTCCTGAAATTTTCGTCAGGACAGCTTCATTACCCTTAGAAGAGTCACATCTATACATGTAATGAAGACTTAGGCGCTCGTTAAGAGAAGCTGGAATTCGATATTTCATTAACATGAATTCAGCGTGGTGTCACAATAATGGGAATTTCCGGTAAAATGAAAACCCCCACTGTTCGTGTTCACCATTCTGGCTTGTGAATAAATCCAAAATGCAATAAAAATTGCAAGTGCACGAACGATCACCATTTACTGAAAAAGGTAGACATCATATGATACGTACTTCAGGTTTCCCATCCAACCAGAAAGTATCGTAGCGCATTTGACGAGCACTTGATTCAGCAAAATTCCAGAAATTTTTTTAGCGTCTGCTTGCACTTCTCCACAGCTCACCATAATGTTTTCTATTTCTAAAGTTGTCTTCCTGTTACGGATAATATCCTGCAAATGATAACTGCTAATAGCCATTAAATGCATAGTGGAGCTGCAAATTACTTCACAAGCACTTTCAACATTTTCCAGTAAACAAACGCTATAAACAGGTACAATTAAAACGGTTAATGGCAAATGTTCTAGCGCACTTCATGTCAGAAAGCTTCATTTGCAATACTTCATGGTTTGGATGAAGGGAACGACCAATAAGGCAATAGGGCATCGAATCACTTCTGCTGGATATTATCGGCGCGCAGATGCTGAAAACAGTTCACTACATCGGATTCTCAAAAAGGCGACATAACTACAGAGAGTGAATAGTTTTTAAAGCGATCAATACCTACCTCACAGCCAATATAACCCATCTTTAAACTTAAGGATGACAGATCACTTTTCTTCGCAGCAGCATTGATGAAAGTAATATTTGATTAAGCAAGACGATATTGTTGAAAGATTATACCCACTAATAATTATTAAGGCTCCTTCACTTAAACTTGCTGCTATACAGTATTACCGGAATTACTAATAGTAATCAAACTTACCTCTCTGAGAAGTTTCTAAGCGAACACAAACATTTCAAACAATTTAGATGTTCCTTTGCTTCGATTATTTCTTTTGAATATGCAGCGACACTTTCATATGCCCTAAGGCAAAGTCTAGGGTAACCTTCAGAACCATAAAGGATAGTAGATTCTACTCTTCCTGCAAGTCTTCAGTAGTGATACTAAAAGTTCACAGATAGACGAACTAACCCAGACGGTGCAAACATTGTTCCAGTGTTCTTCTCTCGCGATCAAACTCAGTCAAGCGAAAACATTTTTCTTTTAACATGCAATGTGCTTTCCTAGTTAGCGTACTGCAACGATCAATCTCCAAACTTGCAGCACTGAAACGATTTCGTTAAGGTAGAACTGGAGGACAGAAATGCACCTCTCTGAAGCAACGTTTTTGGTTAGATAATTGAATAGCTGTTCCAGTTTTTTATTCCGCATTATCCTGCGAACTAACCGTCAGAACGACCAACCGTATGTCTCAAGAACTTACTTTTGGGCCTGCTCCAAACCAAAATTATCTTCCCTGTATCCGAGCTTTACTGTCCACTCGTACAGGTCCATCACGTTTACAGCTGTATGTCAATTATAAATGCAAATTCTAATAATAAACCGTAATCACTGCTTGTTTTATTCGGCCAATTTCGAAGTGATAACTTAATTTCATGCCAGCAGAATTTAAGCAGCATTACAGTTAGAAGGAAATGTTTACAACGTACCTGCTAACACAGCAGCAATTCGTTAACCCTATCAAGCAAATTACAGCTGAGACCTCTGTCAAACGGGAAATGTTCCAGGGCACACTGTGGGAAACAGAGGATGGCTTAGGACTGCCTACAGTCGGGTCCCCACAACGGTGGTTTCTCTTTCCGCCTCCATGCATTTAAATACCACACAAATTGCAGCTTACGTAAAAAGATCAGCACCTGACATTAAAACGTGCGCGAATCGAACTAGTCGTTAAAAATAAAATTACTGATTGAGTATCATAGCTTTCCACGTTTTCATGCCTTTTTTATGGTGCTGCCCACCCTGTCTGTTCAGACAGCCGAGGTACTAGCATCTTGCGGTTCCTTATTGATAGAGGGCGACAAGATAGTGGCGCTATATGCTTCTTTATCAGTGATTAATGGAGCTGCTGCCACTGCAAGCTACAGTTCTGTGAAAAGCTGCGCATTGTTAAGAACCTCCTATTAAAAAAAGCTCCGACATAATATAACAGTTTTTGCGTCTGGACTGGTTTCCTGGTAGCACAAGGCAATGAAGCGCAGCTAAACTTTGGGAAGCTATGGCAGCCTGTAAATCAGACCTCCTGATTCGATGTCCATTTGCTGACCGTTTTACCAGAAGCACCGAATCGCTAACACACCATCCACGAGGGGTACCAGTTCGGTGGCTTCCGAATAGGAAGAGCATAAGTTAGCTGACATACACCCTTGAGGAACGCTGGTTCGATGGTACGCTACTGAGGAAATGTTAATGTCCAGAAAGTTGATTTACATCTACACGAATCTAATATGTATTCATATAAAGTCACACTATGTACACACTCATATGCGATCGCCGTTATCCGCAGTCTCTCCTAGAACGTATATCCCGCGGGTGCGGAGGTTCAGCTGCATATATACGAGAGATGTTCGGAAAGTTTCCGGAAAGACGGCGCAGTACCTCACAGGACGCCAACCACTGGGCCAAAAGATGCATAATCTTATCTCCGTTATCTTCAAACTTGTACGGAGAAGTAGCCTTATCTGACGCTGCGCCAGTATGGAACAAACTGCTCTTAAATTGTTTTCCTCGTGATATGGAAAATCTAGGTTTTGAGGTCAGAATTAACATTAAATTTCTATCCAAGCTTGGTTGGCAGCAGAGGAGGATTATTCAATCTTTCCAGCAGGTTTATGAAAGTAGTGCACCATCTAAATCGGTTGTCTATGAGTGGACAGGGCGTTTCAAGGAGGGTAGAGAGGTCATCGAAGACGACCAGGGAGCAGGAAAACCAACAACCGTAATGAGCGAAGGAACTGTGGTCCTTGTCCGGAACCTAGTGGAAAGAGACCGCAGAATTACCATCAGCTAGAATGGCTAGAACCCCCACCCCCCTCCATTCAGCATTTGGAATAGTGTACGAAACCCTTGGTCTGAGGAAGCCTTCAGCTCGGTGGGTTCCGAAAGCGTTGCGCGAAGAACAGCTAATTCAATTCGTTAACCTTTTTCGGGAGCTTTTCACGAAGATTGAAGCAAATGAGTCCAGGTTCTTTAACCGTATCGCCACGGAAGACGAAACGTAGATCTACTAATATGACCCCGAGAGTAAGAACCAATCCAAGCAGTGGCTACCGAAAGGATCAGCAGGTCCAGTCAAGTTCAAAACGGAGCAGTCAGCTAGAAAGGTTATGGCGACCATATTCTGGGACCTGGACGGAGTAATTCCGACTGTTTGACTGTGTATACAGGCGGCCCTCGTTATCCGCGGTTAATTCGTCCAACATTTTGAGCATTTTACCGCGTTAAGTTGAATTCCGCGTTATATAGGCTACCCTATGAAAAAGACTATATAGCTTATATTCTAGCTGCGTATTTCGTCCTGTCCGCGTTGAATTTCTTCGGGAACATCGAGGCAGCTATGAAATAAGCCGATGCCGTTTCCCCAGTGATCTTTAAGTTCTTGAGGTTGAAGCGCTTCACGTATTTGGCTAGCCATCCTTCGCTAGCAGTAAACCTTTTTCTCTCGTTCTCTGCAACCACGCCGGATAAGTGCTACTATAAGCTCGACGCTTTCTCCCGAATAACTTTCTCGTCGACGAGAACATTCTTCCGCGGCATGTCCTCTATCCAAATGCTTAGCGGTTTTCGGCATTCACGAGGACTTTGTTGCGAACTACAGCAGCTCTTTTTGCCAGTGAAGGGTCAGAATACACGTTTCCTCAAATCTCAGCTTGCTTCCGTTTTATCGTACGAATGCTGGATTCATTCCTGCCGATCCTGCGGCCCATTTCGGCAAATGACAATCCGCTTTTCAAAAGATCAAGGACTTTTATTTTCTCATGAAGAGTAAGGACGCCACGTCGTCTCTTAGCCCTAGAGGAACCGCTCTGTTCACTTACTTGCCTTCTGTCAGCCATCCTCTTATGCGACACCAGTTAAACGACGCGAAAGTTCAAACCTACCACGCAGCAGAGAAACTGATGTTTGCGCGCGGCGAATAGGCTCGACAACGCGCACGAAGCAATAACGAACAATCAGAAAAATGACAAGCATTATGCAGGATCAGAGAGCGTTGTAGGCAGAAAAAGTCTTTCGCGCCCGGACAGACGATCACGCTGCTGCTCAGGCAGGCAACGACAGTACTGCAATTGTAATGCCAGCCAGCGGTGCGCGTGTTTTTGTGAAAAGATGATGTCACTATTTCAGGCCGGACGAACCATGTTGTATAGAACCCCGCGGATAACGAGGGCCGCCTGTATATACGACGATTTCGTTAGTCGTCTACGAAATCCGATGCGGTTAAAACACCTCCTGCATAGGAGAGACGGGCAACACTTTACTTGGCAGGCTTGGCGCACACGTTTCCAACATTGGCCGATACAAAGAGGCGGTGCAAAGGTTCAGTCAACCGGGCAGGCAATCGCCACATAATCCGCGGCGAGGATGACCACAGAAATAACAACCGGAGAAGGTCCTAGAAGGAACGATCAAAGCCTCCGCAGTCGTCGAGCACTCCTCTGTGCTCGTTCGACCTGCGACCGCAGATTGTCTATCGCGAGAACCGTTTACACTTGCGCCGGGTTAAGGAGGCCCTTTATATCCGCTATAATTGTACTATCAACCGCGACAAAGGCATAGGGGCTAGCAGGGAACCGGACGCACTAATCAGTAAAACCAAGTGCTGCTCCCTACCACGCTGACCTCTCCGTTTGTTAGTTACGCCTATTTAGTACCCATTCGGAGTAAACGCCTTCTCCTCCAACTCACTGACGACGGAACCAGGGCGTTTCGAAAGTTCTCAAATGAAGCTGAGTGCATTGGTTATGAATTTTCCTAATAATCGCTCATCTATCCGTTAGTAGAGCAATTGTTTCGTTTAATTACAGATATCAACACAGAAAAACGGGAAAAAGCCGTAGATTTTCAGAAACATGAAACATAATCCCGTTACGAAGCACCCCTTGTTCAGTCGAGGAATGTATTAATACACTGATAAAAATGGCAACTTCGTGTCGCCTAATAAATCATATGCTCGAGATACACTTGCATCTGAACAAAGAAGAATATGGACCCCTTGTAACGGTCCCATACTGCCTCACTTGATTTGTTTCCTATTTATAACGTACGCAGAAGAACAAATATGATATAGCTGGCCAACAGGCGTATAAATAATGATCAAAACATACTATGCGCACACGGATACCAAGTTTAGGGAACGTACGTCGTTACTTTGAAACAGGCAAGCTACATGTTACTATTGTACGCTTGCCCGCTTCGCTAACAACAGCTCATTAACCTGCTGACAGGGTACTGTTCCATATCGCGACTACACGCGAATCAGCGTCACTTTTAAACCAACGAATAGACTATAACGGGTTAAGGCTGCTATCAAGAATACCAACATGCGGAACGGAAGAACGAAAACCAGTTTGAAAGCAGGTAAACTTGAAACAGGACAAAACAGTTAAAACGCTACGATGATACGTACTTATTCCTACCATCTTCACATCGCTGGCCACGGGTGTCTCACACCTTAAATTCCATATTATTAAATGATGCGCATGATCAACTTTTATACAATGAAAATACACCTCAGTCCAAATAATAAACACATTATCATCAACTTCGCATTTTAAAGCTGCTAATACACTTCAGACTCGATACTTTAGAAATGCCTACCAGACAATAGCGTCCGCAAATTTTAACGCTCTAATGGGTGTAATCACTCCTTTTCGTGGACCTGTAGCCGACAGTTCGATTTGTGCAGCCAAGCAGCCAATGCCCTCCAGTTGCCTGCACATCCCAAAGTGCTCTTGGATTGCTACAGTACTAGCGTGGGAGTTTAGCCATACTCGCTGTCCCTTGCGACCTGAAGGGGGTGACGCTAGTCCAGTGATTCTCACGGTGGGGCAGGTGCTCCACTGAGGAGCCCTTTTGAACTCCAGAAGGACCCAAAACGCCAAGGAGACCCTTGAGGGGGGTGTTCACATGCCCCACCTAAGCCGTCGTGCTGAGGTGCATCAGAGGGTGGTGGCCGAGGGTCAGTTATTAGGTGTACTGGTTAAGATAAAGTTGCATGCTACGCGTGATGCCGGCTACCTCCCACTCGACCACATGAACCAACCACCGCTCGCGAAAATGGCCCACCGGAACACACGGGGGAAGGAATCGCAGGTTTCACGTCGTGACCTTCCCGGCGTAGGGTCGAGTAAGGGAAGCTTTCTGCTGAGAAGCATTGAGCGCAGAGCACATGATTCACATCAGAGAATAGTTGCCCGCTTTATATGAATGCGCCATAGTTTTTGCGATATACAGTTGAACCTTCAAAGCAGTGTTTCTCGAGAGGAAGGCCGTTTGGGCTCCCTAAAAACGTTTCCGAGCGTCTGGGCTCCCCTATTCTGATTAACCAATTTCAACGCACTGCCTGGGAATCGTCTTGCTTTAATGAGCTAAGCGATGTACTGGTGCGCGGAATGGGTACAGAGCAGGAGAAATATAAAATACATAGGCGCACTTAAGCAGAAATAGTGAACATCACAGAACATATCAACATAAAGCAAACCTTTACGGCAGAAACGTTTGGGGCACCATGTATCAATTTACCCACTTTCTGTAGGTGGGCGCAGGTCCCCTGGAGACCGGCCAGTCCTACGGTTTCTTGAACTTGTTGGTAGCAAAACTTCTCGCCTTAAAATGAGTCTTCGCAGCTAACGGAGCTTTAATTAAAAGCATTGCTATAGGGAGCTGTCTCTCCCTTTTCTTAGCTTCATCGAATAAATTTTGTAGCTGCTTCAACGAAGTCGTTATTCGTCGTATAGCCATGATGCCATGTTTCATGAATGGATCATAGTCAACAGTCGTATCCTTTAGGACCGGTGCTTGCCGGAAAATACTGGCAAGCTTTTGCAGCATTCAATCTGAGGGTGTTTAAGCTCCTGTATCTTCCATAACATCGTCGTCGTCGCTGCCCGTAGGTGATTGCATCAGTTCCTCGAGTTCCTCGTTGGTGAACGGTTCTCCACAATCTTCTATGTGCTCCCTGATATCATCTTCTATCATGTCAGAGAAACCCTCCCCTCCCAACTCTTTGGCAATATTCACTATGTCCATGACTTCCTCATCGATAGCACCTAAGTCGTCGCATTTACTGACTGCGTCTCTCCACAACCGCTTCCAGCAACCGCTGACTGTTCTAGGTTTTATCCCGTGTACTGCCTCCACAATGTGGAAGATAGCGTCTGCAATTGAGAAACGTTTCCACAGGCTGGTTAGATCGCAATCAGGATTAGCATGGAGGGTATCACGAAGCTTCCCAAATACGAGATGAGTATAAGTAGCCTTAACGCATCTTATGACGCCCTGATCCAGTGGCTGTAGTAGTGATGTCGAGTTAGCGGGCAAGAATTTTACCTCGACGTTCTCATTAGCAAAGCAAAGGGATTGCGGGTGACCAGGAGCATTATCAATTACGAGGAGGACCTTGAAAGCCATCCCCTTGCTTTCCAAGTATTTTTCGCTTCAGGAATGAAGCACTGGTTAAACCACTCCGTAAAGAGGGTAACCGTCATCCACGCTTTCTTGTTGTGCTGCCAGAAAACCGGTAGGCAGTCCAGGTTCTTCTTTCTGAGCGGCCGAGGGTTACGAGTCCGGTAGATAACGCCAGGCTTAATCACGTGCCCTGCAGCGTTGCCACAGAGCACAAGAGTGAGTCGATCTTTCAGTGGCTTGAATCCCGGAGCTTGCTTTGCGCTCTTGTGGATGTACGTGCGCTTTGGCATTTGCTTCCAGAATAATGCTGTCTCGTCACAATTGAAAATTTGTTCTGGGAGATAACCTTTTTGGTCCACCAACTCTTTAAATTCCTTCGGGAACGTCGAGGCAGCTACGAAATCAGCCGATGCCGTTTCCCCAGTGATCTTTAAGTTCTTTAGGTTGAAGCGCTTCACGTATTTTGCCAGCCATCCTTTGCTAGCAGTAAACCTTTTTCTCTCGTTCTCTGCAACCACGCCAGAGAAGTGCTCGTATAAGCTCAGCGCTTTTTCCCGAATAACTTTCCCGTCGACAGGGACATTCTTCTGCGACATGTCCTCTATCCAAATGCTTAGCGCTTTTTCGGCTTTCACGAGGACTTTGTTGCGAACTACAACAGCTCTTTTCGCCAGTGAAGGGTCGGGATGCACGCTTGCTCGAATGTCAACTTCCTTCTGTTTTATCGTACGAATGGTGGATTCATTCTTTCCAATCCTGCGGCCCACTTCGGTAAATGACAATCCGCTTTTCAAAAGATCTAGGACTTCTACTTTCTCATGAAGAGTAAGGACGCTACGTTGTTTCTTAGCCCTAGAGGAACCGCTCTGTTCACTTAGTTGCCTTCTGTCAGCCATCCTCCTATGCGACACCAGTTAAACGACGCGAAAGTTCAGACTCACCAGGCTAAAGGGAAACAGATGTTTGCACACGGCGAATGAAATCAACAACGCGCACGAAGCAATAACGAACAATCAGAAAAATGACAAGCTTTCATTAGCACTGTGCACGGTTAGAGAACATTATAGGAAGAAAAAGTCTTTCGCGCCCGGGAAGACGATCACGCTGTTGCTCAAGCAGGCAACGACATTGCTGCAATTATAATGCTAGCCAGCGATGCGCGTTTTTGCAAAAAAGATGACATCACTATTTCACGCCGGACGAATCGCGTTGTATAGAATCTCGCGTATAAAAAGTTCGCGTATAACGAGGGCCACCTGTATTGTTGGAGTTGTTCCGCCAGACACCTGTCTGCCAGACAAGAGCAGAGGTGTTATTGGACGTCGGTCACCACCAAAGGCGGGATTAACGATGATAGATGGTGCCCATTGTTGGCCACTCTGTGACCCGTCTAATGTCGCTAATCTGAGGACTGTGAGAGCAATGACGTCTGGGAGCTGTCTAGACGCTCCCTATTTAAAGCCTTCTCGCTCACCTCAGTTTGTCTCTCCCTCCGTCTCGCTGATCTCTCCCTCCTCCCGTGGATCGCAACCTCGTTCTGTCACCAGTGTTCCATTTTGTACTGTATAACCCAGGGGAGAGGAACGTCCGGCTCGCGAGACCATTTTCCGCCCACGCGCTGGGGCAACCGCACATGGATGCGAGATTCAGGGAAATGTGATTGTGGGAGGTTATTTTTCATAATGCGATAAACGTATTGTATCTGAATCCTAGTAAGAAGATAAATCGTGCGTAACAAGCAGGGAGCGTCAGGCTGGCTCGAAAGACTGCGTTGCTGACAGCTCTCTGTCGACAAACCGACATTGTTAGTCCTCGCTGACAAGCAGTAGGCGCCACTATAGTGTGTGTGCGCGCGCAAGTAGCGTGGACCATTGCTTTATTCGAGATAACGACTGTCCAGCTTGCTAGAGCACTTCTGCTTTTTTTGCTCTCAGTGGTCACTAGCATCGTTCTCACCGGTTTGCGCCGGCTTCCTGTCCTTTACGTCTTCGAAGTTATTTCAAGGTTACAAAAAGGTTATTTCGTTCTGTCTAGTTGCGATTATGCTCTTGACAACTGGGTTGCAGAATTGTCTCCAAACTCTGTCTTTTATCTCGGAGTTGCCTCACCAGGGAAAAGCAGTTCCAAGCATCCCACTAGGTGTGACTTAATAAACACCGTGCAAATAAAGCAGGCCATTTTTTGTTTAAGTATTCTATACGGCCCGAGAACGGTCTTATAAACGTCTAAGCGGCCCGCGGCACCAAAAAGATTCCCCACCCTTGGTATAACCAATAAAGCTAACTTCATCATGCTTGACTTCGGAGGCGAAACCTTTCAACAATTATTTCTGGCTTAGTTCACATTTATAACAGGGAAAGTTCATTTAAGACAATGCTAGCAATTTAAAATGACTTATTCGTTTAAGACATTGCAATGCGAAGTTTGCTTGTCGTTTAAAGCCTAAGCAAAGCTTCATCGGTTGCTAAGAATTGCGTTCAATGGAGTACTACGCGAGCTTCGCAACTGTGACTAAAAGGATATGTTGACTTAATGACTGCACTGCTAGGCGAGATAGGCGAGCGTGATAGCATTATTTTTTCTCCCAGTTGCAGACCACTGGAACAGAAATGTTTGGATAAAGACGCAACAGAAGCTTTGCTTGCACGAGTTCTGATAAAAGAAACAGCTAAGAAAATTACTGTAGGTGAAATGCGGTTGATCTTGCGGTCTAGTTTAAAGTTTTTCAACACAGAACCAACACTACTGGATATTTCATATCCTGTCAATATCTGCGGCGACATTCATGGTAACTTTGAAGCGTTATTGTTTATATTTAGCATGGGTGGCTGGCCACCAACACAGAGATACCTATTCCTAGGTGATTACGTGGATCGAGGAAAAGATGGCGTTGAAGTATTCACACTTTTGCTATTACTCAAGCTAAGATATCCGAGTCATGTGTACCTTACCAGAGGAAATCATGAGACAGCGTACATGAACAAAACGTATGGCTTTATGAAAGAGTGCATAGATCGTTTTTCACGCGAAATATGGCATGAATTTCAGCACGTATTTGACGTGCTTCCAATTGCCGCTATTGTTAATCACACTTTATTTTGCGTTCACGGCGGAATATCACCTCAGCTGACTGATTTATCTATCATTGAAAATACACCTAAGCCAGTTAAGATTCCAAGATCGGGAATTCTGAATGATTTGCTTTGGTCTGATCCAATCGAAACAGTCAGTGAATGGATTCCAAGTGATCGTGGAGGGACATGTTCATATGGCCCTGCGGCAGCTGAATTGTTCTGTTTGCGTAATCGAATCAGTATGATTGTACGCAGCCATCAAGTAGTTAAAGAAGGTTACGAGTTCAATTCTAACGGCAGGGTACTTACCCTGTTTGGAATTCCTCGTTACTGTGGTAAAGAATGCAACTGCTCTGCAGTTGTCATGTTCGACGATCAGGGCGTGGGCCGGCTAAAGCAGATAAAGGTTGTTGATCAAAAAGATGCACCTCAAGAGGACTTCAGTCTTTTAACCATGACCGTGGAAAATAAAGTGAAGTTTCAACGACAGTTAAGGACGACGGACCTATTTGATCGTTTGGAACAATTACAGGGAGTGCCCTCACATATATACGCCCGCAAGTTTAGTTCTCGAAAGGAAGATCTTTGGATGATGAGCGGCAAAGGATGCCAAAGCCAACAGGCAGGCTATATAAATCCTACGATAAGCTATTCTTTTGGAAATGAACTTGACATTTCTTACCGACTTTTCAAATAGCGCAAAATGGTTAACAGTTTAATTCTGGCTAATCATATCGTCATCCATCGTTCACTCAGTGGTTTTACTTTTCCAGCATTTCGTGCCCAGTCATTGTTCTAATGAACTGACGAATTAATATTAACGCGGTTCCAGCGGTTCCTGTTTACACAAGTCAGTCAAGTGAAGTCAGATATGATCAAGTTAAGCCGTAGGTCAAGTTTGTAACGCAGAGAATGTAGCACTTTCCATTACGACAATATTGCAAGGCAGCAGTTCAGGACATCATTGCTGCAACGTACAAACGGGGGCTTTCCCCGTTTGGTTGTTCCATCTCAGCACTGAAGGATGTTCTATTTCTGAACTTCTAATATGTTTCTCTGCCTTCAGGATGAAACGGCATTTCTGGAGACTCGGTACTTAGGTGCTGCGGTGTTGTAAGAACCAAACCGGGGCTTTACTCAGATCTGACAATCTTCCCCAACGAGCGAAAACGTTTTAGAACTCCGTGGATTTGGGAGGATAGCGTGTCCCGCCAGACCTGCACAGAATTATACAATCTTCAGCTGATCCCGTGTCAGAATCCCCTGCTGATTTCATTTTTATTTCCGTATGGGCTTCAGACGGCAAAGTTCCACCGTTGCCATAGCTTTCGTTTTCTTCCGCGATAAGGTTGCAGGCAGGGGAAGATGATACATAGAAACCACGGGTTCTCTATTTTCGAAAAGAGTGACGAGAGTGTACTGTGGATTTGCGTCAAGCAGTTTCACTTGTTCCACCAGGAGATCATTTGTGCTCAGATGGAACTGCCTTTTTAATAGACCTGTCCAGACTGCAGCAGTCGTGTTTGCAATGAAGTGCCAGTAGACGATCGATGCCTGAACGTAAACAGACGTTCATGCGGAGTCACATAAGTGGCAGTACATAATGTCAGGTACCAAACCTCGTCACAGGGAAAGAGACCAAAGTTACAAAGAAAACAAAGTTTTCCGTCACACCGAAACACACCACCGTTTTGTCTAACCAAATTCTCAGGTTTCGAAGAATACGTTCCTTTAACCAAACGCAATGTTCCTCAAGCGAAAGGCCATTTGGGCCCTCCTGAGAACGTTCCCAAGCGTCCAGCCCCCCTATTCTGATTGGATAACTTCGAGCGCACTGACTGGCTCAAATTTCAACGCACTGATTGGCTGAAATGGTTGCAACGCTAGAAGGTCAACTACAGCTGTACAGGTTTATTTCTGCAAACTGTTTTTGAAGAAGTCACGAGAGCTGCTTGGCTCGCCCACATGCAATCGAACTAGCCTGCCGATGTTGGGCTCGATCCAGGTAACTCGCAGACGTAGATCATCGCGTCTGACTATTTGCAACTGACTGCGTTTCTTCGTCACTAGATCCGTAACGATACTAAATGTGCGCTCCAATAGACTCGATGAGGGAAGACAAACCAGTAACCTTTTTACCACATCCCATACGCCAGGGTACAACTCCGGGACTTCTTTCTGCAGCCAGAACTGCTAAAAGCCCTGTGATCACCTACCCTTCAACTCCACGTTCGACTGCAACTCCAGCAGCTCTTCTTGCTGTGACATCTTTTGCAAAACTGGAGCGAGCGTAGGAGAAAAGCAACGGTACAGACAAAGTGTTTCCAGAAAATGTGTAAGCAGCACACGCAATTCCCCGTCGCTGACGCGTATGCTTGCGTTGTAGCTGCGTGGACGATAGACGCAAAGAAAGAAAGGGAAGAAAAAGAGAGTCGACTTTTGACAGTGCTAGGTTAGAAAATGGTACTCGTTAACTAAATTGTAAAGCAGAGTCACTGCTACGCCAACACGCGCTAATTGCTTGTTGAATCGTAAATCAGGTGCAAATATATCGCAAAAATTATGGCGCATTATGATAACGCGGGAAACTATTCTCTGATGTGAATCATGTGCTCTGCGCTCAATGCTTCTCAGCAGAAAGATTCCCTTACTCAACCCTAGGGCAGGAAGGTCACGGTGACAAACATGCGATCCCTTCTGCCGCGTGTTCTGAATGGTCATTTTCACAAGCGGTGATTGGTTCACGTGGTGGATTGTGGGGTAGCCGGCATCACGCATAGCAAGAAACGTTATCTTAACCAGTACGCACAATACCTGACCCTCAAACTTCACCTTCCGATGCACCTCAACAGGACGGCCCAGGTGGGGCATATGCCACCCAGCGTGCCCCCTGGCGCGTTAGGTCCCTTTGGATTTTAAAAGGGCCCCCTGGTGGGGCACCTGGCCCACCATGGAAAACACTAGCCTAGCCGAACAACGGGAAGGAAATTTACTGCGCGAGATCGAACACATGCAGGGCAATTGGCGCGGGGAGCACAATGGAGCACCAGTTACACACGCAGAAGGAGCGGTTATTTGCCTAACGGAATGCTAGCCGTTACTGACCCCTGCAAAAGAGTGAAGATGAAGGAATGAAACAGCCGCGCATAGATTGCTGGCACGGGGAGCACAATGAAGCAGCAGTGGTGTGTGCTGGGGTTCAGTTCGCAATTCGTAGAAAACGTCGAAGGTCAACGGACCAATCCGCGTCGCGTCTTGGTAAACGGCGTACAGCTCATTCTGAGTTATGTCTGACCCCTGGCCTGGAATTTCGTTACTGACGCTTAGAAAGGAGTGAAGGTGAGGGAATGAAATGGCTGCGCATGGATTGCTGGCACGGGGAGCACAATGGAACAACAGTGGTGCATACTGGGCTTCGGTTTGTGCTTCGTAGAAAACATCGAAGGTCAACGTACCGATCCGCGTCGCGTCTTGGTAAACGGCGTAAAGCTCATTCTGCGTTGTGCCTACGCCACAGGTTCTCAAAGTGGGTGATATCCCCCCCCCCCCCTGGGGGCGTTGGGGATCACATAAAAAGAGCTCTGCAAAATTATCCGTAGCGCAGTAAGGCTATCAGAGAGACCTTCGTAAGAAAGGTCCTTCTTAACTCGTCCTCGCCAGAAGTGGAGGCGGGAACTTCAAAGGAGGTCAAGTGGGGAAGGTTTACCGGTCATCCTATTCTGCCTTAGCCTAAGCCTACACATAAGGCTATGTCCATTGTGCTCCCCGTGACAGCAACCCATGCACAGCCGTTTCATTCCTTCACGCCCACTGTTCCATTGTTCCACTGCGCTCTTAATCTCCACTTGACCTCCTTTGACAGTGCCCCCTCCATTTCCAGCGAGGACGAGTTAAGAAAAATCAGGTGCGGCGATCTATCAGCTAAATTCCTTTCCCACCTTAGTGGTCACCTTTCTCATTCATCCCTGTATTTAAGCTGACAATATCTGAACGCAGAGTCTTTTTGTCAGTCTTCCCGCTTGGTTTTTTCCGTGTTCCTGTTTCGTCATGGCGGATTTTCGTTTCTGTTCGGTGTGCCGTGTTCCACCCTCATCTTACGGTATCTTACCTTTGTACAAAGCATACTCGTGTATATATATATATATTTTCTTGTTGTTGCCGTTTACTGCAAATAAATGGCATCGTTGCCGCAACGTCTCAGCACTCTAATACAGCAACGACAAGAACCATCATTTCGTGGCTTTTTTTCAATGACGGAAGTAAGAAAGAAACGCAGGCAGTACAGCCCAGACTATTTGAAGTATGGTTTTATCTAATCATCTGCGAATAAATGACTACCTCTGCGTTTGATTTGTGCTAGAGTGTTTTTGAACGAATCTATGAAGGCATCGGGGCTACAAGACCACATTAATAGAGTGCATCCAGACGTAGGTGACAAGAAGATCAGCTGCTTTCAGTCCCTTCGTCAGAAATTCTTTACAGGGAAAACATTGCCACGTATGTTGCCATCAGCATCCGAAAAGAATAAAGACGTCCTGCGTGCGTCTTGTAACATTTCCTTACTGATTCCATAATGTGGGAAGCCACATAACATTGGAGAAAAACTGTTGCTTCCCGTGATTAGCGAAGTTATCCAACCTGTACTGCGCATTTCACCAACTAAAATAATCAGAAGGATACCTCTAAGCAATGACACGGTAAAAAGAAGGATTGACGAAATGAGCAGCGACGTAGAATGCACTTTATGCGACTTCTTGAGAGCAACGCATTTTTCGTTAGAGCTTGATGAATTGATCTTACCTAACATTGAAGCATTATTACTAGGTTATGTCAGATTCGTAAAGGATGAAACCCTGATACAGGAACTGCTGTTTGCCACACAGCTGGAGACAGATACCAAAGGAGAGACCATATTTCTTGATGTAGAAAAATTTTTCAAGGATAACAGCATCCCTATGGCGAACATAGTTGCTGTGGCAAGCGATGGAGCACCGTCGATGGTTGGCTGCTACCGCGGTTTTATCGCACATTTGAAGCAGCTCGTTCCTGGCTTTTTGGCGGTTCATTGCGCCATTCACCGACAGCAATTAGCCACAAGACGCCTGAGTGAACGATTAAACTGATCACTCCAATTGGTTCTTACAGCGGTTGATACCATCAAAAGTAAATCGCTGAATGAGGAATTATTCAGACAGCTTGGTGAACAGAATCATGAAGACTTCAATCGCCTGTTACTTCACACTGAAGTCTTCTGGTTGTCAAAGGGTGCTTGTTTAACTCGGTTCTACAGCCTTTTTGACACAGTTCCAGAATTTTTGTGCTGTGTGAACCCTTCTCTAGGAGAACATTTAAAGAAAAACAAGAAGGACATCGCGTATCTAACAGACGTATATTACAAATTCAATGAAATGAACTTGCAGCTCCAAAGCAGTGACTTAAACTTGATTAAAACGAAAGGCATTATATCTGCTTTCGTTGGGAAATTGCCAATTCTCTATTAGTTTCCCCTTCTAGCTGCACTGAAGGAGGAAGAGGACATCGCTGAACATGAAGTTGAAGTGTACTGTCAACACTTGGAAACGCTGCACGTTGACTTCACGGAACGGTTCAGTGGCACCCTTAATTTGAAAATTCCACAGTGGATAATGGACCCTTTGTCCAGCGCAGGCAAAGCGGAGATGGAATTGCAGGGAGAACTGATAGAACTGTAAAGCAATGAAGAGCTGGAAGTGAATTTGAAAAGCGGATATCAGCAGTTTTGGCTACAGCGCGAAATAAGGGAACTGTATCCGCTGTTATGGACTGTTGTAGAAAACTTCCTTATTGCGTTTCCATCATCTTATCTAGCGGAATGCGGATTCATCGCGGTTTCGGAGCTAAGTAGCAAGAGAAGTCGGCTGGATATAGTGGATCGAGGCGACCTGAGACTGATGGTGACAAAGATGCTGCCAAACATAGACAACTTGCTCGTACTGCATCAAGCACACCCATCACATTGAGTAGTTTCCGTTCATGCGCAGTCACAAACTTGCGTTATAGTTTCTTTTTTTTCTTTTCGCTTAAACGTTTTCACTTCAATCTGGTTTGTTGTCACTACAATTCTGTTTCATGTGGAAAAAAAAACAAATAGTCGCACATTGATTGTTTTTTTCGGGAAAGGATAATGAATGCTTCTTGCTTATGTGACTCCATGCTCTGAAAAATGTGAGATTTGAAAGGCAAGCAGAAATTTTCCTATCATAAAATGGTTGGTGGAAAAGCAGGAGTGTTATATTACGTCTTTCACGTGACGAGGAGTTGAAGTCTTTTCTGCAAAATGTTTTCACCAGTAGTGATATTGCAAAAATTTTCCCACCGGGGGCGACAGAGCGAAAAGTTTGAGAACCTAATGACGTCCTGGCTACGTCACGTGCTACCTTCCAGCCAATCAGCGGGTGCTAAATTGACCAATCAGAATTGAGGGGTTCAAGCGATCGGAAACGTTTACAGGGGACGATGGAGCGAAGAAGTTTGAGAACCTATGGTCTACGCGAAAAACACTATGGACGCACCACCTGCACCTGCCTCCGTGCCGCAGTGAACGGTACGCACTTTCTGTACGGTTATTTTATGCATACGCGTTACTGTCATCAGCTTGAATCTGCCCCCCAGTGAACGCGCCGCCTACGACAATCTCTGAGCCCCAGCGAACGGTATGTGCTCTTGTTTACAGTTAACTTCTCTTTTCCGCCGTTAACCAAACGTAAGCGAACACACAAACGGTATGTTAAAGTTTAGGCTTAGGCTAGGGCTGCACAACGTGGCCGCCGAACTTACAGTGTGACAGTTCGGTGGCTGCTGAAAGATACTGCTAGCGTCCCCGCAGTTGCACCGTTTAAGTTGACCTCACTTCAGCGAGTTTGACGTTGCCGCCTCGATAATCCGATTAGCCCTGTCACTGTTTCTTAACCCCAACTTGACCTCCTTTCAAGTTGCCCTGCTGGGGCTCTGGTGGTAAAACCCCTATCTTCTTGCAAGAATTAGTTGGCTACATCTAAAGAACAAGTGACTTCTCGTATGTGTATGTACGTTAGTGTAGTTGCCATACAAGGAATTCTGCTTCATTAACCACAGAATAGAATCGCTGTATTCTGAATCAGACTTGTACGACATGATTTCTTTCAGCTGTAAGCTAATTCAAGAGTTCGAGTTTGTTAAGACAGGCTGCACAGACCTCCGACGTTCAGTCGGTTCTAATCTTCAGTATAACTCCTTTACAAATCGTCGTATCCATTTCGCCGTGAGGTCCACGTACCACAGAAATTCGCTTTGCCTATGCTGAAATCAATTCAATATCGTCCAGTTCAGTTTCGTTTTAGGATAAACCTTAAGCTAAACGTATATCAACGATGTCATTGAACCACTGTGTGACCAACGGAGACTAGTAGGGGAACTACCACTAGGAAGCTGGCTCCTTCGCCTCCGCATTAAACGCACTGTTTACACGGCTCGACTTAAGATGAAACGCTTGAAACGAAATGGCATCGTAAACTGGGGCTCCCTGTATTTGCATAAGTAAAATTGTTCACTGATGGTGTTTTAGATACATCGCTTATGGAAACGATCTTTAGCCGTCACCAGTGCCGAAGAAGTAGAGAAGACATTGCTGCTTCGCTATTGCATTGGCTTTAATGACGGAGAAAAATCATCACATAAAGCATTCTGCTTAGAAAACTTCAGTAAACGGTTTTACATGGACAAATGTTACGAAAAGTGCTCATAAGCTTCTGTGTGGCCTGAGAAATAAAACAAGGAGATTGGTAACTGAGAACGCTTCTTTTAGAACACCATGCACAAATCACTACTTCTCGCTGACTATAGTAACTGCATGCAAGCTAATGGGGTGCAGTGCTAATTGCGTTAAGAAGAAATAAATGATCCTGCATAGGAGTGCAAGGTGCAGTAAAAGCATGCAATTAATCGATCGCTCAACTCAATCCTGGGCAAAGTAACGTTTTATTTCATAAAAGGAAAAAAGAAGCAATTACACTGAACATGTATAGGTTATTGTCCACAAGGTGTCACACAGCATTTCCGCATTTCAATTTCTTTGAGTGCCAATCGCAACTCTGCATCCTTATCCCTTTTTAGTTGCTCATTAACATTCAAACTTCTGTGCTGATTTGCCCATAAGACAGCGTATCTGCAGTATGGGATCACGTCATTTAAAAAATTAGCAAGCAAGCAATTACTACCTGCTATCCGGTTTACTCAGCAATTCAGTATGAGTGCCACTTTCAGCCACCTTACCATTTTCCAACACAACGATGAGATCGGCATCTACTACTGTTGCCAGGCGATGGGCAATGAACAAGGAAGTTCTGTTTGAGACCGCTTTTTTCATTGACTCCATTATATTCTGAAATAATGTCTATACGGTCAACAGTGATAAAATGTTAACAACCTTTTCTGTAATAGCATCCAGAGATGATGTAGCCTCGTCGTAAATGATAATCGCTGGGTTCTTCAAAATAGTTCGCGCGATAGCAACGCGCTGTTTTTCTCCTCCTAAACTAAATTGATAGAATCAACGTGGCCATAGCCTCATCGTACCAGAAAGTTTCAGTCCACGTTCACCAACTAGTGTACCGTAACCAAGGGGCATTCGCATGATCGCATCGTGCAGATCTGCCACCTTTGCTGCTTCAATCACCTGCTCTAAACTAGCATTAATGTTTCCGTACTGCAAATTGTACAGAATAGTATTGTGAAAAAGAACACAGTCCTAAAAATGCGCAATAGCGAGTGATGATCAAATTGTGATTTCTCACTTGAGGTACTACGCCAATTTGACTGCGCAAACTATGCACAGTAACATCTTCTACTCTTTCTCCACCGATAATGATTTTACCTCTTACAGGATCGAAAAAGCGAAAGAGTAAACGGACGATTGTGGACTTCCTGCAATAAGAAGTTACAGCGTCTAAATTGTTAATACAGTTGAACCTCCTAAGCTGACCACCTCTATATGCCGATCACCTCCCCAAGTTGACCGAATTTTGACCAGTTGATTTGTCCGCACGTTAATAAGCGCAAGGACAACTTCCGTAAGTGGGAAGTTGACCGTTTTAGCTTGACGTGATATACGCACGCAATGCTAGTTTGCTCTCTGTAAGTTAACCAGTCTGCTGAGCGGACAACACCTATGTTGACCGGTTTTCCCCAGTCTCTTGTGTGGTCAACATACGGAAGTTCAACTGTATATGAGCAAGAACTATTCAGTAAATAGAAAGCGTACCCACTGCCACTGCCACCCACAATGGCGACCTTCTTTCCCGCGGGTATTGTAAGCGTGAAACCGCGTAAAATTGGCTGAGTAGGCAGGTAGTAGAAATAAACATCCTCGAACCGGATCCATGCGTTTTCTGCGCATAAATGTAAAACTTTGGCTTCCCGCTTGTCCTGAAACATTTCATCGGTCAGAAGCTAAACTGAACAAAAAATTCAATGATCACTTCAATCGTTGGACTCAGCGTGAGAAGGGTAAACATAGTTTGCATGTCGACCATTCCCTGTTTCACTTCTCGGTAAACACTGCCAAGAAAGTTCAATGGCATGCTTAGTTGCATCAGCAATCCATTCAGCATAACCATGTCGCCAACGGTCATCGTCCCTAGGAAAGCAAGTACAGAGAATTTGACTACAAATTTTAGGAAAACCAACCAATGATTATCTCTTGCGCGGACATCAGCATTAAGCCAGCAATAGCTACACTGAATATAACGTTTTGCCCAAAATTGAGAAAAGCCAACGAAGTAGAAGTCCGAAGAGACGCCTCTTCATACTCCCGCAAAGTTTTATCATACTGCAACGCTTCAAATTCTTCGTTATTGAAATACTAGAAGCCATAATTTAGTCTCTGTTGGAACGTGTGCTTATTTCTCTACCTTAACGGTTTCGTAGTTTATTAAGGAATCCATGATTAAGTTTCCCCCTGCATTGTCGTATTCATTCATCATGTGCCGAAATTTTGTCCTGAAATTGGGGTAAAGCAGCACTCCCGAAAGTATATCGGATGAAATTTACCTCCATCGTGTTACAAGAATCGTAAAAACACTGTATGTAGCAACGCAACCGAGGGTCAATAAAGCATATTGCCCACCGGATTTGTAATACTAAAAACACCTATGTACACTGCAAGCAGAGTGACGAAGAAAAAATTAGCTTGCGCCAGCATGAAGCAAAAACATGGTACAAAAAATACAGAAAGATAAAGTGGACTATAAATACGCTCGATGTATGCGCAACCGAGTGTGCTCTCTATTTAGCTGTCAGCAACTCTAAAGAAACTGGTGCGCAAAGCTAGCGGCTCTACAGAATAAGCCAACCTTTCGAAAGACAAAATAACTTTTTGTTTTCAAAAAACAAATAATTGAAACATTATGTAAAACAGCAAAACACGCAGGAAAGCGAGAAGACAACCCATCAAACTAACGATATCTAAATATCAATTATTTTGCGTCATTGTAGTACTCGCGCACAACCGATTGTCTTAATAATGAACTAAAGGCTTTTTATTTGGGAAGTGAATGACAAACTTTTAAAACAATGCTTGGGCGAATTTGGCGTGCTAGGAACATTAAAGTAGTTCACTGAGAAGCAACGTGTTTACAACTTGCCTATTGCTCATTTTAATGTTTAGCCTATTGTTCTCTTCGTCGAATTCTGATAGTCGAGGTTGTTCTGTATTGTTGCTACTGTTTTGTAAAACGTAGCTTTTTGGGACAAGACAATAGTGTTTCACGTAGAATGTGAGCTTTTATTGGTACTGTTGAGTCCAGTTATTTGCAACAACAAAAAATTTTTTCTGGAGCTTTCGGGTTCAACTGCACCTCGTCTTTAGCGAATAGTCCAGCAGAATGTTCTTACTGTTACTTTTGTTGTCGTGGGTGCATTTTCAGATGATATATTTGAGAAACGATAGCGAAACCAGTTGCCCGTTAGTGCCTGGAGAACACATCTTAATTCAGAAACGTGGGACCGCAGATTGCAAGTCCTGCTTAACCATTCTCTTAGGGATGCCCTGGGCAGGGAGTAAAGAGATTTGAGGTACAAACGCCAATTAGAATGGATTGGTCCCCTGCGAACCATAGTTTTAAGCTTATTTCCACGTTTTATGGCTAGATGTCTACGAATGGGAGCTTGTTACCAATTTTTTCCACGGCTAATATTTTATGTTCGTAAGAATGACTGACTGCTTCAGCGTTTCAAGAAAAGTTTGTTCTTCCTACCGAACTGTCACGGCGCACATCTTCGGCCAAGGTGCTTTTACGTAAAGTGTAACCATCCTCACAAGTAAAGAATGAGGCTGTTAAACACTCACTGGGTCTACCTTCTAAACAGTACTATTCATAGCCCAAAAAAGCCAAGGCATACCTTAAGGATATCTGCCAATATAACATGAATTTTCGTTTGCAATCGGTCTGCGTTGACCTCCTCTCTCAGCTATATAAGCGTACAAGAAACGTTTGTGCCATAACAAAATTAAACCAAGAAAAGATCGTGAAAATACTAGGTTTAATTTCCTATACTGTTCTCAATCCTGAAAGTTTAGGAGATCCAGTAAGCATAGTTTTCCTCCGGGACAGAACATCCAACGAAGTAGTTGCTAACCTCGGTTTTAATATCTTAAATAATGCCTAAAAGGAAATCCTAGCTGAAGGTCTCAACTTCGTTCCTACTCCCAGGACATCCCCATCTTGGACATCATTTTGTCTGTCGGACAGCGCCTCGCACGCACAGAACGCAAAGCAGCGGTGAAGATCAAAGTATCCGTCAAGAACACCTTAGTACAAGGTCGACCATCTGTTTCCCCTAATGCCAGCGGCGCAGAACAAAAAGTGATTGAAGTACTGAAGTCGCGTAAGACGCCAAAGGCGGACAAAGGTAATACAGTGGTTCTCTTGGATCGACAAGTTGATATGCAAACGATTAACAAACTGCTCTATAATAATACTTACCGCCCTATAAAACAAGATTCAGCATCTTGTACAAGGTTGGGGCTGTTAGCCATGCTGGACGCTTTCATTACCGAAACAAATGACCCAAGACTTTCGTACACAAGTCCCTACATTTACTACATAAACTGGGTTGAGTGTCCTAATCTCTGCGGACTTCCTAAAATTCATAAACCAGAATTTCCTGAAAAAGAGCAGTAATCTCGAGCTTAAACAGCGTAACATTCAGACATAGTCTTAAAAAGAGAAAGAGAATAACCCTACGGTGCACTACGATGTTAAAGATCTTTTCACTAGTGCCCCCATAAATTACATACTACAGAACTACTAGAAGACTCCCACCATACTTAACAGTAGTATGCACTTCTGGACCAAACTAAAACCATTTCACACCAATGTTAGTTTCCTTTCACATGAAGGAAATCGTTTCAGGTTTCAAGACAGTTTCTGGGTCTAGTCCGAATTCGGCCCTCCGTCGGCTGAAGCGATAACTTCAAAAGAGGTCAAATGTGGATTAAGGAGCAATGGAACAATACGTTTGCCGGCCATCTTCTCCTGCCCTAGCCTAAGCCTAAGCCTAAACATAAGGTTTATGGGTCAATAACCTCCTGCATTCACTAATCACGCTGCGCTAATCACACTTCAGTAGGCAATATCGTCGCGCATTGCTGTTTGAAGTTATCGCCTCAGCCGATGGAGGGCCGAATTCCTAAAAAAGGACAGAGCACCAACGGATAGTCGAATCCCATGGGAACTCCTCGAAGAGAAAGCCTTTACCGACATGAAAATCTCTGACATCCCAACCTTCTTCAAATGATACGTAGACATTTTCGCCAACACTACTACGAGGAAAGAAAAAACTTTCCTGAAACTACGTTATGAGCATAAAATTAACGACGGAGAAAGTTGGTAACATGCTCCCATTAGATGTTTCAGTCATTAGTCATAAGACAAAGAAATCTGCTGAAGACTACTGCTCACAGAAAACTCTTTCTAGCATGTATACATGCTTGACAACTCGCTACCGCATATCCGTTAAAAGTGGCAACGTAAAGAGGAGATTGAACGGCTCTTGCAATCTGCGTTTCAAACAGATCATGCCGTCTGGGCATTAACAGGTAACGAGTATCCTGGAATCTTAAGTAGTTCCCCTTCTTCATGCGTATCTAAATTTTTCACAGCAGTCATATTAACAATTCTTCGTGCAGACGGCAATGAAGTTGATCACGCGAAATGGGTTTAGTTCTGCCCTGAGGAGCCTACTACTGTCAGCTACAAAGGTAATCTAATAGTTTTAACGTAAAGTTATGGGGATGCTAGTGAAATAATCTGCAACATCGTAACTCACCCCATAACGTTATTGTGCTTTAGTTTCGTCGACTTAGTTGAAATGCAGAAGTCAGTAGTCGCTAACGTGGGAGCTTTGTTTCCTTGTTAGTGGTCCGATTATGCTTTTTAGGGAAGAATAAACTTTTAATGTTAAGCTAATGATGCTGGAGATTACTGGCTACAGATAAGCTCCCGATTTATGAACTTTAGAAAGTTAGTACAGTTTAGACATGCGGTAAATATTGTTCCTCATGGTTGTCGGTTTTATGCTTCGTTAAACAAAGTGTCCAACATATCTAGCAGTCCAAACCTGTTGGGCGTTGGATCCTGTATTATGGGGCGCTACATCTTGATAGAGCAGTTCAGCAACTTTTGCAATATGCACTTGTCAGTCAAAGAAAAGCGTTACGCGACCTTTGCCTGCTTTAGTGATGATGACGTCTTCACGCGAATTGGATACTTCATTTTTTGTTTGGCACGGCTAACATTAGGGAAAGCAGATAGCTGACCCTGTACTAAGATGTTATCGAAGATTCTTTAGTCTTTGCCTATTCTTTGGGTTCTGTGCACGAAAAGCTATGTGCAACAAGAAGACGTTCTTAGGGGTTAGGACAAAGTATAAACCTTCAGCTGGGACACCTTTCGGCTTTACTTAAGGTACCGGAACTGAGAGTGATTAATATTTAACCAACAATTTGTTTAGGGAAGAATAGACCTCCTGAAGTCTCAAAACTGAAAACAGACAAGGAACTGAGCTTCTTAAGGTTTTTAATAGGATTGATTTTCTTTTAGAGCACAATCATTTTCTACGAGCGTATGTAGCTGTGAGAAGAGGTCAAAAGAGATCGATTCTGAGATTCTGTAATAACGCTCAGGCCTGCTCTCAGAGATTCTACTTGTTCGACATGTTGATTGTAAGTTTCTTTTCTATAATGGTGTCCATAAATTGCCTGGGACTAACGTTGTTTAAGATGACGCGTCCTTTATGGTATATCTCTGATCTGAGAAATTCTGGAGCGACAACGTGGTTGGCACGATTGATCAATCCATTAACAATTCCTGCAGAAACTGACTTCGGGTGGTGTGATGAATAATGTACACACTTTTTCCGACTGCGTTGGTTTTCTGTAGATTGTGCTCTTTAAATGATATTTACGGCGCATGACTAACGCGTCCAGGAAAGAGATTCCGTTACGGAATTTCCCTTCCATAGTTAATTACATCTGGCCATAGTACGTGTTTTGAAAATGTGAGAAAAGATCTTCCTTGCTTTCCTCGACAATGACGAACGTGTCATCCACATAAAATTTGAGTATCCGCTGGATTAGGGATTCATTCAAATTCCAGGCGCATTCAAAATGTTTCGTGAACACCTCAATTAGTACGAGCGACAAGCTGCTTCCGACTGAGACGTCGTTGTTTGCAAGAACTTTTTTTGGAAGTAAAAATTACCTTCTACTATGCAAAGGGAAACTTTCTGATTTGGGAAGGGCCAAATTTCTCCTCTCCCGAAAGTTTTCCTCTGAATTTAGTAATTTTTTTAATATGGCTGGCAGCGACATGCTTTTGAGAAAGATTCCCGATGCGGTAACTCACTAAGGTGTCATTTTGAAAACGAAAAACTTTTTAACGTTGTTTTGGAATTTCGCCTGTGTGTTTATTAAGGAAACAGTACAAACTGTTCATTGGTAAGTGTAAACAAACGCTTTGTACTGTTTCCGTAAATAACACACAGCTGAAGATGTCATTTTGGGAAATGGAAGGGTTTTTATGCTATTGCAAAACTGGCTGTTACATGAGACAATTGCGTGTCTGAGGCTTAATTATAGACAATATATTGAACTTCAAAATATTTTTCAAAAGTTCGCCTTACAAGAAATCCTTAAAATGCAGAACAAGACTATGAATTGGTCGCCCCACAGCGTTCGTTTTGTTCGCGAGGTTAGATGTAGCTGTTCGGCCTAACATACATAGGAGAAAATGGAGCATAGTTATGCACTGTTTCGGAGAACACAGCGGCGTTTCAGGGAACGCAGGTCAACAGTCTATTTGCGGTCGGCAAGGTAAACCGGTGAACAATGGTTGTTACGTAATTCAGTAGCATCGGCGTCAAACGCGGTTCCCTAGGGGGTCCTGACTAAGATCCTCACAACTGATTGTTCGAACAAACATTGTAAGAATGTACAGTAATTTGGCATGAGCATGGTCGTGGGCCATCTCTGATGTTCGCGTGCGAAGCTTTGCAGCGTTTCATTGAAGCGTTGATGAATGAAGGTGCTTTGTTTCAGCTCAACTTTGAAAAGAATGGCAGAAACCTATTTCAAGCAGAAGCGCTAAGGAATTTTTCTTCCGTAAAGGAGGTGAAACAAAGGAAATTTCCTATAGCTACAGTGTCTACAATAAGGAAATGCTAATTTACAGCCGAGTGAACCCTTGGATTGCATAGTCTCGGCAAGAAAAAAGTCCATCAATAATGGGCGGAGATCATGGTGATCAGTTCTAGCACACTCAAAAGAGAATACTGCTTTTGTTGACGAGATGCTGCTACAGAACGGAAAAGTCTTAACAGCAAGAGTCATGCGAGAAGATAGACGTTCATCATATAAAACTGAAATGATTCTAGAGGATCATTTGGTGATGACAAACATTGGGCCATGCTGGATGTCCAAAACTTTTCACTGTTTGAAAAGGACGTTCGGGTTTACTACTTAAATGAGAATTTACAATTCTTCCAAGAATCGGAGAAAAAACTTTCTGTTGCACACTTTTCCAACTCGTGCTTAGTTTTAGACTCATCCTACGGTCCCGAAACCAACGAACAAAGCTGAACCACGAAGCACAAGGAATCTACCGGGCGGGTCAGATCTCATGTAGAACATCGGGGCGGAAAGGTTGTGGCCACAGTTTTTTTGGAAACGGAAACGATTCTACTAATTAGGTATTTGAAAGAGAACAGTATTACGACGGGTCATATGCTATTCCAATTAGCTTTTCAAGCTTCGGAAAATAGCCAAAGGAAAACGCCTTGGGAAGTTCAGCCGCAGAATCTCGCTTCTCCATGAGCTGCAGTTCGTACCCCACTTGAACGTGAATTGCTAAATCAACCACCCCGCAGCTCAGCTCAAACAGCCTAGTGACTACCTCTTTACTAGAAATGAAGCAGTATCTTCAAGAAACGTTTCTCGGGGAAAAGAGCCACTTTCAGTCAGCGGTTTAGTGCTACCTTCAATCACCCGAAAACTTTAAACTTCTTTTTTAAAGGCTTAAAAATCTTGAAGTCCCGATGTGAGAAAAGATTGAGTTTAAGGGGCTTCACATTCGAAAATAATAAAAACTCATCCTGTTAAATACAATGGAGCATATTGAGGCCCGGAACTTTTAGATTCCTTGTATCGTAGAAACACCACCAGTTGTGAAAAGATCCACATTCTTGGGCAAATAAAATTAATAAAAGTAATGGTTTGTTTCGAAAGACGGGATGTCTTTTAACAGGCTTAGGTTGTTTCATGGCTCCTTTACACTGCTAACGACGGAACAAGAGCAGTTCCGAAACGTAAAGTATCCGAATGGTTCTGTATTTTCTCTAACAATTTGCATCATGAAAACATATGGTCCCGTACGAAGAAACCACATTTTCAACAATTTGCTCATCCATTCGTTGGTAGGGCACTTTGAAGTTTATTTACAGATACATCAAACAGGCCAAACCCGTGAAACAAAAGACCAACCGTGAAAAGACATGGGTTAGGTATTTTATAGATAGGCTTAAGGAATGGGAGAAAGCCGTGGAAAGACCAAATGAAAATCCATCATCCCGGTAAGAGAGATCCAGTCTTTAAGAGTAAGAAAAATAAACCTTAACCACGTAGCTTTTCCTAACAAGTGTATGCGTCTCTACGTAAGATTTATTTGTTGTAACATCTTGTTTGGAAGTCCAACTTCGAGGACTAGCTTTGTCCTGTTATTAGAGAAATACCGGATTGTGGTTCCAGAGTTACTACTCTTTTTTTTCCTACACTGGCTATTTCCGTAAATGAATTTTACAAAAGAGAGAAACCACTTTAACATTTAGACACGACTTAGCTAGTCAGATTTCATGAGTTTTACCCCAGTCGAGTAAACATATGCGGTAGCACACCGTATATAGTAACGCAAATAATAACCACCGTACCATTAAAGTCGTAACTAGACCAAATTCAAATGTTGTCGGCAATACATTGAAAACTAAAGCACTGAGGACAAAGCTGAGACCTCTACAACGAAGTTCAATAGTTAACAAAAAGTTGTACACAGACTAACCTCGTTCCTCGGTCAACGGCTTTAGCTAAGCCTCCAGTTTGTCGACTGAGGTGATAATTTAAATCCATTTTATGCAGATGCAGAAACACTGTTCTTGCAATTTCACGGATAGAATTCTGGGCAACTTTGGCAAATACGGCACTACGTAATTCATTGAAAAGGGATGAAGAGATTCTAGCAATGCCATCTGTAAGGCAAGACTTCACATAAACAATGAATGGAAAACAATGCGGCTTACAGCCAAGTAGGAGAGCTGTACCAATCGTCACTGTCGTGGAGAATGGAGTGTCAAAAAACCGAGATGAATCCTTATCACTGTTATAGTACTCAACCGCATACTTGAAAAGAAATGGCACGGAAACTCCAATAAGCTAAATACGACATTGAAACATGAAAATGATAAATGATGGTAAGTTACCTTGGAAGCCACTAGAAATCCAAGAGCAACGACAACACGAATTCTCAGCTGCCTTTTGTCTTTCGGCCAAACGTAGTTTAGCATCTGCATTAACACTGCACGGTTCGAAATTAAATGTTCTTCCAATTTTGGCAAAGGCGCAGCTGTGCTAGCACCTGGGTGAAAACATGGACGCCAGCAATGCCGCCACACCGTCGCCTAAAACTGATATAATGAAATTTTCCAGTAACTGTGAAATTTATTTGGTTAAATGTTCACTGAAATAACATCCCGTATTTGCTACGTTCAAAATGTTTAGAACAAGCCGATGTTGAAAAAATCACATTTCTGCCTAAAACAACACAGATCTGTTGAACACTGGATCCTGTTTAACGGGTATGGGTATTTTGACGCTGTCCTACAGTCACGGCTTTCCCGCTGTAACTGAAGTCTGGAAATGAACTACACAAATCCATTGCCAACGAATGGATAAGCAAATTTTTAAAGAAAGCACATGACAAACTTTTTTGCACGTTTCCGAAATGATCTTGCTCCGTTGCCAACTCCATAACAGCACTAATGACGCATAAAGTACTTCTGAAACGTACGAAAAAATTGTCCTGTACTTTTTCTAACAATTTGCTCATTGACTCGTTGGTGTATTTTAATGTATTTTAACTAGAGACTTAAACGAGAGATGTACATGGATTTGTTCCCGTTCGTATTTGCCAAAAACCTAGTCAAATATGCTAAAAAAACTTTAACGTCGTTCAAAGGCATAAAACCAAACAAACGTCTGGCGAAGCTTTTGGCTCAATCTTGAGCCGTCATCAGCGCACGAAGGAGTTGCCCTCCCACCGAGTTTTTCCTCAGGAGTTGCTCCTCCACCTTTCCGAGTCGTGTGCGTGCCTGTCTAGTCGAACCTTGACCTGTCGAGGATATACACACACGGCTGGATCAGCTTCGGAGCAAATTCCTTACAGGCTGTCATCGGCGGAGGCACAACGCACAATCAGACAACGAGCCGAAAGCTTCGCCAAATTGTTGCTTGGTTTTATACCTTGTACGAGATTAAAGTTTTTTTCGCTTTTTGACTCGTTTTGGGCAAATACGAACGGGAGCAAATCCATGTACATCTCTCGTTTAACAGCTACACCCGTCACAAACTATACATTTTTTGACTAGAGATTTGTGTATTTTAATTATAGACACCAGCAAGAACGTGAAAAAGCCGTGACCAAAGAACAGAATGAAAACACATGGCTATAGAAATGTTTCCCCATGGCATCCGAGGCACTCATGAAGAGAATTACCAATTCAGCAAACTAAATTTAGTCCCAGTGACTACGGAAAGCAGATAGGATTTTGAGCTAATAGTTAGTGATGCAAACGGGCAATCTGCAACTTACCGGATTAATCCGTAACAAACTTCGCTGAACAAGTCGACTTGGCAGAAACTGAGCGGTATTAGAAAAGGTTCGCTTCTAATAGAGAGAACACGACATTTAACGCGATTCCTTTCAACAATACAAACCGATGGATATCGACGAGCAAGTGTAAGGAATTGCAGAACTCCTTCAGACGTGATCTGTGGCGCAAGCACTTTCATGGTTACTTCTTTCTACATGACCTATAAGCGGAACCCGATGACAAGACGGAAATGAAATAAGAATAAGGCATGATTAAATTGTTTCTTCTTACGGAGTATGTCCCGTTTGGAATACGGGCATTAAAAGTTTTGTATTCCAAACGGGGCATACTCCGTAAGAAGAAACAATTTAAACATAAAAACCGACAGTCCCGTACCAAAAAGCTGTATTTTCAAAGGCAGAATAAAAGCAAAGTGAGGTAACTTAATGAGCTTTAGCTAGCAACCGATGTAGAATACATGTGCAGCTTTTTAACGCTCATTGTTACCGCATGTAGTACACGAAATCCAGCAGACGGAAACAAAAACCGTATGCAGTAGACGAAAGCGTCTACATCAAGTTAAACCAGAATAAAATATCATTCTATTGAATATGTAGTAAAGATGATACGAAATGAAAAAGAAAAATAACAACTCTGAAAATAATTAAATGTTTGCCACGATACGAAAAAGCAACAGATGAAAAAGAAGAAGAGCCCTAAACGGCACAATAACTCCTTAAAATGCAAGCAACGCCTACTGTACGATCACGAGCCAGAGATGCACTGTTTGTTACTAGGTTCTTTGGCATACGTTTCTTTGCGCTTAAAGCAAATTGGTATTTCGAGAGACTGCGACGCAGTTCGTTTCATTGCTATCCTGTTTGTCTTATTATCCCCATTATCCCCTATTATTCTGGGACTTTGCTGTTAACAGCCCACCAGTCGTACTGTAGCTTCGCTAGGACAAAGAAAATGCAGGTTTCTGTGGTATAACTTTTATAAGGCTTCCTATTGACAACGCTCGCCGCGGACTTGGCGTGATTAGTGCTAAGCCGTATTACTACTTCTGTTAAGATTTGTGGTGCGTACGAACAGATGAGACAAAAGATTGCACACATTGTTGAGATTAACATGAACCCCTACTAGCAAGCTTCTTAGGGTAGAGAATGCTACGAACGCACGAAGTGTAAGCTCCGGCTGAAGAGCTCCTTTTGACCTTTCTGCCTGCACCGCCATCGCGGTAAGCCGCCTTAGGGCTACGTTGCTTAGCATTCAGCTTCCATTTCGGAGATGTTAATGTACACCTATCCACTGCCCATTTGGCCAGCCGTTGGCGGTCACACGCACTTGCTCGTTAAGCAGTCAGCGGACTTCCTCGATCAACAGACGAAGGGGCGCACGCAAAGCGGCGAAATAAGCCGCCTTGCCGTACGCACAAAACCGCAGCGAACTCATAACTGCGTGAGTGCGAAGAGCTGTGCACGACGAAAGTAATGTGCTCACATTTTAAATCCCTGACTGTTGTCATTCCGAACAGAACTTGCTAAGTTTTATGGTTGATCACACTTATATATACAGGCGGCCCTCGTTATTCGCGGTTAATTCGTCCAACATTTCGAGCATTTTACCGCGTTAAGTTGAATTCCGCGTTATATAGGATACCCTATGAAAAAGGCTAAATAGCATATATTCTAGCTGCGTATTTCGTCCTGTCCCCTTGAATTTCTTCAGGAACGTCGAGGCAGCTACGAAATCAGCCCATGCTGTTTCCCAAGTGATCTTTAAGTTCTTTAGGTTGAAGCGCTTCACGTATTTGGCTAGCCATCCTTCGCTAGCAGTAAACCTTTTTCTCTCGTTCTCTGCAACCACGCCAGAGAAGTGCTCATACAAGCTCAGGGCTTTCTCCTGAGTAACTTTCTCGTCGACGAGAACATTCTTCCGCGGCATGTCTTCTATCCAAATGCTTAACGGTTTTTCGGCCTTCACGAGGACTTTGTTGCGAGCTACAGCAGCTCTTTTCCCCAATGAAGAGTCAGGATGCACGTTTCCTCGAATCTCAGCTTCCTTCCGTTTTATCGTACGAATGCTGGATTCATTCTTCCTGATCCTGCGGCCCACTTCGGTAAACGACAATCCGCTTTTCAAAAGATCAAGGATTTCTACTTTCTCATGAAGAGTAAGGACGCTACGTTGTCTCTTAGCCCTGCAGTGATTCCCAACCTTTTCTGCGCCAAGGCCCCCTTTCGAGACGCACATCTCCTCAGGGTCCCCTCCCGTTTTTGCGTGGTTGTGCTCTTCTCTTTTCTCGCCCTAGGTTCTTTCGCGTTTATTAGAGTACCTGTGACACGCAGTTTACCGAAGATTTCAAAAATGAATTTTGCTGTTGTCTTTTCGATCTGGTGAAAACCGGACAACGAACTTTTAATCTGCATTTTAAAACTCTTTAATTTAAAAGTTCGATTTTTGCACTGGTCTGTGCCATATGGAAAAGGCAGTAACGAATCTAAATCTAATTCCTGACACGTGTGCAGTGTTTTTCAGTCGCGTGGTCTAAGTACTTCAGACAACCTGTAACTGCTCTTCTTTGCCGAGTGAATGAACGTAGGTCAAAAAGGTTCCTTAGTCATATGGAATTGGTCGAAACTTCTTCCACGCTCAGCTGCCAAACTTTCGTCTTGAAAATGGGTTTGTGTGACAAAAGTTTCCTATTAAGATTTATTGGATTTGTAGTCAAGATTTGCAAAGACTACCTCACATGAAGATGGAACGTCTTTATACGGTCTAGCAGTTTTATCATAAGAAAAAAGAGTCGTTTATTCCCATTGTAAGTCAAAGAAGGTAAGAGCATACAAACGATAGAATCTTTCGGAACTCAACTGGTTCCGTCGTCAGCAACAGGGTACAAAACTTGTCGCTAACGATGAAACTAGATAAGTGCTCCCTTTCGCCCAGGGCTTGTGTCCTATCGCTGACGACGGATCCAGTTGGGTTGTGAAAGCCCTGATCGTTTGGGTACTGCTGCGTTCTCTTATTTACAACGGGAGTAAACCGCTCTTTTTCTCTTGTGACTAACTGGCACTTGACCCTTCAGTCGCAGTGTATGAAAATGGTTTGTTAGAAACTTCAACGCGCTTTTACCGCACACGGTCAAATTCTACGTCTGTTTTTTGTTGTACTTGTCGCCTTGTTAACAACAGCAGTATTATGCGTTGATCATGCTGGACGTCGGTTCTCCGAACTCCGTATTATTGCATTCAAGTTTACTATTTGACTTTAACAAGTAGCAAAAGTTGGCTATGTTGGCAAATCAGTGTGGTGGCTGAAGCTGGTGCCCTAATACCAATTTTTCCACATCAGGTTCAATATTCGTTAGCAGCAATCTTAAGTCTCCACGCTGCGCTATTTGTAGCCTGTTTCTTTTTTTAACTAAAAGATCTGTTGCGGCACTGAACCCACGTTCAACCAAATAAGAAGAAGGAAACGGCACGAGGTACTTTTTAACGATCTTCCATAATTCAGGGTAAATTGTCGCAATTTGATGCTGCAACCAGAAATAACTGTAGCCACTCTTAAACTTAGGCTTCAGTTCTTCATTGGCTTGCAACTCAATCAGCTCTTCTTGCAAAAATGTCTCTGCTTCGTTAGCGTTTGAATATGGATCCAAAATCCAGGCTGGTATTCTCATTTTCACAACCGGGGACCCCCAAGGGCCCCCTTAGCATTCAGGACCCCCTTGGACTCCCCCAGGGCCCCCAAGGGGGCCCAGGGGCCCCCGTTGGGAATGACTGCCCTAGAGGAACCGCTCTGTTCACTTACTTGCCTTCTGTCAGCCATCCTCCTTATGCGACACCAGTTAAACGACGCGAAAGTTCAAACCTACCACGCAGCAGAGAAACTGATGTTTGCGCACGGCGAATAGGCTCGACAACGCGCACGAAGCAATAACGAACAATCAGAAAAATGACAAGCATTATGCAGGATCAGAGAGCGTTGTAGGCAGAAAAAGTCTTTCGCGCCCGGACAGACGATCACGCTGCTGCTCAGGCAGGCAACGACAGTACTGCAATTGTAATGCCAGCCAGCGGTGCGCATGTTTTTGTGAAAAGATGACGTCACTATTTCAGCCGGACGAACCATGTTGTATAGAACCCCGCGGATAACGAGGGCCGCCTGTACAGTGAAACCTCCCTAATCCGAACTCGCGGAAGAGAACAATAGAACGACCGTATTCATTAAAATTAAGTAGGCTACCTGCGCGATACTGGCAGTCACTTGGCGGCAACGGCTATAAGGACGGTAAACAACTGCCAGCGGTCCTTTTGGTATACGTTAGCATAGGCGCAGGCCAGCCACGGCTCTGCTGAACCAATCTCGATCAATAAGTTGACTGCAGCAGGGCACCTCGAGACTTAGGTTCCCCTGGATAAACAGAATCGTGGATCAAAAACTTAGTGTTTTTCAGCCGTACAAAACCACAATCTGTTCCCGTATAACGCAATGATCAGCCGCTAACTCAGTTTATTATCAAGCCAACAGAACTGGCCGGTAATTACGAATGTGGAAAAATAAGTTCATGGCAACTATTTTCATGTCGCTTTGCGGTACTGCGTCCACACCATTTAAGAAACTGGTTTCTGCTGGTCAGTTGTTTTCCTTGATCTGAAAGACTTTACTGCCCTCGTTAAGTTATTCACAGCTTGCAGAGACTGACATCGCACTGCAGGCGCCAGGAACCTACATCTAAAATTGCATTACCTGCTTTTCTGTGGCCTAGTGTAAGCCTTCTCCATAATCCCGACTTTTCCGTAATCCAAACTATCCCTCGCCCGACGCGTTCAGATTAGGGCGGTTTTACTGTACAATTGAACCTCCGTAAGTTGATCATCCAAGAGACTGGCGAAAACTGGTCAAAATAGAGAGGTTGTGGGTATAAGAGGCTCGGTTGAATAGATTAGTATTTGTGATTAGTATGCGTTTTAATCTGTTGCACAGCATCTATTGGAGGTTTATTAAATGGCGAGATGCAAAAAAATTATATTGTAAAATCATGCAAAAGCCTGTGCTGCCTCAGCCGCGCTAACATGTGCCTGACGTTTTCTTCCTTCAGCATTTGTACCATTTACGTCTCATTGTCACTTTCCTCCTCTGCGTCGTCTCCTGCGCTGCTTGCTTCTATGCTCATTCCCGTTTCGGCTAGTATAGATTAGAAGATTGCTTACTAGTCAGGTTCGGTAGAAGTGGCCACCTCATCATCTATAGCAGTGTTTCTCTGGGACAAGGTCGCCAGGGCCACCTGTGAACGTTTCCGAGCTTTTGCCACCCCCCCCCCCCAATTCTGATTTGTCGATTTCGAGGGCGTTGATTGGCTGGATGGGAGACCGGAGGGTAACCTAGACGTCATAATGTAGGTGCTGCACAAAGTTGTTGGGAGAGCGTTTCCCACATTGTGTCGGACACTTACTTTCTCACCACCGAGCCGGCTGCCCCCTTGTCCTCCCTTCCAGCAAATCAGAATTCTGAGGCGCAACAGCATGCAGTTTTCCCTTAGGCAGAGAGGCACAATATCTGACCGGTAGGCCGTACCTTTTTATGGACTTGCCCAGGTGGGACATATGCTTCCCACAGATCAAAAGGGCTTTCCGGTGGGACACATGCCTCACCGTGAGAATCACTGATCTATAGCAACGAAATCTTCGAAATCTGCCGCTTCAAACTCTGCCTCGCGAGTCGGACTATCAGGTCGAAGCTCCTCATCATCCTCTTAGTCTCTGATGAACCTAGCTCTCCTGAAGCACTTTCTTATTGCTCTGGTTGAACCTTATTCTGGGAAGAGCTAATCCAAAGTACGGCGTCCAAAGCATCAATAGACGCAACAATCGAAGTCGCTCCAACAGATGGGCTGGTGACTTCTGCTTTTCTAATGACCCACTGTAGAAGCTGGGTGAGTTATTTCGCTTTAAGTGCCTTGACTACTCCTTTACCTAGAGGCTGGGTTTTTGAGGAAGTGTTTGGAAGCAGGGATTTCAACGTAACTTTTTCGAGTTGTCTCACGCGCGGACGGCTCAGACAGTTGTCTACTACCAGTAAGATGGAACGTTTCATTCGCTTCACGTGTTCGTCGGCACTTTTTACCCTCTCCTTGAATATGTTGGTTGTCATCCAGGCGCATTTACTTGATCTCCAAGTGACTGAGAGGTTGTCAGACCTGAAATTCCTAAACGCGCGAGGTTTCGCTGACCTGCCAAACACCAATGGCTTTAACTTCTCCCCAGTTGCGCTAGCGCAAAGAAGCTTAGTGAAACATTCCTTGTAGAGCTCCTCGCTTTTGCATTTGTCGCCTTTTAATACAGACATCCAAACTTTCGAAAGACTGGGTGTCTTTTAACAGGCTTTGGTTGTTTCACAGTTGTTCCTCTGGTTCACGGGTTTGGCCTGTTGGATGTATCTGTAAGTAAACTTCAAAATACCCTACCAACGAATGGATGAGCAAATTGTTAGAGAAATTACAGAACAAATCGAATACCGTACGTTTCGGAACTGCTCGTGTTCCGTCGTCAGCAGTGTTGGGGAGAAGGTGTTTATTCGGTAAGGGGTTTATACAGCGCATGGGAACAATGGGTGTTTGATTAGTTGGGTAGGGCGCAGCATTGGAATTTATTAATCAGCGCAGCCCATACTCCACACCATTGTCGCGATTAATAGTGTAGTTGCTCTGGATGTAGAGAGCCTCCTTAATACGCCTAAGATGCAATAAGTTTTCGTAGCAAATGATTTTCAGGTGCGGGTCGAATGTGCACCGAGATGAGTGCTCAACGATCACTGAGGCACTTATCGCGTTCTCCATGTCTTTTCGAGGGTCCGTTCTCGGTGGACGCCCCGAGCCGGTGGCCTGCACCCCATTGAGTTTGCGTTCGGCGTTCTTGTATGTCAACACATTCTTCATGTGTTGGCCGAATCTCTTAAGTAAAGTGTTGCCCGTTTCTCCTATGTAGGAGGCGTTGCAACCTCACTTTATTTGATAAACGACACCGGGTCTGCTGTCAAAAGGAACCTTGATCTTGTCATTCCTCACAATCGAACGAAGGTAACATGAACTTCTGAATCTAACGTTGAAATTTAAGGAGTGCCCCAGTCTCCTGATCCGTTCACTTAAACCACACATCCGCGCTATATAAACCCCTTACCGAATAAACACCTTCTCCCCAACACTGCTGACGACGGAACACGAGCAGTTTCTAAACGTACGGTATTCGATTTGTTCTGTAATTTCTCTAACAATTTACTCATCCATTCGTTGGTAGGGCATGTAGAAGTTTACTTACAGATACATCCAACAGGCCAAACCCGTGAACCAGAGGAACAACTATGAGACATTCAAACTTTTGCATTTCTCGCTTCTTAATCAGGCATAGTGTAGTAAACGCAGTCGTCAACCGCACACAGAACAAGGTGGCCAAACACTTTATTGTACCTACACAACACGAATCTCTCTCCACCTACGGTACACAACAATACGAACACCGCCAGCGACAGAGAAAGAGAACAAACGCCGCCGCACGCCCCAAACGCTCTAGCCAACTGCTCGTCACGCCCTCGCGATTCATGTCGTTGCAGCAGCCCACGCTCTCGGCACAACCTCCTGTCACCCCAAGCGGAAGCGCTCCCCCACGCTGCGCTTGTCAGTTCTTTGTCAGTAGGAGAATGACAGATTCACGGCCACCCGGTGACCTGCCTCGCGACCCCCGTGGACATATGACCACCCACCGGTTTATTACACATAGCCTTGAAGAACAAGCCGCATTCATCAGCATTGAAAATGTCTTCCTCGTTGAAGCCACTGATCAAATAACAAAATTTCGAGATGAAGTCTTCCAAGACCTCGACGGGAACTTCGTTAGATTCGCCGCATAAGATATTCCGGGAGATATTATGGAGGAATTCTAACTTCTCGAGTCAACCGCTTCATGCTTGGAAACCCGTCAACCCGAATTCCAGGGTGAACCTTCTAGCAACTTCCTGGATCATTGGGCCAAAGATCCGTGCATTAGCTGCTCTCATTTACTTAAACCAACTTAACTCTGCTACATTGACTTCATCGGGGGAAGTTCTCCTCCTTTTTGTTGCGCGTCTCCGCTTCCCTTATCATATCTTTCCAAGTACTCACCTTTACGTCTCTGAATGTTGCTAGCGGTGGTCTTCCTGATATGGAACCGTTCCGCTGTCTACCTTTGGCTGTTGGTTTTGAGAAGGCGGATAAGATGCACTTTTCCTTCAGTGCCAACTCTTTCGATTCTTTCTGTTCAGCCATAGTGCAAACAGTAACTAGTGGCCAACTGCTCTTGTTCCGAAACGTACGGTATAGAAATTGTTCTGTATTTTCTCTTACAATTTGCTTATCCATTCGTTGGTAGGGCACTTTGAAGTTTACTTACAAATACATCAAACAGGCCAAACCCATGAATCAGAAGATCAACTATGAAACAATCTAAGCCTGTTAAAAGACACACCGTCTTTCGAAACCATGTTAAGGTTGTGAAACCGGTGACGTAAGCCTGACACTCTTCACCAATTTAATGTCCTGTGCCTTAACAGGTGCTAGTTGCTAATGACGAGTTTTGAGGGTCTCCGCTTATTAACCAACACAGCGAAATGATCGCTAACGTGCATTATTAGCCTTTCGATGGTATAACCTCATCCCCAGCGAGGTGGAGGAAAATCAGCTATTACTTACATGCATTCGGCAGCAGTGGAGTCATAGGTTCAGGCCACGGATTTTAAACTGCGCTGTCCGCAATATTTGTGATTTGCAAGACAAAACAGTAACTGTGCGTTTTTTGCCAGCGAGCACTAAACAAACATTGTCATTTACAAAAACGGTTTCCAAGACTGCCACCAGTTTGGCCTGATGCATCTCATTCAGCATATGATAATCGTTCAAACTGTTCTGCAAAACTTCAGCATCGTTGCTTAGAAAGAAACACGGTGATGGGGACAGCAAAGTCTGGTTAGACCCTCTGGGTCCGAAATACTGGTCCTCACCTGGTCCACCAGTGTGCCACTCTCAGTGCTGACTCCCTCACCCCTTACTATTAACTCCACTTCCTCGAGCTGTGGTTTTTTTGGTCATGTGGTCCTTCGTCTCTTGCATTTCTCACAGTGGGTTATGCTTGGATGTTAAATATTTCACAAAATATCAAGAACTGTTCTGTTAACTAAGATTTTCATTCGATGAAAATACGGGCGACAGCTAGGACCTGACCAGCCATTTACTTTGAACGCCGTGGCACGACAATCGATGACCTTCCTAACCAAGCTGCTCACCGACTAACTCAGTAAATCACACATTCACTGCATGCTTTGCTCTCGTTGTTGCTGTAACCTTATGCTGCTAATATCTTGGGCTCGTTCCGTTACATTTTTTCTGGACTTCGCAACGCATGTAATTTTATTGGAAGTGGAACTCTTGAGTTATGACTGTGAGGAGATTTTAAGGTTGAGGAATTCGGTTAATGCACGAGCTCTCTACAGCAATTCATGTCACGAATTGGTTTGTCAATTCTTTTGCTATCGCACAATCAAGTACTAAAGAGAAATACTGCGATGGCTGCAGTGTAAAATCAACACTATCGTCAATCAGAAAATTGGATTCACGCTAAAGATGGGGTTTTCTTAATGAGTATCCTTCGGTGGAAGTGCATCGCAGGTGCTCTGAAGTGGCAATGCGTAGTGATTACTTGATCAATCCGTACTGTTTGCCTAAACGGAGCTGCGACTAACGCGTTGCCGCACCTGCTCCATCACAGGACAACACTACAGATATCAACTCGATCACGTTAGTGCTGCTGGTTCTACAGCCTAAACGTAACACTTCAGTTTCGATTTAAGCTTAAGCATAGGCAGAGGAGAAGATGACTGAGAAAAATGCAAGCCAACAGTCATGTTGTGCGTTGACCCACAAGCCTAAACATAACACCCATGCTTCAGCTGAAGCTTGGTTTTGTGCGGAATAGCATGGCCGAGAAAAAAGGACGTTGGTAGTCACCTTCTGCTCCCTAAGCCGAAACACAACGCTTATTTTTTAGCTTGAGCTTGGCTATGGGCACAACAGGATGGCCGAAAAATAGTGTCCTTTGTTGTTCCTCTTGGCGACATTTTTTTCTACTGAAAATAAATGTCTATCCTATGTGTCTTTCACTCCTATCAAACTAGTCAAACTATTTTTCCGTGGAAACGTCATAATACAAAAACATTTGCAGCGGAGCGATAATGCAGTTCCAGTTCAAATAAGCAACTCGCACACTCACTTGGGAGCATTTGAAAGGCAGTTACAGGAAGAAAACAGTGAGTAAAAAGACCCAAAGCCGAAACTCTAATTCTGTGTAACCTGTTGGTGCTGATCAGTTCACCTGACCTAGGTTGCCCATTTAGTAGTCTCCAGTATTTTTAAACGGAAAAGTAATTGAATTTATGAATGCGAGGATTTTCAGATGTTACTAATATTAATGATGAAAATGAAAGAACTGCGATGATGAGCTGCTGGGCAGACTTTACCTATTCGTTAGTGGAAGAAGTAACAACATTTCCGTTTCTGCTGCAACAAGATGGAACCGTTCTAAGATCAGAATTATTGTCCTAAGTGTTCCTTCGCACAATAGCACACAAAGATATCGACCTATATAAAATAACATGCACCTTCATTGAACCGATGCAAGTTCAAGACTTTTTTAAGGGAACTGACGAATGGGATGACAGCTTCCGATAGAAGCAAAGTTTACTTTTTGTTGAATAAAATAGAGCACACCTGCTCATAACTGCCAAGTCGTCGATCAAACGATGATTACGCAACTAGATGATACGTATGGGACTATCAACAAGTAATAAAAGTCTCGTTCAAATGCTGGAGAGAGAACATGTTTATTGAGAAACCACTGATCCATAAGCACATTTGCGAGAATAGCATCCTAGTATTTCCTCACAACTCGCCATTCATACGTTAACTGCGCATTCGCTTTTTAATTTTGAACACTGCTCGTTACCAAACGAAACATTTCATGGAAAGCATAAAAGCTTATGCATGAAGCAGTCAAAGAGGCGTAATTATTAGTAGGACGCAGAAAAAGAATGAAAAAAGCTATGCTGAAATGTAAATATTGAGTAAATGCCAGATAAAATCATTACTATAAATTGCCAGTGCAGTGTTGTACACGCCAGTGCAGATGGAATCTTGTCAAATTCTATTTAGGATTGCATTTAGCATTTGCGTCGGTACGGTCACTTATGCAGACATTGTAACAAGAGAAGTTGTAAGTCATTCATTCTTTTTAGTTCATCAGCATCATACAATACTGATAATAATATTAAACCGACGATTTACACGCCATGGGCTCATTGCTAAATAACTGAAAACTTTAAAGAAACTAAACATCTTCCCGACGGCGTACCGCTTTCAGGTTTTTGTGAAAGATGACCCGCTGGCAGAAACAAAATTAACACAGGCTGTACGCAGGCAGTTCCCTGCTCCAGAAGCCAGTAACGTTACGCAGTTGAAAGAATGGGACGAACAAGGGAAAGTCGAAGTTGCAAAGCACGTTGCTCGAATATTAGCCTCAGGTTTCAAAACGTCAAAAGAATTCAAATTTGAAGACATCATATTTGCCGTGAAGTGCTTGACCTCAAATGAATTACATGTGCTCATGAAATTGAAGCTGACGGATTATTGTAATTGCAAAATGGTAGGAGTTTCTTTGCCTTTCCGTTAAGGCATGATTTCTGGCGAAGTGATTCGGTGATAGCTTGAGAGATAGTTCTTGGTATGCTTGACTTTTGGGCTAGAAGACTGAGGGGGATGAAACGACTGGTATCTATCAAGGGAAACAGCCGTGGGTGATTGTTTTAAGAGAAGGAGTGGCAAGCAGCGGTTCATTGGAAAAGTTCATGCTTCTGCTGAAGGAACAAGAGGTTTCCTGTTGCAAGCAATTCTGCTTCGAGTTAGGGAGGAGGGGAAGGTAGATTCTCTCTGGAATGTCTTTATGAGATGACAGAGGTGACGGTAGGGGAAAGAAGGTAAAACGTCCTGACTGTAAGATTTAATCCACTGATAAGGATATTATACCTTGGTTTCACACAGGTTTTTCTATTGGTGCATTTAATATTCGACATGGTTTTCACCTTGTAGTATAGCTTGCTTTCTATTACAAGGGAATGTTTTGTTTAAGACTGTGAGCCTTTTGAACAAAAGGTTGGGGATAACAGGTTGCTTGCTCATGCTAGATCAATCCACATATTGCTGCAAACCATGGAGCTTGCCTCCCTCTCATACAACAGCTTGCTCTGATTCTGACGATGGGACGAATGGTGTCCCAAAAGCACTGTTGCTCGCTGTTTTGTTCTTTCTTTTTCTTATCAATAGACCAGGTACTTTGGTTGTGCCCAAAGTAAAACCGCAGCTGAGCTTTCGCGTTTTACATGATTTTTCAACCTACAATGACCGCACCTGAGGGTGAGGAAGACGTTCTCAAATATTTGAAAGTAACTAATTGGTTAATTAGGATTTAGAGGGAGCGTCTCATTGAAAGAAAGCGCTGCTACGCCTTTAGAGAATCTGTTATAGAATGTTTAACTCTTCCTTCTATCAATTTTGCACAAATATGGTTAATGTTCGAAATGTTTCATGCGTTCACAATATAAATATACCAGAACTTCCTTCTTTAGGGCATTTTAAAATACAGTAAAACCTCCAAAGCTGACCACCTCTATATGTCGACCGCCTCGTAAGCTGACCGAAGTTTGACCAGTTGGTTGGTCCGCACGTTAATAAGCGCAAGGACAACTTCTATAGTTAACCACCGTAAGTGGGAAGTTGATCGCTTTAGCCGTGACGAGATATATGGACCCAATGATAGTTTGCTCTCTGTAAGTTGTCCAGTCTGCTGGGCGGTCAACTTACGGTGGTTTAACTGTAGTAAGAAGGGATAGACCGCATGGTTGCAACCAACTGTAGACTCGCAATCTTGAGCCAATCGCAATAATGGGTCCGGCCACCATGGTATCCACATTAGACAAACATTCAGCGCACTTCTCATGACTACTTAATGCAGACGTCCTGTGCCAAGAAAGTCAGTTCATTCCAGGAAAAATAGCAGTGGCCTCACACACTTAAAATAAACTCAGTTTTAGCTGAAGTAAATGGGTGGATGTCGGTAGCATTTCATTCACCCTAATTATCGAAACAAAATGTTCATAGAGTAGAGGATTTATCCATTTATGGTAAAGATTCCATTGATACGTGGAAAATAAATTATCAGAGCTTTTGGGTGGTGCACCGTCACCTGTCGTCAGCGGCGACGGCTGCGTAGGGTGACGACAGGTGACGGTGCACCACCCAAAAGCTCTTGTAGTTTCTTTTTTTTTACATATCGATTGGATCTCTGCCGTTCATAAATAGATTCTTTACTTCATAAAAGTTTATGGTCCCGTTAAGAAAAGTTGTGTTCTCAACAAAATGTTCTCCAACATTTCATGATTTGTGAAGGGGTGAAAAATTTTCAGTTGCTCTTTGCACAGCTTATGAGTGCAAAACGTCTTGCCTCGTGAAGCACTTTATATGCAGGATTTCTAGAAGATGTCACGAACCGAACCGAAGTCGTGACAAGAGACGAAATACGCACGAGGATACGACGTTTACTCAAGCACACGAAAGCGACCGTTCTGTGCGACGACGACAGACAGAACTAAACTTAAGTCTTGCGAGCAAGTAAACACGATGTCAAAATTAGGTAGGCTTTCCGCATGGGCGACCACAGCGACGAAACTTCCGCCTCATGCTGACAGCCTCGACTCAAACGTTTTCGTTCACGACAGAGGAGTTATTGACAGAAGTGTAACTTTTCGCTGGTTACAGCAGCTCTGGTAGGACAAGAAGCGCCGCCAAGCAAGCACTAAAAGCTATTGTATCCTTCCGCTTTTCTTCGTTTTTATAAAATAAAAAAAGCCATCTTGAGATTCTGTTACCTGAGAACAGGTAGAAATTCAGCTTCTTCATAAAAGTGAAAAGTCGCAAAGATGAGAAAACCTAGACAGCACGTCAGGATCCGAAGATCCGTGGAAATCATCGAATACTTGGCTTAGTTTAACCGCTGAAGCTGGCGAAGGGTGTACTCTTTGTAACGGGAAGGAACTTCATTTTGACAGTCATTGTTCACGGCTTTTAAGGAGGAAGCTTTCAGCTTCTGACGAACGGGAAAAGCCATGAACAATGATCAAATTGTTCAGGTTGGCATATGTAATCTTAGCCAAGATAACTTGTCCCCTGTACTACGATTTCGCTGAAACAAGTATTACTTATTTGCTTTTTCTGAGCTCTACCTGATTTATTTCTCTTTTAACATTTATTGATTATTCAGTTATATTGTACGTTCCAGTCAGTTATTCTCCTTGGACTGCTATCCTAAAAGCGCAGGTAGCAGTTAGCAGTATTGAAAATGTGGTTTCTTCGTACGGGACCGTATATTTTCATGATGCAAAGGTTTTATTACGGAATAGTTCCCGTTTTAATGCGCGTAAACTCCGGAGCTTTCGGGTCGACCGGGACCCGTCTTCAGCGGTTGTGAATTATGGGTCCATAATTCACAACCGCTGAAGAGGGGTCCCGGTCGACCCGAAAGCTCCGGAGTTTACGCGCATTAAAACGGGAACTATTCCGTAATAAAACCATTGCGGTTAGCAGTAATACAAAATACCGGCCTCCAGTTGGTATTCCTGCGTCTGTTCTAATTGAGTTTTTCTCAACGCTGATACATTAATCCGTACATTGCTGCCAATAAGATCTTGCGAACGCCTGAACTGATGGACTATGCGCTATTCTCCCACACTTGAATGATGGATCGTTTGTAACAGGATAGTGTGCCATAACAAGGTTTGGGTCTTTACTCTCAGAAGCTGACACCGGCAACTTCAAAGGATGTCAAGTGGGATTTAGGGAAGAATGGTAGGACTAGCGGAACCATCACACTGTAGGTTCGGCGGCCACCTTGTGCAGCCTTAGCCTAAGCCTAAACCTCAGCTCAACGTACCGCGGCGCAGATCAGATCCTTGACCTTCGATGTTTTCGACGATTCGCTAACCGAATGTGTTAACTGATGCTCCATTGTGCTCCCCGTTCCAACTGCTCTGCACGCGTTCAGTCTCGCGCAGTGAGCTTCCCTCCGGTTGTTCCGCTAATCCAACTTCACTACGCATTACCGCTGCGCATTACCCTTTGAAGTTGCCGGTGTCAGGCTCTGTGGGTAAAGACCCTAAGGTTTTTCTTGGTTCGTTGCCGTTCGTTCTAGTGGTGGACTTTTGTAACCTGTTTCGATCATCTGCCTGTTGGTAGAGCACTTGTTCTGGTTTAATTACAGAAATCCACTACAAGAACGAAGTGGAACAAACCGTGAAAAATATTTTTATGACTCATATGTAGTTTCAATAAATTTTTAAATCGGGTTGGATTCATCGCGCTAGACAGCGGTCATAACCAGTGGCGCAGAAGTGCCAGTGGAAGTTTCAGTTGAGAACAAAGGTACGATTAACGATGGATAGGTGTTCCTCTGGTTCACGGGTTTGGCCTGTTGGATGTATTTGTAAGTAAACTTCAAAGTGCCCTACCAACGAATGGATGAGCAAATTGTAAGAGAAAATACAGAACAATGTGGATGCCGTATCCACAACGGATCGTATATGACGTGTTCCATATCGCCGCCTGTTGCCTCGATTGGCCTGGCCCACAGCGATTTCACAGACTGCGTACGCGCACCCGTGGCTCAGTCCACAAAGCAAAAGAGTGATTTACTCGCAAGTATCTGTAAGGCTCACGACCGAGACACCAGTACGCACGCCACTTGCATGTAATCACCGCTGAGCCAGGACTTAAGTGCCTTTGTATGATGGGCGGTAGGGTCTTGGACAACCGGTTCTCTACAGGTACAACAAAAGCGTCGCCAGTTTCCCGGAATGTTCCTCTGAAAACCCACTGCTGTGGGCACTTCTTGCCTCTGTTGTAGTTGCTCTGGCAGAACAGCGACTTGTCCAGCTCCACCGTCCTTGACGGTCCTGCCGGTTGCACCGGTGCTTCTGCTGCAACTTGCCGCAGGTGCCTGTTCCAACGACTGTGTCGTTCTTACGCAGTCCTGAGAAATACAGAACTTCTGAGCAACTATGCAAGTCGCGCGGAACACTACCGAGCTCGTATTTGCAAAATTTCATCGAGGTGTACCATTGACTCCAAAAAAATTATTTTCACCGCGATCTCGAATTTCATCTTGCGACAGGGGGCTGCAAAGGACACACTGCACTGCCGCAGTCAGAACGGCCACTGCCCTGAATGCGCTTACCTTCGAGGCACGTCCCCGTGCGTGTGGACAATTCTTTGCGGCAGGAACGTTTGCAGCAGCTCCAGGCCATGCCGCCACGCCCCAGACACATCGCCTGTTCGCACAAGGGGCACAGCCTTTCACTGTACAACAGCCCTTTATCATGCAGGAACTGTGCAGTTGATTTTTTATCTTTCATTGTCCGGTGCAGCCAGCTGGTGTTCTTTGGGGTAGACATTACGCAGAATGAGCTGTACGCCCATTGCCAAGGCGTAACGCAGATCGGACCGTTGACCTCTGATGCTTTTCACGGGTCACTGACCGAACCCCGTGCATGCATCACAGCTGACCTATTGTGCTCTATGTGCCAGCATTCCACGCACAGGTGCTCCGTTCCCAGTGTAACGCAATTCCTCAGCAGGTGTTCAATCAATCGCGCTAAGACGCCCCTCCCATTGATCCGTTAACCGCAGTTCATTACGTCTTGGCGTCGCGCTTAACCCTTTGATGTTGCCGCACTAACTTCCGGAGAGGAGACCAGTGAAAGATCTTCCTGATTGGCTGAAATAACTCCATGCGGCGTATCCATGAAATCATGCAGACTACCGTATATTACCACGCATAAGAACTCCCCCCTGCGTTAGCGAAGGATGGTAATGATTGGCCCAGCAACGATGACGTTCATTGCTCAAGTCTAGATCAATTCTGATTTGTCAGTTTTCCGTGAATGCTAGTCGGCCATTCAATTGAAACTGTCTTGCCCAAAGTGCAACGCAAAAACTGATCAGCTGCTGCTTAGCGAGCGTTGTAGAGCATTGCGTAGGCTACGAGAAATGAATTGTGTTGAATAGGTTTATTGGACGTCTATTACAACTGTTGCATGTAAAACACGAATGAACAGATTGTAGAAGCGGAAAGAAAGGATACATGACGCCGAAAACATTAAGTGCACTGCCAAAACGGTAAAGCTAACAGTGGTCTTGATCACTGTTTGGCATTTGGTCGTCCTCTGTGTCCTCCAACAGGGCAGAAATGGAGCACTTTTGGAAAGACTTTATAACAGTTTCCGTTTTTACTTTGCTCCACGCCTTTATAACGAACTGGCACAGCAAGCTGAGCGATGGAACTCGCATTCGTCCGCTGGCTGTGTACGTCTTCTGCCCGTTCGTCATCCATTCTTTCCACTCTTCTCGCACGTAGTCTTTAAAGGGCTTATTAATGCAGACGTCCAGCGGCTGCATAGCTTTTCCTTTTTCATCGCTCACGTGCAGAATGCAATAAGTAAAACTGAAAAATTCTTTCGTTAAGGAAACTTATTCTTCCTTAGTCACATGGTTTTTTCAGTTGCTACTGAGAGAGTGATACAAAGCGACGCGCGATACGTGGAGACAAATTTAGACGAAAATGAGGAAAGCAAGTGTGTTCAAACTGTCCCAGTACACCACTGTCACGTTTGAACCAACGAAGCACAGTCGTCCGTAGAAGCAACTTCATCCCACTTTAAGTGCCAAAGCTTAGGTAGCACCGCCTAATTTTTACAAGTACAAAGCGAACGGAGATGTAAACTGTTCAACAGTTCGGCGAAAGAACAACACATTTCATCCTCTTTGGTTACTATCATCTAACATGCCGCGTTACTCTTGTCTGTCTGAGGCAGCAAAGGATGGGAAATCACAGCTCCTTGAGGTTTAATGATAACACGGCTTGACCTCTATCGATGCTATCTGTAAGCTCAATCGACGACGGCTGCACGCTCAGTCGGTGGGTGCTCCTGCAGCTGTAAGTATGCGCAATGGCTGTTGAAGTTTCATGATAACGCTGCTTGACCTTTATCGAGGATGACTAAAAGTTCGGTTCTGAGCGGGCGCACAGTTCTCATCGATTCAGCTAACAATTATCATTGATATAGGTCAAGCAGCGTTATCATCAAACTTCAACAGCCATTGCGCATACTTACAGGTGCAGGAGCACCCACTGACTGAGCGTGCAGCCGTCATCGGTTGAGCTTACAGATATCATCGATAGAGGTCACGCCGTGTTATCATCAAACTTCAAGGAGCTGCGATTTCCCATCCTTTGCTGCATCAGACAGACATGAGTAACGTGACATGTTAGCTGATAGTAACCAAAGAGGATGAAATGTGTTGTTCTTTCGCCGAACTGTTGAACAGTTTACATCTCCGTTCGCTTTGTACTTGTAAAAATTAGGCGGTGCTACCTAAGCTTTGGCACTTAAAGTGGGATGATGTTGCTTCTACGGACGACTGTGCTTCGTTGGTTCAAACGTAACAGTGGTGTACTGGGACAGTTTGAACACACTTGCTTTCCTCATTTTCGTCTAAATTTGTCTCCACGTATCGCGCGTCACTTTGTATCACTCTCTCAGTAGCAACTGAAAAAACCATGTGACTAAGGAAGAATAAGTTTCCTTAACGAAAGGATTTTTCAGTTTTACTTATTGCATTCTGCACGTGAGCGATGAAAAAGGAAAAGCTATGCAGCCGCTGGACGTCTGCATTAATAAGCCCTTTAAAGACTACGTGCGAGAAGAGTGGAAAGAATGGTTGACGAACGGGCAGAAGACGTACACAGCCAGCGGACGAATGCGAGCTCCATCGCTCAGCTTGCTGTGCCAGTTCGTTATAAAGGCGTGGAGCAAAGTAAAAACGGAAACTGTTATAAAGTCTTTCCAAAAGTGCTCCATTTCTGCCCTGTTGGAGGACACAGAGGACGACCAAATGCCAAACAGTGATCAAGACCACTGTTAGCTTTACCGTTTTGGCAGTGCACTTAATGTTTTCGGCGTCATGTATCCTTTCTTTCCGCTTCTACAATCTGTTCATTCGTGTTTTACATGCAACAGTTGTAATAGACGTCCAATAAACCTATTCAACACAATTCATTTCTCGTAGCCTACGCAATGCTCTACAACGCTCGCTAAGCAGCAGCTGATCAGTTTTTGCGTTGCACTTTGGGCAAGACAGTTTCAATTGAATGGCCGACTAGCATTCACGGAAAACTGACAAATCAGAATTGATCTAGACTTGAGCAATGAACGTCATCGTTGCTGGGCCAATCATTACCATCCTTCGCTAACGCAGGGGGGAGTTCTTATGCGTGGTAATCTACGGTATTTGCACTATTGCAGTGCGGCCGCTGTTTATGTTGTCATTAATACTGAACGTAGGCAGCCCAGATCCAAACAAAATTCAGACGCAGATTTCATGCAGGGATCTACGAGGTGGATTAAAAGCCATGTAGGGCAAGCTTTGTCCTGCCATTAGCGGTGAGTGTAGGCAGCCTTAGCTTTAACCAGTATTTCTGACCGACCAAGCCACCGCCTCCTTTTGGAACAGAAATTTCAGGTCTTTTCAAGCCCAGTACACGGACGCAAAAGGCAACGTAACAGTTTTTCTACGCAAACTGAAAGTTAGCACGGTTGAGATAGAATGTATTAGTATGGAGTGGCTCAGTCTAGACCAGTGTTTCTCAAGGTCAGGGTTGCCCGGGCTTTCCTATGAACGTTCCTGAGCGTTTGGGCTCACCAATTCTGATTAGTCGATTTCAAGCACGCTGATTGGCTGGATGGGAAGACCAAGGGTAGCTGGAACGTCATAATGCAGGTGCTGCACAAAATTCTGTGGGGAGAACGTTTCCTGGATAGTGTGTCGAACACTTACGTTCTCACCTCTGAGCCGATTATTCCATCCCGGTCCTCCCAGCGAAGCAGAGTTGCGGAACCCAACAGCATGCAGCTTTCTCTTAGACAGGAGACACAATATCTGACCCACAAGCCATACCTTGCTATACACTTCAGCACGATTACCCAAGTGGGGCATGTGGCCCCCAAGAACCCCTTGGCGATTTGCCCCCCCCCCTGGACTTCAAAAGAGCTTTTCGGTGGGGCATGTGTCCCACCGTGAAAATCACTGGTTCAGACCAATGTTTCCCACCGACCTCCTTGCTAGTGCCCTACTTTAGACTTCAGAAATTGCCAGTGCTTCCCGTTCTGACTGGCCAGGTTTTCATGAGCTGATTTGTCTAATTTGTCACCTGATCGATCAGTGCCATTTGTTCTTTCCGCCCAGAATCACAAAGAAGACCGACCAATAAACATGAAATTTAAGCTGTAATGAAGACATCATCATGAGCAATGTCTAAAGATACGCATACACAAAAACGCTTTTTGTTCTAGCTAAGCGTGCTCGTTGCTAAACTAGAGCAAACAACGTGCTTAATTATTGTGTCACCCTTCGCTAGAAGCAGCGTTCGTGAGCTTGCAGCGTTGATCGCGGAGCAAACTACTCGACACAGCAGGTCTTTCTGGAATCTTCCCGAAATGTTATAAGATAAGTGATTTTTTTGTCTGTTTTGCTGGGACGGGTTTCAGTAAAATGTTGCTTTAGCTTTGAAACGTCTTGTCACGAAGTAGTCACGTGGGTACTTGCTCACTGCCAAGCAAAACGGTGGCGCTGCAGTTGAGATGCTCTGGGCTGCGCTTCCGTACTTCAGATACACTAAAACCTCGATTATCCTGACTAATTGTTGCAAGGAGTAGTCTGGATAATCGAGTTTGTTTGCTTTACTTCTTTTCCTCTGATTGTACGCATGTCATGCATCCTTCCTTCAAGACAAGATGGTGTATACTTCGTACGACCACTGTCTGAGGGGTACAAATACAATAAAAAGTCAACCAATTATGAAGAATGTAGTAATCAGAGTCTGCTTGAAAACTCTTCCGCGCTTCGTAGCCGCAAGATCACAGATGCTGTCTAAGCACAGAAGGCGCTTCGAATCACATTCATCTTGCGTTTCGAACTATCTTAGGGTCTCTTCTAGACGACGAAAAGCCTCACTGTTTGAAAGTGCTCATTGTTTGGATGTACAGTAAAGCCTCCCTATCCGCAAGGGATACATTCCATGGGTGACCGCAGATACCAGCTAACGTTTTAAGAACGCGTACATAGCGTGACGTTGAGATGAATACACGTAAGTTGGTGTGAGAATGACGATAGAATGTAGGATTGGCACTGGGATAAAGTTGAGCGCTTGAACAGATCACGCCGTGATGCTACCAACTAACGGTGTCTCTCACACGCTATCTCAGAAGTTCCGTTGAATGGGGCACAGAATACTACGCGACTGTTTCCATAATAGTATTACGGGAATTCGACCAGTGAAATTTATTTTGCGATGCTTTCGGGAAGCGTCTGTTTTCTGAATTTTACAGGTCGAACTTGCGTAATACCAGTAAACATTTTCACGGGTTCGTTAGAAAGAGTTTCATTCTCAATGCAATGCGTAGCTATTTATTGAATATTCGATGTGCATCCGCAGATCAGTGAATCATCGATAAAGAAGAATACGATGCCACTAGCTCGTTATCGTTTAGCAATACGAAATTGCTCTAAGCCAGGCTTGTCAAACTGGCGGCCTGAGGGCCCTATGCAGCGCTTTGCAAGTGCACTTCTGGCCTGCAAAAAGGGCGCTGTACAAAATGGGTGAATAGTCGTACATCAATGTTCATTTCGAACAGTTGTAATCTTGCACAATGTATTTGCTGTTGCTACATACAAGTCTACATTACCGCTTAAAATTCCGTTCCTTTGTTACATAAGTTCGTTACTGTGCGTTCATGAACACGGGCAAACCAGATGTATGCATATTGTGTATCTGTGTTTAAGGAATAAAAATATTCTACAATAATTTTTGTTAAAAGACTTGAGCAAGCCGCCTGTACAGCCCTCAGGGGTCTCTCAGTTTGACATGCCTGCTCTAAGCTGCCTGCTATGCTTGTCTGGCCACAGAGGAGAGCAGTCCTTATCATAAAAAACCAAATAAAACCCACAATAACTATGTAAATAAGCTGATCAGTTTAGTGATTAATTCGATATTCGATTTGCACAAGCAGAAACAGTATGAACCGCTTAGACTTCTTATGCAAGCAACGAATTGCGTAACATTAAAGCGCATGGGCAGGTGAGAGAGAAACCGCGGATACAAATTTCTTACTGTTTTGTTTTGATAATGATCTCTAGACTTGCAAAGAACGACAACAGTCAGAAAGCGGCGTTTTAGAATGAAGAAAAAGTCCCTCCACAGCGTGATGGCTTACAGCTTGAAGGCCATTGATTCATTCTTTTAATCTATTGTTCTCTTTGACGAGTCTGGATAATCATGGTTTTAGTGTGTTACCTAAGTTTTCACTTCAGTTCTTCCATGGAAAACTCCGTTTAAACGAATTTCTTTTAATTTCCAAAAGCTGAAAAAACCGCTGCCATGGCGGCCTACAGTTTCTTGTTAATTTATTCAAAAAACGAGTTTACTGGAAGTAATAGTTAAGGCAGTCTTCGCTAAGATACCATTGCGCTTATATACTAAAGCACATTTACATGGACTACATCACAAGACAGAAAAAGACACGAAATTGAAAAATTGTCTCTGAACCATTCCAGCTTCTAACCCAGGGGTGGGGAACCTTTTTCGTGCCGCGGGCCGGATAGAAAAAATGAAAAACAGCCTGCTTTATTTGCACGTATATTTATGAAGTCACCCCTAATGGGATGTTTGGAACTGCTTTTCCCTAGTGAGACGTGCGATGTCAGCTCCTTCTGATGACGTTGCTACTCGCAGCTGGTTCACCAGATTTATGTCCGTGAGTCTCGTGCGCAGATGGCTCTTTGCGATGGTAAGTTTTGAAAAGAACTGCTCGCAGCAGTAGGTTGTTCCGAACACGGACGCGTATTTCAAAGCATGTTTCCTCAAAACGGGAAATTCATCGTTGCTTATGTACCGCTTATAGAACTCAGCAGCGGGAAGTTGTTGTATTTAGCTTTAAGCTCATCGTCGCTTTGCAACTGAATGATCTCGTGCTGCAGTTCATAGGGTACATTAGCTGGTTCTACATTGAATGGAATGGCGAAGATGTTCAGTTGCATCTGTCTACTTTTCACATCGTTGAATCTTTCACCAAACGCCCCAAATAGTTTGGCGCATTCACCGGCATACTGTGATGTCGTAGAAGGCTGCTGTCCCATGAGTGTAGGAAAATGTACCATGTTGCCCTTTTCAAGTTGCTGTTTCCACAGCCTTAATTTGGCTTCAAATGCTTTCAAGTTTGATACGAGTGAGCTGAGAAGCTGGTTCGGACCCTGCAGCTTGATATTCAGTTTCGACAGACACTTGACAATGTCTACCATGAAAGCCAGGTCACATAGCCACTTTCTGTCACTTAGTTCTCTGCTAGTTTTGCTTTTGGCCTCCATGAACTGCTTAACTTCATCGCGCAGTTGGTAAAACCTCATTAGCATATTCCCGCGACTCAGCCAGCGAACTTCGCAAAGATAAACAAGATCACCATATTCAGAGGAAAGTTCATTCAAAAAATCTTTAAACAGGCGGTTATTATGCCCTTTGCTCTTGATGCAGTTTACGCACGACACGACTACTGACATCACATTGTTGAAACGCAGCGACCGTGCACTGAGACTGTTTATGTATGATACAATGGCATACTACCAAATCGTTCGGATCAAGACCGAGATTATTCATTTCCTTTTTAACAAATGCAACTAGGCCTTTTTGCAAGCCAACCATAGCTGGAGCGCCGTCCGTAGTCAGACCACTTAATTTTTCAAACTTTAACCTGAATCGTACCATTGATAAAACGAGTTTCTCAAATATGTCCTCACCCCTTGTAGTGCTATGCATGGCTTCCAGTGATAACAGTTCTTCTCGAATCTCAAACTCTGCAGTTATTCCGCGAAGGAAAATGGCCGGTTGAACGGTATTTGTTATGTCCATAGTCTCGTCACAAGCCAGGGAAAAAAGTTCAAATTTACCTGCAGCACGCTTCAACGTTTTTTCAATGTCGTCTGCTAAGTCAGTGATCCCGTCTGAAACAGTTCGTCGAGATAAGCTAACACTTTCGAAAAGTTTTTCACTGGCTGGTGCTAGTAACTTCGCAGCTGCCACCATGCACTCTTTCACAAATTCACCCTCTGCATGGGGCTTCAGCTTCTTTGCGATCATTTCGCTCACTACGTAACTCGTTTGAAAAACGCTGTACGCGTCGCAGTGTGGCTTGGTGAAAGCGGCTTGTTGCAACTCCGAATTCCGTTGAAGCGCCCTGATTCTATCCAGACGCTCTTGGCCTTTTAATTCCATCAATTTTCCATGTTTCGTGCTGCAATACCGTTCCAGATTAGCTTTTTTTCATAACAGCTACTGAGTCGCCACAAACAAGGCAGACGGGCTTGTCCTTAAGCTCCACAAAAAAAAAGTCATTCGTCCATTTCTTTTGGAAAATTCGACACTCCGTATCAACTTTTCTTTTCTTTGAACTGGCTATTTGTAGCGTTGGGTGAGCGCGGACACTAGCTTGCGGTAAGCTGCACGAAACTTCAGGTTTCAGTATAACTTTAAGCGCAACTCAGAGCAAAAGGCAGACCTTTGGGACTATCCTGCAACCCAGTTATCAAGAACATAATCACAACTACAGAAAAGGAAATAACTTTTTTGTACTTCGAAGACGTAAAGGACAGGCGGCCGACAGAAACCGATGAGAACGATAGCAAGAGAAGGCGAGAACGATGCCAGTGACTGCTGAGAGCAAAAGAAAGCAAAAGTGCTCTAGCAAGCTGGACAGTCGTCATCTCGAACAAAGCAATGCTCCTCGCCACTAAACGCGCGCACACACTATAGTGACGCCTACTGCTTGTCACCTAAGACTAACAGTGTCGGTTTGTTGACAGAGAGCTGCCAGCAACCCAGTCTTCTGAGCAAGCCTGATGCTCCCTGCCTGTTACGCAAGATTTATGTTATTACTAGGATTCACATACCATACGTCCATCGCATTATGAAAAATAACCTCCCACAATCACATTTCACTGAATCTCGCATCCATGCGCGGTCGCCCCAACGCGTGGGCGGAAAATGGTCTCGCGGGCCGGACGTTTCCCACCCCTGTTCTAACCGAACATAAAGCAAAGTTCCTAGCAGGCAGTGCTATTTACTTTTTCAGTCCAGGCAAGAAGTCAGACTGGCAAACGAGACTAATTAATAAGCACTTACTTTATGCTTCGACGCGGAATCCCGTAATTAACGATATCTGTAGTCTGGCAGAAGCAAATGCTTTTTCCTAGGAAAGTGGGGATTCTTACGATGCGTGCTCAATGCTAACCTACAGAGAACAGTGTGCGTTGATATGTGTTAAGTTGTGTGCTCAGGTTAGCGCCAGCGAGTCAGAGTCTATGATCAACGATATCCTTACCAGTACGAGGTAGAGAAGATGAGTCAGGAAAGCACAGTTTATCAAGAAGCAGGCTGAACAAAAGGGTAGACGAGAAAATGTTACTGACTGCATGAGCGAAGTCGCAGCAAGCATAGTGCTCGCTGAGACTTCATTTTTCATGGCTGGGAAATAAATGCAATTATGGTGATCCACTTGAATTAGTATGCCGTATGAGTCCTTGATGCAGTATGAAAGTTGGTTTTGCATTTACTTCATTGCCTTTCACAACTCCATTTCAGGAACCCTGCTTACCTTCTTGCAGTTCAAAGGATAGAAGTTCCGGAACGTTCTGTATTTGGGAAGGAACGATCAACGATATTTCCAGTCCAACAAGCATCGGAAGCATTTGCTATAAGACTTCAAATTTAAATGAAGCGGTAGGTCAGATAATTGGGAAATTTAAAGCTTGTAAATAATGTTAAACGTACGAGCGTGCAGCGAAATTGTTTTAAGTAAAAGCAAGATCATTTCTGATATAGCGCACCATAAAAACTTTGCTGTACAGACCATAATGTCATTTAGGATATTCATTTCAGAATAAGACCAACATACCAAATAACATTTGCAGGAGCTGGGAATATGGAAATACGCCCGTAAGCTCTGATTGCTAAAACGAGACCTATTCTGCTCCTGTTGTGTGTTTAGCTATTTCGCCTAGCAGTTCCAGATGAAGTAAGATCGTGGCGAACCACGGTGCTTTTATATAAGCCTCCAACATTTGGAACGCAGAGTAAACATTCGCCACGCTGTGAACAAAATTATTTTAATATTCAATGCCTAGAGTTCCGAAATTCCCTTGAAAGAGCTGAACCTCATGACCACAATCTGCCAAGAAATCCAGAAGGTCGAACAGGGTTTGGTGGACAAGGACTGCTAAGAAACATTGGAAAAAATGAAATGTATTTTCCCATTATAATAAGGTTAGACGAGTCATTTTCTTGTTGCCGCCAGGCCTTGTACCAGCATTTTCTATATACGACGGCGGTCCAAAAATGGGCAAAAGTTTTCTTCAGTGAAATCAACTTTTGTAGCTCCCTGATCAGAGTATTCCTTGTCAGAGTGTGTAATGAAGACTGCTAGCTTCATGACGGATCATCAGGTTTTAAAGTACAAAAATGCTCTACTTTCTGCGGCTGAACAATGCAGTATGACTTGAGACAATACGGTCACACATACTTGCCTTAGACTGTACCAGTGACGATGGAACAATATTTTGCAAATATTCTCCAGAAGCTTCATTCTACTGCATCTTTAAACACCGATACGTAAATCTCTTTCTACGCTAAGGAATAGGCACGTACATTGGTAAAAACAAGAGTACTTGACATAACAGGACACATCACCCTAGTCCCATAAGAAGGTGTACAACTTGCAACAGAAGATACTAATGTTAATAATACTGTGGTAGAAACCATCTCACGTTCAAAAAAGCAAACAGATCCGCTCACCGGACAGAATTCTTTAAAAGCAAAGGTGCTGAGGTCAGTGAAGCGCAGTTGATCAGATTAGTCCTTTTAAGTGCTGTGCAATGGCTTGTGAAACAAAAGATTTGTAAGTCTCTTGTTCCACGGTCAACGCTAAGGCCTATTTTTTAAATTGAGCATCTTGTTATTCCGGATCTTATGATGAAATATAGGACATTTCTTAACGAGCGATTCGTAAATATGAGATAGTTTGCTATTCAATGATAGCCTTGGATGGTTTACGGTTAAGTCAGGCCTTGCTGCTATTGGGAAATGGTCATGTGCTAAAACAAGATGGGTTAAGATGTGAACGGTGCGAGACGTCAGAAATCCAGATAACTATGTTAAAGAATACGAAGTCCCTAACTCTTGGGGGACGTACTTGAATCAGCGCTGCTTGTCATTTACTTAGACTTCAAGTGCTTCGTGGAGCCGCTATGGCAAACTTATTGTCCTGTGATGAAGGCGTGAACAGGCATTCCGAACGTACAATCTACGCAGGCAGCTTTCAAGAGTAGTGCTGCTCAGCACAAAATTAAAGCCAAAACGCATCAGTAATATTAAAGAGATCCAATATTAAGGTATTTTTTATTATGGCTGTTATGATTCCAACTCCTGCCCTGATTTGCGAGTGCCTTGAATGCCGTCTGCGTGAACTGTAGGCTGTGACTACTAACTTCTGCCCTCATTATGGGACGATAGATTGGCCATATACCTGCAAAGAGAACCCAGATTAAGAACAAACTGCAGCCGCCACTGATTCGAAAAAGTCTCCCAACACGAACGCTAAAGGTAAAAATACAAAAACATAGCAATATGAACTGAATGGGTGATGATTTCTTCCCGCTTGTTTTCGTGGCATGTCGCAGTAATGAAACTACAAAAATTGCACCTCGAATGACTGAATAAGAGATTATTAGTAAAAAAATACAGAATCTGGCTTACAGTATTCAAAGTTTTTTAAAAGCTCTTTTTCCCTCATCAGTGAAGTGGAGAAAAGAAGTGTTCCCTGTTGCACCTCATTTAAGACAGAACAAGCACATTCTATGAAGGTAGTTCGAAAAGTTCCCCGAAAAATTAAAAATTTTATTAGCAGTGATATGAAACTTATTTCTCAATGTTTCTTCCGTCAACCTCTATGGACTTCTGCAGGCGGTGTCTTCACCTCCGCAAACCTTCCTTGTAGAATTTTAGGTGCTGTGTATTGCACCAAGTCAAGACGATACATTTCACGTCATTCAATGACTCGAACAGCGTGCCCTTTAAATGTTCTTTTAGCTTTGGGAAGAGGGAAAAGTTTGACAGGGCAAGATCTGGACTGTAGGGCAAGTGTAGAATGAATTCCAACCGAAACTCACAAGGAACAGTCCTCACAGTCCTTGACGAATGAGCCGGCGAGTTACCGTGATAGAAAAGGACACTGAGGGAAACACTTGCTACGCCTTTTTCTTGCCAGTGTGGTCACAATACTACTTTGCTGTAACTTGCCGTGACCGTTCGTTGGCCCCTGAGGAAGTCCGTCAGAATTACTCCGTCTGAGTCCCAGAATATGGTCGCCATAACCTTTCTAGCCGATCGCGCCACTTTGAACTTGACTGGACCTGCTGACTTTTTCGGTAACCACTGCTTGGATTGGATCTTACTCTCAGAATAATCTTAGTAGATCTATCTTTCATCTTCTGTGGTGATACGGTCAAAAAACCTGGACTCATTTGCTTCAATCTTCGTGAAAAGCTCCTGAAAAAGGTTAGCGCGCTGAATTAGCTGTTCTTCGCGCAACGCTTTCGGAACCCACTGAGCTGAAGGCTTCCTCAGACCAAAAGTTTCGTACACTATTCTAAATGCTGGGTGGAGGCGGATCCCAGTCATTCTAGCAATCCTCCTGATGGTAATTCTGCAGTCTCTTTCCAGTAGGTCCCGGATAAGAACCATGGTTCCTTCGCTCGTTACGGTTGCTGGCTTTCCCGCCCTCTGGTGGTCTTTGTTGGCCTCTCTGACCTCCTTGAAACACCTTCTCCACTCATAGACAACCGATGTAGATGCCGCAGTACTTTCATAGACCTGCTGCAAAGATTGAGTAAATCTCCTCGGCTGCCAACCAAGCTTGGATAGAAATTTAATGTTAGCTCTCACCGCAAAACGAGGATTTTCCATATCATGATAAAAATGATTACTTTAGGAGCAGCCTGTACCACACTGGCGCAGAGATGGATAAGGCTAAATCTCTATTTAGGTCTGAAGATAATGGAGATAAGATTAAACACGTTTTGGCCCATCGGGTGGTGTCCTGTTAGACAACTGCACCGTCTTTCCGGGAACTCTCTGAACATCCTTCCTAAAAGCTCAAAAAAACAATGAGCTGCGTACTATACTTTTTCATGTTAGACAGGGTTACTCATTTACGGTGGATTCAGACTTAAGGTGGGTTCGATAGAGCTACATACCCGTTTCGAAATGTGTATTTTGTTCCTTCTTAACGCTAGTGACCAGATGGACAGTAGTCCCTTATACTGCCCTGAAGTAGCAAGCTGCAGCTCAGCCATCCACATAATCATTAGGGTAGTCTAAGATTGAATATGCTGACTATGTCTCTCAACTATTGCGCTTTACGCTTTTTCGTTCCATCATGTTTGCTTGCTTGGTAATGAGTCAGCAGAGTGCCATTGCATTTATGAAACTTTTCCCATGATAATGCCTAAGAGCGATGTGTTTATAAGGCTTCTTAAAAATTGAGGGCACAGCTGCCTTGATTTTGCATGGGTAGGGTCATAATTAAAATTAAAATGAAGGTACTGACAGCATTGATAGGGAACGGACAGAAGCTCGAAACTACTCATTCTTTCTGTGTTACTTCTTGGACTGAGCAAGTGCGTTTTTCTAACTTCGTGAATCCTCAATGATCTTATGGTTACTCATTTATTACTGTGATTGCCTCTGAAGATCTTCTACAACATTTCCTGTTTTTACATTCATGCCTGTAATTTTTTAATTAAACGAAACAAGTGCTCTGCCAACGGATGGATGAGCGATTATTAAGAAAAGTTCAGAACCAATGCACTCAGCTTATTTCAGAGCTCTCGGAACGCTCCAGTTCCGTCGTCAGTGAGTTCGAGGAGAAGGCGTTTATTCCGAATGGGTATTAAATAGGCATAAGTAACAAAGGGGGAAGGTCAGGTGATAGGAAGCAGCACTTGGTTTTGCTGATGAATGCGTCCCACGCCGTGCTAACCTCTACGCCTTTGCAACAGTTGATAAGATGATTATGGCGGCTATAAAGGGCCTCCTTAACCCGGCGCAGGTGTAAACGGCTCTCATGGCAGATAATCTGCAATCGCAGGTCAAGCGAGCACCGAGAGGAGTGCTCGACGACTGCGGAGGCTTTGACCGTTTTTTCTAGGACCTTCTCCGGTTGACTGAGCGTTTGCATCTCCTCTTTGTATCGGCCGACATAGGAAACGTGTGCGCCAAACCTGTTAAGTAAAGTGTTGTACGTCTCTCCTACGTAGGAGGCGTTGCAACCGCACCAGACCTCGTAGACGACGATAAGTCTTCTGTCAAAAGAAGCTGTGATCTTATTGCTCCTAACCATTGAAAGTAAACTGATGCCGTGAAACGAATTGAAATCAAGCGAACGGCTTAATCGTAGGATTCGCTCCCCAATTCCGTTGTAATAAGGGAGAAACAAAATGGGGAAACTATTCGTGATCCCATTATTATTATTATTATTATTATTATTATTATTATTATTATTATTATTATTATTATTATTATTATTATTATTATTATTATTATTATTAAATTTTTCTTTTTCTTCTTTCTTCTTTCTTCTCTCCTTGCTAACGAGTGCGTTATTCAGAATAAAAATTTTTGCGGCTTTGCAATCCGTTCGTTAAATTGACGTTTATTTCTAAACGTCAACTCGCGGAGCTATCAGGCCTCACCGGGGCCTGTCATCAGCGCTGTGGCCGCCGCCCGGTGAGGCCTGAAAGCTTCGCGAGTTGACGTTTAGAAATAAGCGTCAGTTTAACGAACGGGTTGCAAAGCCGCAAAAATGATTTTATTCTATTATTATTATAATTATAATTATTATTATTATTATTATTGCTGTTGTTGTAGCCGTCATTAGCGGGGTTTGAGCTGCGTCTATACTTGGTGTTGGTAGATTTAACAAGTGCTTGCAGATACCCATTATGTGTGTGTACGGAGAATGTGTCTTAACTCAGCTGCCAGAAATGCGGGGTCACAGACTGGTCGTCCCGTTTAGAATGCCTATTTTAACCGACAAAGGATGTTGAGAAGTGAAATGTAGGTACCTGTCAGAGTGGGTTGATTTCTTACAAACAGTGGTTTTTGGTTCATTAACCTGTTTTATGACTAAAACGTCTAAGAAGGGAAGTTTGTTATTTATTTCTGTCTCTATAGTTAATTTTATATTCCTGAGAAAGATACCGTTTAAGTGGTCTAAGAATGTCTCCTGTTCATCTAGGGTAGTAATTGTTGCAGAATTGCCGCTGGAGAGCGTAGCTGTTTAAGCGATTCCTTGAGCTTGTGCAGAAAAGTTTATTGCAGAAATGCGTGGCACAACGCTAAGTACACAATTGTACAGGTAATGGTCAGCGATACGGTAGTATGGAGCTCGTTGGACCCTTTTTTCCGTCCGCCTGCTGCCCGTCGGCATGCGTGGCTTTAGCCGGGAGCGCGCATGCCTGTGTGCCTCGGACAGCTATTTGGTGGACCACGAATTACTACCACATGCCTGTATCCGCAGCTGCAAGTGCCATGCCGTGGCATTCATTGAATGCGCGGATTAAGCGGCACAGGCGGACATGGCGTTTCTTGAATGGCCGGATTAGGGGAGAGCAAGCCAGCCTGCCCAGTTAGCAGGTAGGGGAGTCGACTTGTTTACCAAAGTAATGGCAAAGATGTCGTGTACGTAGCATTTGAAAGAGATAGGTGCACCGTCAGAGCATGTGTCAGCATTTTTCAAGGTCAGCGTTGTCAGGGCCCCCTGTGAATATTTCTGAGCGTTTGGGCCCCCAATTGTGATTAGTCGATTTAAGTGCGCTGATTGGCTGGAAGGGAGGGCGAGGGATAGCCGGTACGTCATAATGTAAGTGCTGCACAAAGTTATGTTGGGAAAGCGTTTCCAACAAAGTTTGTCGAACACTTACGTTCTCACCTCTCAGCCGACTATCCCCTGGTCCTCCCTTCCAGCCAATCAGAATTGCGTGGCGCAACAGCATGCAGCTTCCTCTTAGGCAGGAAGCACATTATCTGACCCGCAAGCCATACCTTCCTATACACTTCAACACGATTGCCCAGATGGCGCATGTGCCCCCCCCCCCCCCCCCCAACAGCTCAGAAAAATTCTCCAAGCGTCCCCTTGGCGATTTGGGCCTTCCTGGACTACAAAAGGTTCCCCGCTGAGGTACATGCCTCACCGTGAGAACTACTATTATAGAAGAAACGATCAAAGCCTCCGCAGTCGATGAGCACTCCTTTCAGAGCTCGTTCGACCTACGCCCGCAATTTATCTGTCTCGAGAGCCGTTTGCACCTGCGCCGGGTCAAGGTGGCCTTTTTATCCACCATAATCATACTATTAACCGCTACAGAGGCTTAGAGGTTAGCGCGGCATAGGACGCACTCATCAATAAAACCAAGTGTTGCTCCTTGCCATGCTGATCTCCCCGCCCTTTTGTTACGCACGCCTATTTAATACCCATTCGGTGTAAACACCCTTTCCAACTCACTGACGACGGAACTGGAGCGTTCCGTAAGCTCTGAAATAAAGTTGAGTGCATTGGTTCTGTGTATTTTTCGTAATAATCGCTAATCGCTCATTCACCCGCTGCTAGAGCAACTGTTCCGTTTAATTACAAATACAAACACAAAAACGGGAGAAGCAATGGAAGATCTTCAGAAACATGAAACACAATCCCGTTACGAAACAAACCATGTTAAAGTAGTATGGAATTGCTTCGGTCAACAAGTCGTCCCCCTTACTGCTAATCTTTGCAGTCTGGCTTGCTCTCAGGTAATTCAGCCATTCAAAACACGTCCAGTGCACCTGAGCCGCTTAATCCGCGCATTCAAGGGATGCCATGCAATGCCTTGTGCACCTCCAGATGAAGGCAAATGGTAGTAAGCCCTGGTCTGCAGAACACCTCTCAGTGGCGAACAGGCGTGAGTGCTACCAGCTAATCCGCCTATTGAAGGAGTGCTACATGCAGTGTAAGGATGCAGGTGTGTACGCATAAAACTCGTAGGTCAGACGCTTCGAGAGGGGGTAGAAGAGGATTAGTACCCTTAGTTCCTCTGCAAAACAACTGCAGAAGTGTATATAACCACGCATGCCGACGGATAGAAGGGCAGATGGAGAGAGAGAGAGAGAGAGAGAGAGAGAGAGAGAGAGAGCAAAGACAGAGAGAGACCGACGAGCTCTGCACTACAGTATCGCTGGTCATCAGTTGTAACGTTATGTAGGCTCAGCATTAGCCACACATTTCTTCGGTAATAAACTCTTTTGCACAAGCTCAATAAATCGCCCAAGCAGTCACGCTCTCCTGGGCAACTCCGCAGCTTGCTTGCTTCGAAATGTCAATTCCAGAAAGCGACCTGGTATGAACAGAAACAGCGACCTACATGTTTTTCATTGAGGTGCTCCAATGAGTTTTATGAAGCTCGATCTTCTGCGACTAAAAACGCATTCCGCTGCGAACCAAGATTCATTGCTTGCTTGTAAACGATTCCTTTCTATTTGCTACGGGGTGTAACCATGATCCCAATAGCACTTTATTTTCTGTCTAGCACTTAACGCACTGATGCTTGTAAATTTAAGTGATTGGCCAAGTTAAAGCTCCAATGTTGGTAAGGAAGTAATGGAGTTCTGGAAGTTTCACTTTTGTTTTCTTGATAAAACTCGTCGAAAGATTAAGTCCTGCAGTGTATTTTTGAAATCCAGCTATTTTTTATGCTAAGTTCACTGAATATGAACGTTATGCAGTCTAGACTTCGTCTTCCAGGAAGAGGAAGCGGAATGTGAAAGAAGTTCTTATATATCAATCATACAACCGCAATAAACTGGGGCCAATACCAGAAGTAAAAGGACAATTCATCATTACATAGACCTTCGGCCATTGCATATTTGCAGTTTTACCACGTGTCAAACAATAAGAATGGACACCAAACAGAACTGAGTATGGAAGATTATCTTTACGGATTATTGAACAATGAAAGCTACAAGGAGTGCACCCGAAAGAACTTTGGCGAAATGTTTAAGTCAAGTAATAAGGTATTTCCGTCTTGAACTTGATCAGTTGCTTCAATTGTTATTTAAATAGATTTACGGTGGATATCTCCCGCACCCGTTAACAACTGACAATGCGTGGGTTGTGGGAAACGTTCTCGTAGTTAAATCAAATCAGAAATGTTTGAATGCTCTAGACGTATACTCGACTAAAAATTACATGAACCTGAAGTGGAAATACATCAATGAGTCTCAGGTCACGAAAATACCGCAGCTTATGTCAGCCGTATTCCCAAGCGCAGTGTTCAAAAAAGTTTATGGAAATCCAATGCAGAAGATAATGATAGCTGCTTCCCCACTTCCCCTGCTTACTATCTTCATTCTGCTCATCTCACAAATGTTTGCTCCGCTCCCGATGTTTACCCTATTACCTTTAATAGCCCTTTTGGCCACATTACAGGTAGGAGCTTTTAGTGCCTTTGCCCTATATAAAACGGATTAAAGGTTAAGCAAACCTTAACAACTCTTCCTTGTCCTTTTCAGATTGCTCTTTATTATTCTGGAGATAAAACGTTTTGGTACGGGACTATAGGTTTTTATGTTTGAATGGCTTTTTTATTCAGACTATGTCCCGTTAAAAATACTATACTACTAATCAAGTTCCGCAACTTTCAGGCTGCGCATGAGCCGTTACGAGTAGGCGTCAGCACACAAGGTGAAACTTCAGGCCTGGTCAGAAACCAAGTTTTCTCAATGATATCTGATAGCTGTGTTAAAAAACTTTCTATTCGAGTAATAAAACGGAACGCCTAGAATAATATTCTGCAATTAAGTTGGTGACAGCTTGTTTTAGCTGAAAAGTGAAGGAGAAAAAAGATTCTGTAGTAGAAGTTCTGAGACTTCTTCTCAAGGTAACCACACAAAGCCTATGTAAGAAGTCGAACTGAAACGAGTAACCCAGGCACAATGTGCAGCTTTCCTAAATACCTTTTGGTAAGGGTAGAGGTTTTTAATCAGTGTTTTTCAAGCTTAGAGTCGCCAGTGTCACCTATTCTGATTATCCCATATAGAGCTCGCTCATTGGCTGAACGCGTGGATTAAGAATGGGGTGTAGTCAGCTTCGTAAGTCGTATGTGAGGTTATAGGTTTGCAAGCGTGTTTGCAGAAACCGTTTCCATACATGTACTGACTGGTCAACTTCGCAAGCGCTGATTGGTTGAAATGGCGGAGAGGGTAGACGACGTAACTCTGAATTCAGCAATATCAGTCATACGACTTCATCTTCGCAGTACCCATGATACCTGACTTGCGGACTCTCCTGTGTGCTTCAGTAAAACGGCTTAGGTGGGGTGAATGCCCACCGTGAGACTCACTGGTCTAAATTATGAAAAATCTTAAACGTTAGAGAAGCATGACCAGTAATATCGTTGACAAAGTGCTACTTGAGCTTTCGTTTTTTAATTACTCTCATTCTTCTCTAACAGCAGTGATAATTGATGGGCATGTAGAATTTTTCTTTTCCGCAGTTTAATTCCTGTTTGAATTGTTTGTACGGAGCTTATCCGGTTGAAAAATACAAAACTTTCTATTAGAAAGTCCTAGCTTTCAGGCCTCGCATTACCCGTCCTCAGCGGTACTAAAAGTTAATGTAAGAAGTCCTATCTTTCCCTTTCAGGACATTGCTAAGTATTAATAAAACAAAGGTGACCTGCATGAAAACTGGGTGCTTTGTGACGGGTTGGAGTTTCATAGTGTTTGATCTTCTACGGCTTTTCCCGTTTATTTGTTGTACTGGTATCTGTAACTGAACGAAACAACTGCTCTACCAACGGTTGGTAGAGCAGTTGTTTCATTCAATTACAGATACCAGCACAACAAATAAACGGCAAAGCCATAGAAGATCAAACACTATGTGACCTGCATATAACATTCTGTGGTATGAGGGCAGTTGATCTGAGGACTGATGCAGCTACAGAGTAAGTTGCAGATATGCTGTGTCAGAGCCATAAATATGTTGGACAAAGAAATGATTCGCACGCCTGACGCAGAACAAAGCAGGATAGCGCGTAATGCTACCCCGTTGGAAATAAATGATTTACAATTCAGGGTTTGCAATTGAGACCATGACGTGTCTGTCCTCAAAAATGTTCTGTTATATCTTTGGCCCATTCTCAACTGCAGATAACAGAAACTTTACGGACACGGAGGGCGATCTCCACATTGCGTCTGTTTGTTGGAGAGATTGTAGTGGCATCTGCCACAAGGACTGATATTTCACTTTTCCGAAAAGTGCTTTAGCGATGAACAGAGAACCTGTTTGTCTGTCTGCAAAGGGTTTGTTGTGTGTTTGAAGATACTTCCGCATTAATTCCTGGTACGCATATTAGCCTCACCACTTCACACCTGCAGGAATTCCTACATACACATGAACGCACCCAGCATTCATGACCGCGCCATTAATCCTCTTTTCCTACCCGAGCTAGTTTCTGTTAATCTTGTGAAACAGCCGACCCACTCACCTCCTTTTGGAGGTACAGTAGGCCCTCGTTATACGCGGTCTTTTTATTCGCGGATTTGACTCAACGCGGTTTGTCTTTAGAAAGCAATGACTTAATTTTTAGCAGAGATTGACGAACCGCTGCTGAACATGATAGCAGCGCAGTATCCTTTTTTGTGTATGTAGTGGTAGGATTCCATGACGTGGCCTGAGAAAATGTTTTTTTCTATTCTTATGTCTTCTCAACCCTGCGCGTAATGCTAATACCTCGTGTTACTCCAATGAGCTATCACTCACTTGTTGCTTTTAGTTTCTCATTACCCCAAATTAAGCTTAGGTGCCTCATGCTATTGTAAGTCAATTTCTTAAATCGTAATGGCTTATGAATAGTAATGAACTTCCTTACCCATAGAAGCAGTTAAGTTTTCAATATTGACTGTCTCAGAAAGGCTGCATACGTTTTCTGAAGAAACATTGTAAGATCGCTTAATGCAGCAAAGTTTTAAATTTGCTTAAGCTAATTGCCTGCTTGATGGATTAAGAAGTCTGTTAACAACAGCAAAGATTGAAAATGCTAACAGCACAGCTTAGTCTACTGAACTTGAAATGTCGTTTGTGTGCAACAATTTTAAGTAAAAAAAATGAAATTTGCAGCATAGTTTAACCACTTCTATTAGTGAAAAATGCAAATGGATGTCAGAATCGTCACCCCATTATGTTCATCCAAGATAGTCGTTGCTCAATACTGACAGCTGCTATACGACCTGGGTTTTAATTGTTGAAGGTTGAGAATGCTGAGAGAAGAATTTTATGCTTAGGTGACAATAGAAGATGGTTGCTTCAAAGCTTCCGGAACGCTTTTGCTTCTGCAGCCAGCAGAAGTTAATTAACTTTCAACATAGGCCTTTCGGATCACCAGTGACTTATCATCAGCATGAACTCTGCCACTCAGCGGAAAAGGTCATACCGCCTGAAAAATCTTCTACCTAGCTAACATTCAAGTAAAAGATAAAGCTGATGTGAAGGTGCAAGCAACGATTGTTGGTAAAGACGTACTGGAATCAATGGCGCCAGCTGAGGTTCAGCGATTTTACTTTTCGCTTACATCACTGAAACAGTTTCTTTGCGCGGAACTGTAGTAGTTCATGCGGAGTACGCAGTCTTTATTGTTACGATGTAGTCCGTAGCTTCGTACTAACTTTGTTTATACTGAAATAACGGGGCAATACCGTAACAATAAAAGCCTGTATATTTCGCGTACAGCTGAAACAGTGTATTCTGAAAGTAATTCGCATTCCAATATATTTTTGGATAGTTGAATGTCATTATTTTCTTTAATATGTTCTTCACTAAACTATTTATTTAACACTAATTGATATTAGTAACTACGAGCAATTTCGTGTCTATTTGTAGTGTACACGAGAAAGCGCGCATGTTATTTACATAGGATTCTATATTTTGCGCAGGGGACTTGACTTTACGCGGAATTTGTTATACGCGGAAAGTCCTGGAACCAAAAACCGCGAATAACGAGGGCCTACTGTATTTATGAAGACTGTTCATCCCGTCTGTCAGTCTCTGTCTGGCCTCTCGTTTCCAACGTTTTATACGCTACGTGATATCGTATACTCAATAAACGGTTGCTAGAATGTCTCAAAAGTGTGTTATCAGCAATTAAGCTAAGACACAATAGAGTTTGCATCAATACTTTCCAAGGTGCGATAAAAAGATTGAGGGAAACCGTGAGCTTGATCGAGCCGTATGATCATGGGATTTTTAACTGTAAGGTTCATAACTAAGCAAGAATTAGCAACAGAAATGTTCGATATACCGTAAAATCGCCTTCAGTATCAGACAAATGCAACAACTTTGGTGGCATGTAGTTTTTTTCACAACTGCAAAGCTCCAAGGTTTTAAGTAATGAACAGTGGGAAAATTGTTTGATGTTTGATCAATGTTAAAACTGTGAGGCAGCCAAATGGAGAGGAAGAATTCGACTAAAGAAAGAATAACATTGTAGCATTTTGTAACAGGCACATATGTTTACATGATAAACTTTTCGTGCAGTACGTCCCATTTATGATCAGACTTTGCTCCAGAACTTTTGCGTCCTTTCTTGACCTGTCATCAGCTATAAGAACCAGTGGAAATAACGAGAGAATAAGATGATAATTGAATCAATTAACAGATACAAAGCGCGTTTTTAAAGTGTGTGTAGCTTAAGCCCGTTTATTATTGTATTTTTGTATCTGTCAGCTGCTTTTAAACCCATATTTTGTGGAGCCAATCTAAAAATTCAACGTAATAAACTTTATGGTTATCCATAATTGGCCTTCAGTTCACAGCTTCAGTGCGTTTTGTGTGTGTGTGTGTGTGTGTGTGTGTGCGTGCGTGCGTGTGATTTAGCAGCAGAGAAATGCAGAAGAGCATTAAAGCAAATTTATATAACAGATTTTTTTTCAAGTTAATGTGACTTCCTGGTATAACCTTGACGATGAGTTGGAGCACCACATGTATTTTTTTAAGATAGCTTTGAGAAATGGAGCTGATGGCAAGTAAAATGGAAAGATAAATAAAAGACCAGCATATGGAACAAATTACATTATAACTTCCAGTATCCGAACTAATTGTTGTAAGGGGAGGATATTCAGGATAATCGAGAATTTATTTACTTTACTTCTTTTCATCCGTCTGTACTCATTTTGTGCATTTTTCCTTCAAGACAAGATTGTGTAGATTTCGTACGAGCGCTGTCTGAGAGATAAGAACACATTAAAAAGTCAATCATTTGTGAAAATTGTAGTAAGCTAGCGTCTGGTTGAAAATTGTTTTGCGCTTCGTAGCCGCATGATCACGGATGCTGTTTAAGCACAGAAAACATTGTGTGTCATGCTTTTCCCGCGTTTCGATCCATCTTAGGACATTTTCTACGCAATGGAAAGCCTCATTGTTTGAAGGGACTCATTGCTTGGAGATACTTTGTTTCAATAGTGATATCTAGACAGATATCTAGGTAGAAGAAAAGAGAAAGAAAATGATACATAGACTTCAAAAGAATAACAGTACTCATAAAACAGCGTTTTGGAAAGAGAAAAGAATATCTTCACAGCGTGACGGATTACAACTTGAAGGCTATGTATTCATTTTGTAAGTCTATTGCTCTCTTCGAGGAGTCCGGACAGTCAAAATTATAGTGTACCTTGATGTCGGAATTTTTGATTATCTGAATTTCTTTTAGCAACAGTTCAGTTTCTAGTGTAGTTGATACAGCAGCCATCGCATCAATCGACTGCCAAATTTGATTAATAGATAAGCAGCTCTGTCTGGAAGTACTGGAAATCAAGGCATGGGTGAAAATGTCGTAAAGCAAACAGTTCCAGTGCAACAAAGTAGCCCATACTTTGTCCACCTCTAGCGTTAGTAGCTCGCGCAAAAAAGGTTTGAGTTGGACAAGTTTCACATCAGTGAAATTTATTATGCTAGTTATAATGTTCCTGCTGTTTCGTCGGTGCGAAGTAAAAGTAAAAACACTGCACCACAAGTTAACGGAGCTTCCGGGACTGGCCTTGTACTCTAGTCAGCGTGATGGTAAGGGCAATACTATCTGCTTGCAAGGTACTTATACGCACACGGACTCGCATGTAAGCACGTTGCAAACCTCGGCGGAGCAACGAGAAAAGCTGCAACTAACTCAATTCCTGTTACCAACGAATTTCAATCTTTAGGAATTAGTGAAGCTCAGCTGTATTCTGTAGCGACCCACGATCAGAAACCTTTTCCTTTTCTCCTTTGCGAACTAATTAATTGCCCATGACTATGATTGTAGTAGAAGAGATAATGCGTCTCCCCATGGGAAAAGATAACGGTCATTTGTCGACCATTTGTCGTGATCTACGTTTTTAAACGCATTTTTAAGAGAAATTAAACAGTTGTGTCAAAAGCAGTTGTGCTGATCGAGCAGCGAAAGTACCTAATACACCGGTGACCCGAGAGGCTATCTATATCCATGTCTGTTGACTCCGTTGCCGTCAAAGTACCGCCATTTTGAACCTATAGTCCAGCGATTTGGTTCAAAAGAGTGGAAGCTCAGTTCCAAATTGCCAGGATAACCGCTGATAAAATAAAGTTCAACTACATTGTCAGGGGACTGGATGCACCTGTTCTGGAGCAATATTTCGATATAGCGGGCGGTCCACTGGCGGAAGAAAGGTATGAAGCACTAAAGCGACGGGTACTGGATCGATTCGCCGACTCTAATTAGAAGCGCTTCCAGACGCTCTTGTGCAGTATGCAAATCAGAGATGACAAACCGTCGCAATGTTTGCAAAGGATGCTTCGCAAAGTACCTTCAAACGTTGGCAATGTGAACGCGATCATTCGTCAGCTCTGGATCCAACAACTACCCCTAAACGTGCAGACGTGTTTGACCCAAACCGATGAGGGCGACATGAATAAGCTCACGCGATTCGCTGACAAAGCCTAAAAGGTTACTGGAATGTCCGAAGCTGCCAGGACAGCCTTCAGCAAGTGTAAAGAAAGGCTCGCCAACGCAACCCTCCTGTAGCATCTATCATCCAACTGTACGCTGGCACTGATGGTCGATGCATCAGATACAGCCATAGGCGCTAGATTGTAGCAATGGAAAAACATGGCATGGCAACTACAGTTGAACCCCCGTAAGTTGACCACCCAACAGACTGGGAAAAACTGGGCAACATAAGAGGTGGTCAACATATGGAACCTGTGGGTATAAGTGGATCAGCTGAATAGATTGCAGTTGAGCCACCATAAGTTGTCCATTTAACAGACTGGTCGATCTACAGAAAACAAACTAGCACTGCGCCTATATATCACGTCACGGCTAAAACGTTCAACTTCCAACTTACGGAAGTGGTCAACTTCCCACTTACGGAGGTTGTCCTTGCGCTTACTAACGTGCAGACAAACCAAGTGGTCAAAATTCTGTCAACTTAGGGAGGTAGTCGCCATATAGGAGTGGTCAACTTTGGAGGTTTAACTGTACTTGGTTTCTTCTCAAAGAAATTATCGCCCGCACAACAGAAATACTGCACATACGATTGAGAGCTAACAGCAGCTTACATGTCTGTCTAACATTTTCAGCATATGTTGGAAGGCCGACCATTTATTCTGTATGCTGACTACAAACCTTTTACTTTGGCCTTAATGAAGAAATCCAACAACGACACTCCACGCCAGGTCAGGTACCTCGACTTCATTGGGCAATAAACTATTGAGATTAGTTACGTTACTGGAGCAGCAAACGCCGTCGCGGATGGATTATTCCGTATATCAGCAGTAGCCTTTCCATCTCTGATCGACCACGAGGAGTTGGTCAACGTACAGAAGGAAACTGAAGAAATTCAGCGTATCTTGAGTTCTCACACAGCACTCATCCTGAAGCAATTGCCAATTGGAAATGAAAACATTCCTTTCTATTGCGACGTCTCGACGCCACATATAAGCCCGTTCATTCCACGGCAGTTTTGAAAAGCCATTTTTAACCATTTGCATAGTCTATCGCGTCCAGGGATAACAGCAACAAGCTGACTGATCAGACAACGTTTTGTGTGGCCTTCAGTCACGAAAGATTGCGCCAGATGGACACGCGAGTGCCTGGCATTTCAGAAAACGAAAATTCACAAGCACACGCGGTCTCCATTAGGAACCTTCACAGTCATAACTGAACGTTTTTCGCATGTCCACACCGGCATCGTTGGGCCATTGCCACCAGGAGACGGATACTCATCCATCCTTACGTGCATCGACAGGTGTACTCGATGGCCAGGAGCTATACCAATAGAAAATGCGTCCACAGGGACCATATCAGTTGTCTTTGTGCAGCGTTGGGTCAACAGGTTCGGTATCCCACGAACAGTAACCACTGATCAAGGATGCCAATTCGATTCGTCCGTGTTCAGTTACCTTGCAGAGTTTCTGGGAATTATGCGGATCAGAACTACCGGTTAAAACCCCGAAGCTGACGGTTCGGTGGAACGTATGCATCAGCAACTGAAGACTGCAATCATTTGCCAGAAGAAAAACAATTGATTGCAAGCACTTCCACTAGTTTTATTGGGCATGCGCTCAGCAGTTAAAGAGGACATCGGATTCTCCGTAGCAGAACTGCTTTATGGACAAACTATCCGCCTTCCTGGAGAATTTATGGTCACATCCAAGCAGCCCATAGGCAACCCTTACAACCTTATCTCAGACATACGAGCTGCTATTCGAAAAATGATACAGACTACTACCAGCTGCCACGGCAGCCTCACTCCATTTGTCTACAAAGACCTGATGAACTGCTCACATGTATTCATCGAAAAAGAGGAATGATACAACCGTTACGGCACCCTACGATGGACCTTACTGCGTCACAGAACGCCATACGAAATTCTTCACCCTATATATACAAGGGAAACAACGTATCCTTGGTCTCGACCGACTAAAATCAGCCTTCATACCGGCAGACAACGGGCCTCAATTGAAATCTGAATTGCCAACGACCCCAAATTCTCTCCCAATCAAAAACCTGATTTGGTCACAAATCTCACAAAGTTTCTGTTCGTATCGTTGGCGCTAGGCGGTGGACACCTGCAGCGAACCACAATCCGAAACCTTTTCCTTTTCTCCTTTGCGAACTAATTAGATGCAAGAGACTATGATTACAAAAGAAAAGATTACGCGTTTCCCCGTGGGAAAAGATAACGGTCATATGTCGACCATATGTCGTGACTGGATTTGATCCGCTTGTGGAACGGTCAACTGCCAACCGGTCAGTTGCCAAACGGTCATTTGTCTGAACGGTTACTTGGCCGAAGGATTAAGCATGCAATAACTTCCGTCTAACGAAATTTGAAAACATGACGCGCTAGCATTAGCATGATGAGATTATTTATCACGAGAATAGGAAACCTGTGCACGCAAGAGTAACACCTGTAGCTGGTGTAGAACAAAATACGTTATAAGCGTACTTATGTAGGCAGCTGTACCCAGGTAGTCCATAATTGCAGGAAGACTTACTCGATCGTTGATTATTTCCACAACTTTTTCTTCCCAGCAAACACGACCGTCTTCTTTTAGTCGTTTTCTCTCCTCGTCGGATTCGTTCGCATTGGTTTCCAACGTTCCGCTGCTCATTTCGAATTTCATCTATAATTCGGTGCACACCGACATGTGCTCAGCCGACTAAGTTTTCCCATCTCCTATGCCATGCCTGCACTTTGTTTTGAGTACGCGGCAGTCTACTCAGGACACAGCAAGGCATGGACCATATTTTCGGCGGAAATATCGGTGGCGACAGTACGCATGTACTATTGCGCAGCCTTCTCCTTATCTTACCCCTTACGAAAGTTGCATCGAACTATTCTGACGGTTTAGAGGTTTCAGCTGATGTGCACTCCTTTATTTCGTCATAAGCTTCTGGAATTTCCTCTGGTCGAAGGAAAGGCATAGCGAACAAGTACTTAACTTTTGACTTCAAGCTTGCGTCCTTGATGTATCGTGCAGATAAGCCATACGACTGAAATTTCCGCCAAACACACTGTAAAAAATGGAAGTAGTGAAGCAAGTTTTCAACGCCTTCAAAAGTGCTTTTGCAAGCGTCGATGACGGCCAGTTCTAAGTTCGTCATTATGATTGACGGGGACAGTTTAAATCCATTTTCTGATGCAGAATCAAAGAAATCTTCAACACAATCGTTTGTAAAGTGCCTCTCGTTTTCCAGTCGTTATTGCATAAATGAGCGGAAACGTCCTCTGCTTGTCCTGGTCGACGGGAGCATGGATCGTGTACAGCAGGTAAAAGATAGTCGGTACTGCCTTGAAGGTGCCGTCCATTACCCAATAGGAGGTATTTGCAAGCTTCTGAAGATTGCCTGCAGTTGCAAAAATAAGTAGTCTTCCTTCAGGAATGCTTGTATCTTTAATCATGAATGGCTGTCTATCCAATGTGCTTCGCAACTGCGCAGGAACGTCAACGTCTGCCAGTGTTGTTGGTTCCGGTGGTCGTTGAGCTCATCGAACTCTTTTCACCATTTGCCGCAATGCATCCGAGGATGAAAAAGACGCGGCCACATCCAGTCAACAAGAAGTTGTGCATGCCTGAATTATCTGGCAAGGCAAATCCCTGCCACTTCGCCTACAGACATGATTTCTTCAATAACTTTCAAGACACCTGCTCCATTTGGATTCGGCATGTAGTTACGGTCCGCAAATTCAACAAGCAGGTGCTGCCCATCTGAAAGCCTCCGACTAACTGCCCGACCACGACAGTACAATTTTTTCTGCTCTCGCATGACCGGTAGTGACGATCTCTGGAGCATCTATCCTTCACAAACAAGCATCCTCGTGCACTTAACTTACCACCACCTCTCGCAGAATGAACTATCTTACATATTTTTTCCATACTCTCATAAGCAAAAAGCAGCAATGAACTCCTATCAATCAGCTATAGCAGCAAATGATTACCCTCACCAAACCATACGAAAATATAAGCACGCTCTGAGCCTAAACGATCACTTGAGGCAAACTGACAATCAGGAAATGAATATCCGGGAAATGGCCATTCGGATAAACGAACGTCTGTCAGACGTCCATTCAGGCTAATGGTCTTTCAGCAACTGACCATTTAAGCAAGTTACCCATTCGGCAAACGACCGTACGGGAAGCGAACGTCTCCCGTCGTGACCTACGTTTACAGATGCACGTTTAAGCGAAATTAAACAGTTGTGCCAAAAGTAATTGTGCTGATCGAATAATGAGCGTACCTACTACGGTTCCTTTATGCGCATGGGGTTCTTTATTCTCGCGCAATGATGCATTATAATAAGGGCTTCTAGATAACTGGCAATGAAATGTCCGAAGCGAATCCAGAAGTCTCTGTGGAAGATGTAATGGATTGTACTATTCGCACTGTAAATGAGCGTTACGCAGTATTCACCTTGCTAGTTAGCCCTGTTGGACTCAATGGTAGCTGAAAGAACGCACTGTTGTGATAACTCATAGTATGGCAGGCATAGACTGCTTTATGAAGGCATAAAAATTTGTCTGCATAATCTTCGTTATTTCTTCGTATATTTTCTTTTTGTAAAATTCGACAGCATCACGGATCTGTTGATTCGTTTTCGCTAAATTTCCCACCATGGTAGCCCATTTCTTGTAAAATTTGTACACTACCGCTTAAAGCAGCAAATACCTCAGCTAACTTTTTCACTGTGAACTTTTTTACTTCAGGTATAAGTTTTTCCACTGCCTAAAATTCCATCCGTCGTTTTCTTTCAACTTGATCAGATCCTCAGCTTCATAAGCACTTTAGCCACCGTTCTGATGAGCTGATAGGCATCCTTTTGGTTTAGGTACAACTGCAGTTCATTTCTAAGTCGCAGTAGCCTGTCGTTTACTATTTCATCCATTGCAGACCTTTTGTCATGATTTTCGAATTCGTTCGCCCACGTTTTAAAATCTTTCTTCTAATTGCCTTTCGTACGGCACTTTATGACTTCATTCCATGCAGCATCAGCTTTCGTGATATCGTGTAAAAGGAAAACTGGATGTCGTGTAACAGGCTTTTGGGGTTTTATAGTTGATCTTCGGTTCATGGCTTTAGCCTGTTTTTGGTGTAACTGTAAGTAAACTTCGAAATGCCCCACCAGCAAATGGATTAACATATTGTTAGAGAAGAATACAGAACGATTGATACCGTGCATTTCAGAACTGCCCTTATTCCGTCGTCAAGGGTGTGAGAGAGGGGATGTTTATTCGGCAAGGTGGTTAAATAAGCGCATAGGAACAATGGGTGTGACTTAGAGTACCACAATATCATTCAGAAAATGAAAATTTTTGCGGTTTGGTAACCCGTTCATTAAACTAACGTTTATTTCATAAACGTCAATCGCGGAGCTTTCAGGCCTCACCTGGGTTCGTCATCAGCGCTATGTGTGCCGTCCGTCGGGTCATCATGTTAGCAAGCCGTTTCATTCGACCTGACGGGTCAAGATAGACCTGACGGCTGAAGTCACTGCCAAGGTCGGTTAGATGGAACGGCTTACCAACATTATGACAGACCTGACAGGCGGCACACATAGCGGCACACACATTAGAATAGTAAAACCTTTCTGAAACTTGTGAAGTGTTCTGCTAGATTCAATCACTTCTAGAGCGTGCTCAAAGGTTTCCCGTAAAGAGTATGCTTTGAAAGCGATTGCTACACCCCAGCCCCTTGGTTGAATAAGTGCACTCATTTATAGCAACAGATGGAAGAATCATAGGGTCTGGATGCATGTCATTGATTTATTGCAGGTACGATGGTGCATTGTCTATTATCAAAAGAGTACCGAATCGCGCGTTTGCCTGTAATATTCTATCGAGTCTAAGATAAAGCAGTTGAAAGGTCAGTGCTCAGATAACATTTGGATCATTTGGATCATCCACACTTTCTGCTTATGACGATATTGAACAGAAAGCCTATTTTTGCTTGCATTCCGTAAAGGTGTAAGATTCTCTGAATGGTAGATCAGTAAAGGCTATAGTGCGAACCCCGTTATATTTCCATCCAGAAGCAGCATTATATTATCTTTATTCGCCTTGGGCCCAGTCATTGTTTTGTACTGCTGACGAATGTAAGTACGTTTCAACATAAACTTCCAGAACATGCGTGTTTCATCGGTACTGAATATTTATTTGTTCCGGCAATTACTTTTCATCTGCAACTATCTGGTCTAACTCGTCTTTAAAGTTACAGCACTTTGAATAGCAGCACTTGCAATTTCAAGAAAGATCTTCATATTATAAAAATTATGACTCCTTTTGAAGGACTGAAACTAACCGTGACTTGTTCTAAACATTCCCAAATTCAAAAGATCTGCGCCCAGCTGTTTCAGATTATTGAAGACAGTTCTTACCCTTCCCTGGATTATCATAAGGCTAAAAAGAGCGTTCTTTTATATCTGAAATCATATCCATATAACAAGCAACCTTTCAATATCATTAACCAGCTCAGTTCTGTTCTTAGTGAAAGTAGCAAATCTAATTTACGTTGATAATTTCACTGCGTCACTGATTCACTGTGTGCCTTTAAAGTCTTAAGATTGTCAACTGAGGAAATTGTACCTCACGTGCAATGTCATTTACTACTTCGTCAATTCCATGCTCTACATTAATTTTGGGTTTCCTCTCAAGGATAATCACTTTTTCTTCTTATGTTTTTCAACAGAAGTCGAAAACAAGACAATGACTTCGCAGATATATGGAATTCCATACTATTAGCACTTAAAATGAGGCATTGCCGCTTGATAGCGAACGATGTTAGTCACAAAGGAACGAACTCCTAATCAACAGAGAAATTCACAGTTGCGAGTAAGGATGAGGTAACTTGTTCTTCGTATTGAAATCATTTCAGCGTTCAGAATTCACTGTCCCTATATATCGACATGAACTTTTGCAAGCAAGACCACATGTGTATAAAGGTGACTGGTGTATTCTGTAAATTCTAATGCGTTAAACATTTACAGTAAAACTCCCGTAAGTTGACCACCCAACGGACTGGGAAAACTGGTCAACGTAGGGGGTGGTGTGCATAGGAGACTGTGGGTATAAATGGCTCAGCTGAATAGATTGCAGTTTAACCACCGTAAGTTGTCCATTCAACAGACTGGTCAACTTACAGTGAACAAACTAGCATTGCGTCCATACACCACGTCAAGGCTAAAGCTGTCAACTTCCCACTTACGGAGGTTCTCCTTACGCTTATTAACGTGAGGACAAACCAACTGGTCAAAATTCGGTCAACTTAGGGATGTGGTCACCATATGGGAGTGGTCAACTCAGGGGGTTTTACTGTATGTCCGTCTTTCTTGTTCGTACTCGTACCTGTCAGTCATTCGTCATTTGAGCATCGGTTCTTTAGCTACTGGATAGTTTCATAAGTTTGTTCTCTTTTCTTTTGAAGTGAATTTTTTTGTACATGGTTGCTCTCGTGCCAATCGGTATATATCATTCAATACCTGTTGGTGTTATTGATGAGCTAGTGCAGTTAAATTTTAATATTGCGCTCCGGTGTCAACCCGCTTGCGGTGGGTACCCCTGCTTTTGCTGCTCTCATTCTACGTGACCTTCACGTAGACAGAACGTGTGTACCTGCAGCTGCTTGCAGCCAAAGGAAAATCAACAGCGCAGGGCTGCCCTTGGAGGAACCACGCGTTGGCGTGGTGGCTTTTTTAATGCCCCTTCACCAGTCGTACTGATCAGCACATGTGCAGGTCACCCGTCAAAAAAATCGTTGGACCAAGCACACATGAAGCGGGCAAATGATCCAGTCCGGACGGACCGGCAACCGAAGAGCTGCAGCTGCTGCGCAGGCACCTGGCGTGTGGACAGGAAAATTGTTGAAGGTTGCCCTTGAAGGGGGTCACCGGAAGAGGGGTTTCGGACGTTAGCCCGGCCAAGGACAGTGGTTAAGGACAGAGCAAACGTTCCTTTGCGTTAGTTGTCCTTTTGCGTTCGTTGCTTTCGATGTTCGAGCATTTTGGTGTCGCAGAGCCTTGCTTAATTCTGCTAATAAACTTGACCAGCCAAATACTTCGTCATCTAATTGCGCTTGAGGCCTCATCACTGCTTCCCAAAGGGATGGTGTCACCCTTTAGAAACCACCAAGGCAATGCAAAGATGGAATGCCAGCTGTTAAAGAGCAACGTGTCCATTATTGAACGGACCATGGGGACATGCTCTGAGGCTAAGAAGAGTACTCTTGCAAGAATCGAAATCATGTGTTTGTTTTGCTGTCGAAAGTTTCTCATTCGTTTTCCGTCTTCGTGCATCGTTGGACTATGGTTATAATATTGCCATGAATATACTAAAAACGAAGGGAAGTTGAACATAGATAGTAAATCATAGCGACCTAAAGCAACGGCTTATTACTGATATTGAATCAGACGTGGTGCGGCTGGTTCTGTTGCGTCACCTTCAATGCACATAGCAAATTTAGGTTGGCTGTTTTGTTCTTTCACGATTACGAATATGGCAGACAAGCAAGTTATTTTTAACGTCTGTTAAAAGCTGCCTAATCGAAAAAATTTTGCATAGGTGTTGAACTGGGTGTGCTGGGGGACATTGGAGAAATTTCTGAAGGAAAACGGGTGGCAGAGAGAAATTAATTGAGAAATCTAGCCTTACGCCGTTTAACATGAAAATCGTTATGCTCACGTACCTGCTCTCTAGAGTGATGTCAAAGCACTGGACTGCGTTTCTTGAGGAGTCTTCTGGTATTTAAAAATTTACTATTTTTGTTAAACATGTGTTTATACGAACTGACCTACAATTCCTTCCTGAGTTAATGCCATAGTCCGTCGTTTCACTAACTCGCCATGGGGTATTGAAATAAATCGCACCCAGTTACTAGCAGAGAGGCATTGCGTGTCTTATCACGCGGGTCGGTAACGCTATTACTTTTTCCATAGAAAAGTGGCCATGTAGCGATTTAAAGTTAATTTTTAAAACTAATTGCCGTGCTAAATCTTTTCTAGTAAGGACAATGTCACCACACGAAAATATCGTGACCGTCACGCTATTATTTCCAATTAAATGGAGTTAATGCGATCTGAGAACAGCAGGATAAATTCACTTGAAAGATGTAGTACCGAAGGGTCCATGGGTTTCCCATACTCCTGGAAAGCTTCAGTCTTTGCGTTTGAGAAGGGCAAATTATCTCGACGGGTAGATCGAACACATTAAGGCGCTACTGAAATGGCAGCTGTTATGATAGAACGGAAGTAGTGATTAGTGGGGCGCGTTATTCATTTATCCAGCTCTTGGAATAAGTTTTAAGATGAAATGCAAAATTGCAGTACGACAAATAAGTGTACTTAGCTTTATGTCCAACATTCCTTGTAACCAGCTACTTGTCCAGACTCCAGTTACACATAAGAATCGATTTGTCATTGGACTCATGAACGGTTTCTCTAATTGTTGACGGATAAAGTCAGAAGCAATAATTTATAAGAAATAGTCAACCATTTATTGATTCTAAATTTTCTACCTTTCTTCCATATGATGGATCCTTCAGTAAAGCAAAACCCTTTTTTGTCAGTGGTGACTTTAATGTCTGCGGTGTTTCACAGATGAATAAAATTAAAGCATTTAAGATGATTGCAGCTTTGCTTTAGGAAAGTGCTGCAGAAAGTGAGCGATCAGAAAATCCTGAAGTACTTACTGTGTGTTTAAATTAATAGTTTTCGATGCAAATATAACGGTGCGCAGAATCTTATGCCTTGGATAAGAAAGGCTTCAAGTAGCTTACGTCTTTTCTAGGATACCATAAACGCAAAAGAATTTACAGTCTGGTTTTTCAATCGCTTGAGATTCATTTTGAAAGGAAAGACTTTAAGTTTATAGCAGAAATATATTAACGCAATACACATGAGTCATACCAACAATTACTCAATGTACAATTTGGTTGGCTGAAATAAGCACATCAGTCAATCTTAAACTTCGCTGAGACTGGGTGACCCAAAGTTTTAGAGAGACTATCCATCATTTTTGAAAAGGCATAGTTATTCCCATGGCGTCAGATGCTGAAGATCAAATTAGAATTAGAATCATTCATTTTTCAACTGTGTAAGCTTTCTATGTCTCACTCGTTACCCTTTCTGGAGATTTTCTGCGGTAGACAGTTGAAGATGAGGGTTCATTTTTTCTAATGCTGCTTTTAAAAATCATTTTGTCTAATCGTTGGAGAACACGATTTCATAAAACAGTAGCAGATAATCGTCAAACAAAGATCTAGTTGCTGAATTTCACTTTCCTCCTTCAAATTGACCAAATTGACTGAAAAGGATTGGGAAATATTATCCTTCCTTCAAGGCAGACAGTAGATTGAATTGTTCCTTAACTTTTGCCCTACTGACCTAAGAAAGTAATACAGTTTGTATTGCATGATTGAAAGCCAAGCATCGTAACGTTAAGTTAAGTGCGCTCATCTTATTTGAATGCTGGCTATTGATAAGCAGTACGCCTGCCCTTGGCCATGTCCAAACCTAAACTGCCTGTAAACTGTGTTGATAAGATCGCCACGAAACAACTTGACGTCAAATTAATTGCATGTTTAATCAGTTACATAAGGAACTCCAGTGGGCAGGATAATTCAGTCATGTGTGTTTATCATAATAAATTGGATGAGAGCTGTTCTGATAGTTCCACTTCTTAATAAAGGTCTTTGAAAGAGGAAACTACTAGGTAAAATACAGCAACATCTCTGATAATAGTCCTTCAAGGCGAATGCGTGACAATCGTGAAGTATAATATTATTCATTCAGGGTATAATAAATTCGTAGAAAGCCGTTTTCTTGACATATTTTAGATAATCTATAATTTTTCTCAACTTATTCCGGTCCAATTAGGTTAAAGCGTATGATGGTTTCACTGCTTCAAACGAATGAGGATGAGAAACCATTTCTTTCAGAAACGAATCATATTGGTCTTTAGTAAAACACATGATAATCAAACAGTGTTCATGAAGATGTCTTTTTCCAAAATCTTGTTTATGGGGTGTGCCTATTTTTTAACAAAAATTAATTACTTTTAATGGTCTCTGAGCTCTCAGAGCTGCCCTGTACTTCCATGAACTGGTCAGTTTTGCGAAGGACGAGGCCGTTAGAAAAAAGTAATTTCTTGATTTGAGTGTGTAACATTTCGTAATGGGTCGATAGAGTTTCAAAGTATAGATTTCACTTACGGATAAACCCGTTCAGAAGCTCCACTTGTGAAAGGCAGCTTTCAGGTCTCAATCTAAACCCGTTTTCAGCAGTAAAACTGTCTTATCGCTTAGAAAAGGCCTAGGCTGAATCCTGAAAACTGGCTTGCAAGCTGGATTTTTTGAACAGGTTTTACCATAAATAAAATTCTAGAAATATACATTTCTATTGAAGAAAGGCCGGTTTCATGAATGAAACTACTATATCAAGTAATCTGGACCTGTTATTTAGAGAAGTTTAAAGCAACGTCATTTCCTATGCCTCAAACATGAATAGTATTAGCTACGATGGAAGACACATTTCCATGAAGCGTCAAGTTTAAAATGCAGCGTGTAAGTTTAAAAAAACCAGCAGTGTAAACTTGTTTAGGACAACATATTCACAAAACGATTGCTCCTGATCATGTTTGTTTCCCAAAGGGCAAGTAAAACGACATCAGCTTGAATCATGCCTACAAGCTTAATGAAGAGCTCAACTTGCAAGAGCGTTGTCGTTCTAATTTGGATCTGTGCGATAATAACTCGCCTGTTAGTATTTTGCTTACACGCTTTCTCAGTTATTCTTTTGTTATTGACTTGTAACTGTTTCTAGAAACTTGTCCACAGTACCTAAGTCATGCATGTTGATTACTGAATCATTTAAGTACGCTGTTTTATCATTTTCCCAACGTTCCTGCGGTGAAAGTTTGCATCCAAATTGTAAAGTAGTTCCTAAACAGTCGAGTCTAAAAATTATTTAATGATTAAGTTTCAACTTTCTCTCAGAACAACATGTGCGCTACATCGTCGCAAATGCGTGCAACGCCCCCTGGAGATCTTCATTTCAGCAGTGCCATTGGAAAAGTCAGATGCGAAACTATCTCTGCTCATTGCAGTTGACCAACCGAGTTTAGCGATCCGTCATGATTTGAAAGAACTGCTTGCTTTACAGGAAGTCTAGGGAAACAGAAGTACATCAGCTCGCTTCGTAATGCCTGCCACACAGATGTGGGCAAAGTTCAGCTTCCCTCGATACGTGAAAATTACTTTGCCCCACGCTGCGCTGATACTTATCTGGCTCATATATATTATTGTGGGTGCTTTCATCTTTCTCAGTATAGAATTTCCTAATGAAATGGCACAGAAGAAAGATCACTGTCAACGCATTCATGATATGATTCTGGATTACATCGATCTTCTTTGGAAAAATCGAAAGCAGACTACGATGGCTGGAACGAAGAAACAATGGCAAGTGCAGCTTAACAAAGGGCTGCTAAACATTACCAATGTGCTTTATGCTGCTTACACTACAGATTACGTCTCATACTCTCTTATTGACTTAAATGAAACTGACGGCCTGAACAAACTTTTAGAGAATGCCTGGACTTTGAAATCAGCAGCATTTTTTTCGACAACGACAATTGTGACCATAGGTAAGGAACAATATGCTTTGGGTTTTTTGTTAATCAGGTTCGCTTACATGAACGATATCCCGGGTGAAAGCATTCCAATTCTTGTGGAATTTAGTATAGGAAAAACATGAATGAAAGTGCCCTAATAAGGGAGAGCATGACCGTAAATAATTCAACTTGCATATTAAGCTAAAAACTCCAATCAAATCTTCAAAATGTGCAAGCATTGGGCAACAACAAAGCATAAAATAGGCCCACATCAGTTAAATGAGAATTTCTTCTTAAAATCAGGTCTTGCTTCTCAGAATATTTGTTGCAGATTATTTAAAGTGAAAAGTTTTGAGCCATAAAATGGTCGTGCTCAATAAATGTTCCGAAGTTAGTCGTACTTTTTTCTCCAGAAGTTAAACAGTCAGTGTTAAGGACCTATTCAGAATGAAGTGCAACAATTGAGTCGAAAAGAAATTACATAGAACTGCAATAAAAGCAAAGTAGTTTACCTAATTTATCTTGTAACTACGTTTTAAAAAGAACAAAATATGCCGCTCATCCTGAAAAACAAAAGAGCACTCGTAAGCGATGCTTCTTGTGCTGCATTCGAAGTCTACTCCAGTAGGTAAGTAAATGCTTTCTTTAGGTATAAATCATTTCCACTGCTTCACCTACTAAACTAGCCATTCGATTTTATCCAGAAAACCTACTGCATCATCTAACTGAATGTTGTGCTCCTTAAGGGTACGGGAACGTGGTGCCAGCAACTGCGCATGGACGCCTGTTGTGCATACTGTTTGCCCTTTTTGGATGCCCACTTGCAATTATCACAGTTGGTGACCTCGGCAAGTTTCTCTCTGAGCTTGTTGTCCACTGCTACAATAAAGGATGGAAATTGAAGAAGGCAGTAATTGAGTATATGGCTGAGACGTCGTACTTTTCTGATAAGACAATACAAAACTGGGACAGTGATCTCCTTTCTTTGCATTATGAAGATTTGATCTTAGGCGAAGGAGATATATCTGCTTCTGTTGTCATTTCCGTCTTCCTTATCTACAATACCATAGGTGCTGTGGTCTTCAAAATAACAGAAGGTTGGACTTTCATGGATTCATTCTATTTTTGCTTTATCAGCATCACAACCGTGGGCTTTGGCGACTTCGTTCCGAAGCATGATCCGTAAGTCAACCTTCATTTTTTGACTGAAAATTTATCACTCTTTTACCTTGTACTCATACGAGTTTTAAACAAAACCATATAATTTTGTTATATTCTTTTTAAACCACAAGTCTTGTTACGAAAAGTCTCTTCTGGGACATTACTCATCCCATCGGTCGCTCATTATGTTGATGACAGAATAAGCCGTCCCAAAAGCTACGTATATTAACATTTTTGAATAAATACGCTTCCTAACAGAACATCTGCAGTGATAAGAGTGTAGGGAAAATTTTATCTCGTTGATATTTACGAACGCACAAATTGCTGTGCTGTATTCTCGTATAACGTAGCTTTTAAAAGTTTCCCTGTACCGCCTTCAACCTGTGAGGGTATGGGGATAGAAAAAATAAGACAACGATGTGCGAATGTAAACGCGCCACCCAGGAGCGCCATTGAAAAACGTTGTAAATGAGATTCTGTATAAAAACATCAGTAAAAAAAATAACACACTTGTAAATAAGTTTAAGCCTGCAACATGCTTATGTTCACATGTGAAAAGCGCTGATCGTCCAGAGATTGTGCCTTTGTTGGTGAGAGCTCCTCTATCGTTTTCTGTTCCAATCTTTTTTCAAGAACGATGTAGCGCTGCTAGGCGATATAAATTGAGGGATCACTAAAACTCTGTTTGCAAAACGTAATGGTCTTGCTTTTCACACAGAGCATGTAATCAAATTCAAATAATACAACAATTCTACCTTTCAAAGATAGCTTCAAAACATTGACAGTAGCAGTAAATGCAGTAGAGCTTTTCATAAAAGTCATTTTTGCATTTTTTCAGCGTTGTTCTTTAAATGTTCCCTTTTTTATTCAGCGATCACGTCTAATAGGATTACGAGTTGAACCAAGTTGCGTAACAGGTGTTTGAACTCAATCATGTAGTTCGTTCAGTTACTATGTCAGAAAAGGCTATTCAAATGCAACTTTAAACAGAATTTCATTTGCGTCAAACCGTTTATCTGCGCTCAAAAATCCGGAAATGTGCAAAGCTTCCTGTTGGAAAGTAACAACTTTGCAATCAAGCGTAATCGAAGTAACTTTACTGGTTATACGGTGCAAACGGAATAAATGAGTGAAGACTCATAAGCAGGTCAACATGAAGGCAGGGAGAGAAAGAGAGAAAGGAGGTAGGCAAGGTTAGCGCTGAGTTTTAAAATAGGGAGTGTCTAGACGTCGTCGTTCCAACGGCATCAGCTTAAAAATAAATAAACGGGTCACAAAGGAGCCATCAGTGGACACCATCCATCATCATTAATCCAGCCTTTGTCTGCGGCCGACGTCCACTAACACGCCCCAACTCCAGCACGTCCAAAACAAAGTATAAACTGTCGTGAACCTTACATAAAACGGATAATGATTATGAAGGGCAAGCTTAGCCTGAATGTATGCATTTGTGTATTTTTGTGTGTAAACATGCCGTCTTCTGCTGTGAAAAATTAGGAAATTTTGAAGGACTGTTAGGAAGCATGTTTTCAATTTTAAGCATCACGTTGAAACCAGAGTACAACAGCGAAGCAATGTACTTAACTATGTCCTCTGAACTTGCAATATACTACTTTTCACAGAGAATATTGTCTTTAACATTTTTTGTTGGAACATTATCTTCTTTCAGAGAACAACGTAGAAATAGAATAGCTTGATGCTTTAAAGAGTAACATTAATCAGATTCACATCTTTTTGCAAACCGGTGAAGAACTTGTTACAAAGAAACGAGTTTCGAATATCGTATGTTCGTAATGTTTCATCATAACTCCATCTCAGCAGTTAACCGCTTGCGCTCCGTTAAAGTCCGGAAGGTTTGCCAACGCCAAAAACAGTTTCTTAACTAGTGCGGCGGTTTAAGAACGTTTATTACCCTAAAGCGATCAATGAAACAACCTACGAAAGCAGCGGAACTTCCAGAAATGTCACGTTTTATAGTAAGTGCAAAGAGGGGAGAATACCTTCTTCTCTTTGCGGTGACGACGAAACGCGACAGTTCTGAAAGAGCTGCTGTTTCCATATATTGCTTTGCGTATTTATGTTAACGCCAAGAAACGTTTCCTAACCATCGAACTGGTTAAGAAGCTGTTTTCAGCGGTTTCAGACTTCTTGGATGCTGACTAGTGTAAGCCATTAACCACAAGGAATAAGCATCCAATCTTCGAAATTCAATCGCACAGAAAGACAAAAATTTGGCTGCTTCAAGGCAGAGTGCACCGTGGGCACTTAAGATGCTTTTGAACCAGGGGTGCTTCGTAACAGGATTGTATTTAGTGTTTCTAAAGATCGTTTACAGCCACCCCTCCAACTGGCTGATGATGGAACTATAGCGTTTCAAAAGCTCTGAAGTAAGCTCACTTCATTGGTTCTGAATTTTTCTTAATAACCGCTCATCCATCCGTTGCTAGAGCAATTGTTTGGTTTAGTTAAAGATATCAACACAAAAACAGGAGAAGCCGTAGGCAATCTTCAGAAATAAGAAAAGGAAAAGGTTCTGTGTATGGTCTTATTGGTCTATCGTCTATGTCTATGTGCAGCAAAAGTGGGTAAAAAAATAATAAAAGTATTGTGCTTCTTAAGATGAATTGGTTAAAAGTAAATGTAATCCAGCAATCTCCTTTCCGTAAGACAAGTAGCCGTTAAGTTCAATCAAGCGAGAGACTTCAGAGTTTCCTATATTTCTCCTCTTCCGTTTCCAGCAGAGGAAAATAACCTTTAAAGAAAAGTATAAGCAGTGATAATTTTTTGACAAACGACTTCATAATAATAATAATAACCCAAAATTTCTATAATTTTCTTGGAAACATTAAAACATCTGTGGAACAGTGATCCGTTGTCAACCTGCGATTACAGTGAAAACTTCAGAACACTATAAGGCTGTGGACAGCGTTTCTTGGGACGAGTCGATATTGTTCTATTTTCTCAGCAATGGTTTAGTCCCGTTGAGAATCGAGAGCGACTATAATTAAAAGAAAAATACCTGATCAACGGATAAATGGATAGTTGTCACTAATGGCTAATTGCCCATCCACCCTTTAACTGAAGTTTTATTCTTTAGTTAAAGAAATTCGATTTTCAAAGGGACTATACTGCGTTCAAGAGGGTGAAGCTACTTTGTTTTAAGGCTTGTAGTCATAGCCGTTGACTTTCTCTAATTTTTCCAGCTGTTATAACACGCAGTTGTGCAAGCAGCTCTTTTGTCTTCCCTGATAACTGTTCACTATGCGATTATCAGACTTTTTTCTTCAGTTGCAGTTAATCAGTATCACTATCATAACGGAATCATTTCATAACCATGACTGAACATCAACACCTCTGTAAAATCGGGTTTGCGATCGTATTTTGAACTAGCGAGACAAAAAATAAGATGTAGCTCCGGGTTCGTCCACTCGGTATGAATTCTCTCAGTCGATGATAAAAAGTCGCTAGGAAAGTCAGTGCAGCAACTGCGAGAAAAGCAAATGTTGACATCTCAAAAAATAGCTAGAACACCCATAGTTTACTACAACAGTTTTGTCCATTTTCTCCATTCCTCGTAACGAATAGGATGAAAGAGGTTTGGCAGAAAGACTTAAAAGACAGGCGTAAAACGGGCTTTCTGGTCAGCTACCAATTATTGATAATAAAACGTACGCGCAATCCAATATTTTGATCATGAAAAGGATGTGATAAAGATTTGTGAAGACACTGGAAACGCAATCTGTAAAACATTGATCGAAAACTGACACAGTTAAAGCGATAGTTGTTGATGACCGATTGAGACAGTTACATACTCATGCGCTACAACCACATTTCCGATTTACGCTCTAGCGCACACTTCATACTGAAAGTCAAACACAGTTAAAGATCCGTTATCAGAAATTTTGAAATTCGAAACATTTCCGAGCGTCGACACGAGGCCACAGGTGGGAATTTTCGCACGACCCTGTTCAACGTTTCAAGATGTCGTATAAATTTACAGAATTATAGATACTTTTAAGACAAACATCATTGCTAATGGTAGTGACGCAGATGAGTCTGGGAGGCAGGGTCTAAAAATTTAACTAGCAAAATGTTTTCTCCTACTACTCTAATCGCTTAATAATTATTTGAACTCATAGTTTGAAACACATAGCACTTTGTAGCAGATTTGCAAGCTTCCAAGGATTGGTCCTTTCAAAGACTACACGAAGGTGCAGAAGTTTCCAGTTCTATTCTTAACCTGTCCCCATCTGAAGAACAGGAAAATACTTGCCAGCTCTTCCACTGATGAGTTGTCAAGGAGAGACCTGGAAATAATGGCACCCCTATGTCTTTCCTGAACAGACTCATCCGAAAATAAAATCTGCATTATTCAAACTTTTTAAACTTCTAATATTATTAGAGATGCAGTGGGTAGGCTTTACCAGCAGATATGACTTAAACCAGTTTGTCCATGAGAAAACAATGTTGTCGTTTTTAACTGAAACCAGCACATCGCTGCTGAATGTGACATTTGCACTAGGTTTTTTGTACAAATGTCCAACTGCTGTTTATCATCTCACCTGCAGAAGAAACTTTTCACTGGCAATGTGAATCTTCAGCTTCCGTACGATGTAAACGAGTTGTTTTGCCTTTTGTTTAGCTTGTTTGCTACTAAAATTTATGCCGCGTTAAGGTTTTTCAGTCTGTGCATCGAATTTGAATATTTCATTGCTCTACTAGTGACTGTCACCTTCTTGCAGCATTCATTGATGGAAAATCATTTGTTTCTTGCGTTGTTTGTTCGTTCCTTGGATTGTATTCGAGGATAGCTGAGAGAAGGGAAATGAGTAGTCGAGACATTTCTTCACAGGCTAGGAGCATTGCTAAGCAAATGAGCTATATAATCTGAAGTCAGGAAGCTCACCTCCTAGCAACGCTGTTACGCTTGCTGTCGTGGAATTATGATTATCTCACTGAATAATAGTTTCAATGAATGGTCACTTGCCTGAATGAGTGGAAAAAAGTCTGAAGGGGCAGAATCCTTGCTAGGCAGAGGCTTGATTAGCATTAAAAATGAGACTTTTCATAACGGGCTTGTGGAAATACATAATGTAATTCCGGAAAATTCGACCCGTGACCGCACAAGATAAAATTTTCCGTAAATACATCATGCGAAACATGACTAGGTCAAAATTCTGAGCAGTTTTCAATCTCAAAAGGGCCAAAAATTGAATAGACTGAAATCCTGAATAGATGAAACGATGAATGGAAAAAATTTTGAATCTCTGGGAGTCCTGATATGACTGAACTCTTCAATGGGTTCAAACCTGAATAGGTCTAAACTCTGAATAGATGAAGGAATATACGCTTTTTCTGTATCAAACAACGGCAGCAAACGAATGGCCCAAAGTGCAAAATTGGTCGAAATTCCAAACAGGTCAAATCCTGAATGAGCCAAAAATGCATTACAAGTGCTATACTATGGCGGTTCCGCATTTCGTTTGTGATTTCGACCATTCGAGATTTTGATTTTTCTGGTTTTGACTATTTCCCTTTAAAAATTTCTTACACACGTTTTATGGAAAGCTCTTCTGCTTTTAACGGATGAGCATGGATGTTTTTCAGAGTCCGCAAATTATCCATTGCTCTTGGAATAGATTGCTTGTCAGTGACCGTCTGGTTAGACTGAAACAGAAAACCGTTCGTACTCAATAAATCTCCACGTGGTCATCTCGTAAACTTAATTTTTCCCATAGATAGCAGTGTGGAGGAAACAAAGTTGAAGCAAGCGAATCTAAAAAGGCTTGAAAAATGAATTATGAGCATAAGTAATGAAGCTTGACTCGAGCATCAATGCATACAAGAAATGAAAATTTAAAAAATGCCACTAACAAAAGGGAAGTTCTCGCTAAACAAGAAATGCACTTTGACTAGGTTGCAGTCTGAGAACTACAAGAGTAACGCATTTCAGTTCCTAAAAATCAAAATTCTTTTTCCTCAGTAGTGTTCAGACCATCGTGGTTCCACACACCGCGGCGATTATGAAGTACTAAGCAGCGATATGTAACTGCCCATCACTACTTGCTTGTAGCCTAGCTGCTTCATTGCCATATGAACATTCTTATTCTTGAATCTGCGTTTACCATTAATAATCATAACTATTATTCACCATCCATTCTTCGTTAGTTCGTTCCCCATTTTGCGAAGAGGTAATGCTTATTTATGAGAATTCGAAGTAAAATTCATTTTCAAATTTCACTACATGACGAAGCAATATTTAAAACCACACGTTGCCAAAAACTATTTGGTTGCCGAATCGCTGCATCTGACCCAGATATTGGAAGCACTAGAATGAAAGGAATGCAACTACAGGAACTCATTCAAGATCTTCTCAGTTGTCTTACTATTCCTTAACCGTTTTGCTGTGGAAGAAAAAACGACTGGCTGCAAGAAAAATAAAGGCTAGTACGAGTCTGTGAGGAAAACAGTTGTCAAAAGCAGTTATGAGAACATAGAAGTGGAGAAAAAGTATTTGATTTTCAAGAAATAGAAGATGCTTCAAAGATAATATACAACGGTGCAAGGACAACTGGACTGCGATGCCACGTCTTTATCCTTAATTTTCTACAAGTACAAAGCAGGCACGATACAACTGCTTGTAACTTGCTCTTGACATATTATGCACTTTAACGCATTCATCTCCTCATCCAACCAGGATTTCTGCTACATTATTCTGGATCGTTTACGATTTCGAATTCTTCAGGTTTTCACTTATTCAGGCCTGAAGCCAATTCAGGATTGATATCTCAAAATTTTAATTTCTTCAGTGAAATGGCCTCCACCAGTTGCCATATCATTGTTGCATCACGCGTTTATTGGCGCCATGCTTATCAAAATGGTATAGGGTAAGACAGTACAGACACACTTTTCGCAAGCACTAACTCCATGTTTATGAATTAGGACAAGGAATCAATTTATATAATACTTCGTCACGTTGAAAAGGTGACATCTGTAGTAAGGAAACTTATCTTTTACCTCTTTAACGAGTTCTGACTGTTTTAAAGTAAGTTTTATTGTCCGTAGCTTTGTCCCGTCATCACCAGAAAAGATAAAAATTCAGATCGCACGGCAGGGTAACAAAGCCTAAATGCATAGGATAGTAAACATGCATTGGGGACATGAAACGGAGTTTAAAGTTCATGTGACAGCAAACTTTGTTTCCAACTTTGCAAGTACAGTAGAACCTCTGAAGTTGACCACCTCTCTATGTCGACCACCTCCCTAAGTTGACCGACTTTTGACCACTTGGTTGGTCCGCACGTCAATAATATAATATACCCACAGCCTCTTATGTTGACCACCTCCTATGTTGACCTGTTTTTCCCGGTCCCTTGGGTGGTCAACTTATGGAGGTTCTACTGTATGCTCAACGTCATGGAGCCGTCTTCTTCCATGAAACAAAATGAGAAACAGATTACTGACTACCCTTTTCCAGATTCCGCTAACCGCTACTCCCAAATCACGGTTACTGTGGCAATGCTACGCAGTACAAAAAAGCCTGTTTGATCATAAATTGGGCAAAATATAATTCTAAGCGTAGCAACATTGGAAGCAGGGTCCGGGAACATGAACCAGAAGAAAAAATCTCGCCTTTGCTCTGTGACACTCGAGAAGACGGCACGATTATCAAACCTGTTCATGCGCGGATCTCTACACAGCGCGCTGATCGTAAGCATAATGCCGCCTAACTTCTACGGGTACGCCTCAAGTAAGGCTCATAGTTTTCAAGTCATTCCTAACTCGTTTCTCGTTTCTTTTTTAAAATAGCCACCATTTCCTTAGCTGACTCTTGCCAAAATTTTGCGAATAAATCTGGAATGGAACGTGCTGTCTACGTTTCTTGGATGTTGTGCTAGGTAGGTCGCCATTCCATCATGTTTGAGAATACCGGTTGGTTGATAATGGGAAGGTAGAATGTTATTGCATTTATGAAACTCGTTTTTCTATGCTAATGTCTGAGAGCGAAAAGTGTAGATAGCTAAAGAACAAATGTCCAGCTAACGAATGACCGGCAGATGTCAGTAAGAACGATAATAATGATCATAACTGTTTAACATACTAGAGCATTCAGAACGCATTCGGCACTTTCATACACATGTTCCATATTCTTCTCACACTCCTGCAAACGTTCAGTTCGATGTTTAAGGACAGTGTATTCTAAATTCTCTAACAAATTAAGCACATTGAGTAAGTATTCTCATCCCTACCACGTAACTGCATGTGTTGGACCAGACAACCGTTCTTTTATCACAAACACTATGCATGGTCAGAAAGTAATACCTCATTTCAAGTGTTAACAGTATAGAATCCCGTGATTTCCATAAAGTTTCTATCGTGTCTTCTGCTGCTGTTCATATGGGGAAAAGGAAAGTGACTACCTTTGAGACCAATGTCAAGAAAACTGCACTGCACGAAAATAGCAGACTGGTAACGGACATCGCACGCAAGTTACAACTTCAGCAGTCGACGATCTCAGCAATTTAAAAAAGACAAAACGCGAATCAAGGATGCGCTGAAGTCGTTAAAATCAGTCAGATCAGATCCGCTGTCATTACTAGAATAAAACTGACAAGTTGATGAAAGGAAAAAGTTACTTGTTATGTACACAGAGTCAGATACAGAAGAAGATTTCTCTTGAAAAAGCTTTATTACGGACAGAGTCCCGTTTAATGTGTGATAAAAGGTGCGAACTGCGGAGCTTTCGGGTTAATCGAGACCCGTCTTCAGTGGTCTAAATTGTCTGTCTGACAATTTAGACCGCTGAGACGGGTCTCGATTGACCCGAAAGCTCCGGAGTTCACGCCTTTTATCACACATTAAACGGGACTCTGTCCGTAATAAAGCATTTTCATTATGAAAACATACGGTCCCGAAAACATGATGCTTTTGTACGGGAGCGTGTGTTTTCATATTGAAAATATCTTTAATACGGATTCTCTCCCGTTGAGAAGTAAAATAAAAAGATTAAGGAAGAAAAAATCTTTTTATTTTACTTCTCAACGGGAGAGAATCCGTATTAAAGATATTTTCAATATGAGAACATACGGTCCCGTACCAAGAAACCACATCTTCGAAAAATGATTTCTCTTAGCCTTATGACAACTTATGAGTACTCAAGAAGTTTCTTTAACATCCTGAAAGGGCAAGCCACGGATCCTATGCATGTGGAAATGTTTACAACAAGTGCGGGTAGTTTAGGCGGTTTGAAAGGCGTCATAATTCCCATAACGTGAATGTCAGTGCTGAGATAGTATGCGCTGAAATTCAAAGTACTGTAGCTTTTAAGGACGAGTTGGATAGGACAGTTGCAGACGAAAAATATCTGCCAGAACAAGTATTCAACGTCAATGAAACGAGCTTGTTCTGGAAGCATATGCCGGAGCGTACTTACATTCAACAACAGCTCAAGGCAGTGTAAAAATATTAGACGAATAAAGACGTGTAACGCCGCTTTCGACCGGAAATGTGACAGGATTCCTGATCTGCCACTCAGAAAAGTCTATACCTTCCGAGAATGTGAACAAGAATAAGCTTCCGGTGTTCACAACAAAATTCGAATTTGGCTGTGAGATTAACAATAACGCAGCTAACGACTGACTCTTTATCGAATCTACAGAATCTCTAACCACGTGTCGTAATACGGTAGAACGCGCAGGTACAGATGGACTCTTTGCTCATCATTAGTTCCAGCTTCGGCCGGAACATCCGGTTTATTACCATCCTAGGAAAAAAGCGTGAATGATATCAGGCACCAAACCTGGCGACCGAACAAATACAAACTTTATTTCTTCAAAGAGATTAAAGTCTTCCGTCACACCAAAATACCACCATTTTGTCAAACTAAATTTTCAGGTTACGAAGAATACGTTCCTTTAGTTTAACAGTTTACGCTTTTGTAAATGTAACTTCTTGGTACGGGACCGTATAGTTTTATGTCGAGTTTCTTTTACGGAAAGTCTGTCCCGTTGGTAATATTTTTAATATTCCGGAGCTTTCGGGTCAAACGAGACCCGTCTTCAGCGGTGTTAAAATAAAGCAATGAAGTAACGAAATTTTCACGGTGTTAAAATGATGTAATGGGTGTTTCGCGGGGATGTTTTAACTGTTTAAAGTCGAATGTTTTAAAGTTGATTTCCTTGTGTCCTCATCTTCTGTCTGTCTGGCTGCAACGTGCAACCAGACTCTCCATCCGAAAGTTTTATGCTACGAATGCAATTTACGCTTACGGAAAATCAAAGAAGCCCTATACATCAGGCACAATGAGACGTACAACAAAGATCAAGGAGCATAAATAAGTGAACTATGGGCAAACATTGTCACCCGCTCTAAATGCTGCTCACTTGACTAAACACACAAAGAAAACAAAGAATTACGGATCAAAACCAACAAAAATGGAGAAGAACCTTAAAACGAAATTTCTGAAGAACAACATATGTCCACAACAAGAAAATTGGCTAGCTGACAGACAGAAGATGAGGACACAAGGAAATCTACTTTAAAACATTCGACTTTAAACAGTTAAAACATCCCCACGCAACACCCATTACATCATTTTAACACCGTGAAAATTTCGTTACTTCATTGCCTTGATTTAACACCGCTGAAGACGGGTCTCGTTTGACCCGAAAGCTCCGGAATATTAAAAATATTATCAACGGGACAAACTTTCCGTAAAAGGAACTCGACAGTTTACGCTTTACCGATCTGTTCCATGGCTTCTCCATGACGGATGACATTAGAATTATTTGAGGACTGGTCTTTGAACAGTTCTATCCCAGAGAGAAGCGAATATTCCAGCAAAAGAAAGCGTGGCTAATGATTCTTTCGATGTTCAAAAGTGCACCTGCGCGTCCGAGACACATCAACGACGTAAATGTATTTGTTTTCTCAACTGTATATAAGTCTAAGCCTAAACCAGGAACTAGAAGCAGTGATGCCTTCGCGAGTCACGGCTTGAAGTAAACAATAGGCAACATGAAACGTCAGCAAGCCATTCTGGGTAAAACGAATGTCGTGAAGGCTAACGATAGGGCAGGTATGCGTGTCGGTCGCGCGAAATGCATGGAAACAGTGTCAGAAAACGAAATGTCGAAACGCCTAATCCGTCAGGCAACTGGGTGTCGTGGGTCTATTTGCCGCCAAACACGACTGTACTTATTTAACTAACAGATGGACTAAGGGCAATAGCTGCCTTCTGAGCTTACTATTTACGGCAGCCTTTCGATCACGTTCTAGAACTGAATGAATCTGCCTGAAAACTCCAGGAGTTTTGGAAAGATGTAATCTTCTGAATGCTATATGGACTATTGCTGCTGCATGGCAAGAAGTCATATAGCAATGGATAGAGGGATTAGGACCAAGAACTCAAGGGTGAACGCGTTTTAACATTTTAAGAAAGATTGCATTTGATCAAATAATGAGTGATAGGCAGCTGAAACTTGGAAACGATTTGCGAGTAGACCTAAATCAAGAGGATACCTATCAGCTCATTAAAGTGGAGGCTGAAAGCTTATTAACGTGGGTCTGAACGAGTTGGAAAAAAACGGAAGCTGAGGCAGAGAAAAAATTATATTTAAAACAAGCAGTTCACAGCAAAAAATGACTGGCTAAGGCGCTCGCTACTCTAAGCACTGGCGTACAGACCTTAGAAGAAATGGATGGCAGTCACGAGAGACTTGCGAAATTTGAATGACAGGTTCAAAATACTTTTGCGTGCTACAGAAAAATATACAAAAGAATGAAGGAATGAAGAGTGTACAAGCAAAAGTTTATGCCTTTTTAAAGTACACTACGCCAGATACACTATCAGTCATCAGTGGACTAGCTTCTTGCAGCTATAATTGAACTAAGCAAGGAAAGAAGTTCATGGGCTTGTCGCTGTAACATTACTATCCGTTTGCAATACCAGTTGAGCTAATCGAACGTTTTCACGGATCAGCGAGCTCTTATGGATACCTGTCAATAATAATTGTCCTATATGAATTTCTCAGTTGGTCTTCTGGTTCACGGGTTTGGCCTGTTTGATGTATATGTAGTCAAACTTCAGAAGCGCCTTAACAACGGATGAATGAGCAAATTGTTAGAGAAAATACAGAACAAATTCTATACCGTACGTCTCGGAACTGCTCCGCTTCCGAATATAGTAATACTACTAAAGTTTTGAATATACTGCTTATGTTAACTCTGTTACACTGCTGACGACGTAACAAGAGTAGTTCCGAAACGTACGGTATAGAAATTGTTTTGTATTTTCTCTAACAATTTGCTCATCCATTCGTTGGTTGGGCACTTTTGAAGTTTGTTTACATATACAGTAAAACCTCCGTAATTTGACCACCCAACGGACTGGGGAAAACTGGTCAACATAGGAGGTGGTCAACATATAGAAAGTGGGTATAAGTAGCTCGGCTGAATAGATTAACATCTGTATGCGTTTTCTTCTATTGCACAGCATCAATTGGAGGTCTATTAAACGGTGAGCCCTCCTGCGTTAGGGATAATTCTGCCAGAGTTCCTCTTATGTGATTCCCAACGCTCCCGCACGAGGTTCCCATCGCCCCCTGTGCTCTCTCATCACCCCCCAGGGGGCGATATCGCCCAGTTTGAGAACCTATGCTTTATTTTATGCTGACGTACAGCCACTACGTCTTGTCCCCTGTGATTATCTGACTGAAGAACAGGCGACGTTGGGCCGTGACTTGATGGTATCGAGTGAGAAGATAAGCTGGGACAGAAACGCGCCAGATTTCGTCACCTAGGCTCTCAGCTGACTTGGTATCGATGATCCCATTTCCGTACCTTTGCCACAGATAGCAAATGTCAGCTTACAATGACAAGAGCGCAGCCTGTCTTTTCAGCCAGTTCGCATGACGAATGCCGTAGGTCTTGGTGGACTAGGGCAATCAATGTTTCCATCAAAATCGCTTGGTCTACCTGACCTCGCACTGTCATTCAGATCAAAATTTTTTACCCTAAAGCGGAAATACCACTTTCTAGCTCCCGATCATTGGCAGCTTGTTCCTCTTAGATGGCCTGCAATTTTACAGTGGCTATGGCAGCACTTTATCTTTCCTTATACCGGAAAAGTAGCATGTGCCGGCTATGCTCCTTTTTGTTGACCTAACACTCCATCTTTCCAGCTAAGCTGAAACTTCTCATGAGCGCAATATTAAAAGTTAACTGTACTAGCATGTAGATAAAATTGAGAAGTATTCAATGATAGACACTGCTTAGCATGAGAGCAACCACGTACAGAAAGTTTACTTCAGAAGAAAACAGAACGAACTTATGAAACTATCCAATAATAAAGAACTAAAGCTAAAATTTAAAAATGGCTACCAAGGATTTTCACTTTGCAGAAGAAAATTCTTCGCTATACCTTCACGTAAAGGTTATTATGGAAAAGCTACTAAATGCCCTAGCCCCATCATGTCTTAATTGGAAGTGGATTTAGTGTCGTCATAATCGGTTGTCGAAGAAGAGAAACAGGTTACAAAGCACGACTACCTGCGGCTAAGAGTTGTCAGCATAAACCAGACTTCTGAAATTTAGTTTCCCCACAAGGCTGACATTAGCTGTTGGTCCAGAAATTCACTCACGTGAGGGGTCCACGTGAATGAAATAACAGTCCCAGGTGCACTTGATTAACGCGATTTGTATGCGAACAAAGAAAAGCACGGAATTAAGGACAGCCAGCCAAGAGAAATGAACAGCAGCACGCGTCAGCAAGGAAAGGTTTCCTCAAAAGTTTTAGTTGCCTCAGTATTTCCCTAGCTCTGGATAACGATGCCACTTGGACTGTGACTGGCAAGTTCTACGCGAGCTGATAGGTTGATGCTGTTCCCGAGCCAGAGAAGACTGGGGATGGGAGATGGGAAAGATAGCCCATCAATTGATTGGCCAAAGCTTTCCCCACAACGGTGTCCCAAGCGCCTTCTTAACGTTTATCGCTTCGTTTGGGAAACACTGCTCCATAGGAAAGTGCAACGCGAGGACTGCGAAGAAAAGCTCACTCCGTCCTAACAGCAAGCAAAGGTGACCACGCAGAGACTCACATAATGAAAGAGGTGCATGCTCCGTTTTCTTTTGCCAAGCTTGGCCGCAACAGTTCAGCCAGGACCATTCATATGTAACCAGTCGCTGGAAGCAAAACGGATCACAACATGAAAACCTATAACCAGCTGTCGAATATGCCTCGCAGAGATAATTTCAAACGAGGTGTGTACAAATGGTGGTGCAAAACAGTGAGAAAGGATATTTTCAATCACAAAGGGGCAATGGCAAAGGGCAGGCTGCAAAGCGAAGCACTGCTTCAAGTTATTCCTGGATTGCTTACAGTACGTAATATCTAAGCGTATGCTAAATAAATAATTTTCACGTCACTCTGGGCAAGGATAAAACAGTTTCAAAATTATGCAACTTTACATTCCATTGCAAAGAATTCTACAATGACTGTATTCTTTGAAAGGATCAGTATCGCCTCTTTGCATGGACAAGAAGAGCTTCCGAAGGGCATTTGAATGGGGGCGCTGGCTTGGCTAGGGGCGGTAACGCTCCTTTGGGTGAGGGGCAATAGACAACTAAAGCCTGCGATTGGCTATGTCAGCTCCACTAGTAAAGGAACGACGATTCCTCCTAATATTTTGTATCAGTAACATAAGAAAGCAGTAAAACAGCTTTGTGTCTCATTTAAAGAGAGTGTAAGTTTGACTGTGAGCGCAATTCAAAACTGCAAAATTGGCCGCTGACAGTTCCCAAAAAGATTTCTAGGACTGGAAGGCAAAAAAAGAAAAGCCAGAGAGTTTTAACGCACTCCGTCACTGCGTTCAGGCCGCTAAGCAAGCGTACGTTCCATTCCCACAGCACCGGGGAAATCAACCGCTCTACCATTTGCACAAAACTTCACATACCCGCTCCAGTGTTAAGACTAGGCGACGCGGTGCTGAGCCGCAGCTTGGAAAGGGGGCTGTGGAATCTGAAAGCTCCGAAAAAAGAAGCAGTGAGAAACACTGTTCTTACGACTTTCCTACGGTAGGTTATGCATTTACTCTGAGATAATGCGTTGTAGTATAGCAAAGATGGTAAAGCACTCTCCTAAGACAAGATTTTAATCCAGTATTTAAAAGCGAAGTTATCTGAACTACTGTTGTTTCATCTGACCATTCCTGAAGAGCTTGTTTTATCTTTCAGAATCAAACCTTTGTTTTAAACCAGATGCTGAACCGTATTTGCAGCAGACCGCTTCGTGTAGTTTTTATGCAGTCGTTTAAACGACGAAAGCTTCACAGTAGCCAGTAAATTCTGTATACAAAGTTGTTATTGCTTTTGATGTTTTACAAGATTGCAATTAATGCCTATTTTCTTATTAATAATTTCACGCAATAATCTTCCTTTCACTTCTCCTATGGGATTTAACCAGTCTAAAACCCAGAAGTTTCATTTGTACTTACAATAAATACACTCATAACTTTCAAGAGGTTCTATGCTTCATCTTCAGCGAAACAAAAAGTAGATATACTGACGGGAATTATATTTCAGTTGAGGTTCCGCAATAATCGTCAGCGTGCATTTACAGAGCTTTCTGTCTGAAATTTACATTTACAATTTCAGTTTTTAAACATAAAACTTTTAAATACATGGGTTGATGCAGGCATCCATATAGCACGCATCTACACTGCTATTGGTGATTTGCAACTCCACCTTTTTTGCGCATTTAAGGTTGTTTTCAAGAGTACACGTCTATTTAGGTGGTACATCATGGTAACAAGTTACACTGCTGTCGGAATAGGCATAACGACAATGTGTATTGATTTGGTGGGAACAAGGTATATCACGAAGCTTCACTACTTTGGGCGAAAACTGAAGGGAGCAGATTTGATGCGATATCTGCGTCGCAAAAAAATTCGTGATAGCAGAATTTTACTGGCAGCACAGGCAGCTGAAACAATTGAAGTTTACTTGAAACGTCTTAATAGGTATGATGCACTGAATCTTAGTTCTTCTATACTGAATTATTTAGTCGTAATGGCGAAATTATGATTTTTCTTTGTAACTAAACTGCTGTGATAAGTTAAACTAAACGAATGTTTTAAACGTTGCAACCTAATAAAGTTAAAACTTGATTTCCTTGATTTTGTAAACAAGATACCTTTTAATGCCAGAAAGCAATTTCATGGTTTCGAATTTATAGGTACAACCAATTCTGATTCATTAAAACCCATGAAACTTTCAGGTTTTTCCTGTTCTCATCTTCATCTTGTGCATGGAATGTTTATGAACACAGGCGGCCCTCGTTATCCGCGGTTAACTCGTCCAACATTTTGAGCATTTTACCGCGTTAAGTTGAATTCCGCGTTATATAGGCAACCCTATGAAAAAGGCTAAATAGCTTATATTCTAGTGCGTATTTCGTCCTGTCCCGTTGAATTCCTTCAGGAACGTCGAGGCAGCTATGAAATCAGCCAATGCCGTTTCCCCAGTGATCTTTAAGTTCTTGAGGTTGAAGCGCTTCACGTATTTTGCTAGCCATTTTTTGCTAGCAGTAAACTTTTTTCTCTCGTTCTCTGCAACCACGCCAGAGAAGTGCTCAATAAGTTCAACGCTTTCTCCTGAATAACTTTCCCGTCGACGGGGACATTCTTCCTCGACATGTCCTCTATCCAAATGCTTAGCGTTTTCTCGGCCTTCACGAAGACCTTGTTGCGAACTACAGCAGCTCTTTTTGCCAGTGAAGGGTCAGAATACACGTTTCCTCAAATCTCAGCTTCCTTCCGTTTTATCGTACGAATGCTGGATTCATTCTTCCCGATCCTGCGGCCCACTTCGGAAAATGACAATCCGCTTTTCGAAAGGTCAAGGACTTCTACGTTCTCATGAAGAGTAATGGCACTACGTTACCTCTTAGCCCTAGGGCATAGTTTCTCAACCTTTTTTGCCCCAGGCCCTGTCTGTCGCGACAGACCCGAAAGCTCCGGAGAAACATTTCTCATTTATTGGCTTATCAACGGGACACGATAGCCGTAATAAAGACATTGTAATATGAAAACATACAGTCCCTTACTAAAATATCACATTTTCATGAACTGTTGATTGGGACAATCTCCTGCCGCATTATCCTCCAGGGCTCCCTAACATCTCCCAGGGCCCACGTTGAGAAACACTGCCCTAGAGGAACCGCTCTGTTCACTTACTTGCCTTCTGTCAGCCATCCTCCTATGCGACACCAGTTAAACGACGCGAATGTTCAGATCTACTACGCTGCAGGGGAACTGATGTTTGCGCACGGCGAATAGGCTCGACAACGGGCACGAAGCAATAACGAACAATCAGAAAAATGACAAGGTCTCATTAGCATTGCGCATGGTTAGAGAGCGTTGTAAGGAGAAAAACTCTTTCGCGCCTGGGCAGACGATCACGCTGCTGCTCAGGCAGGCGACGACATTACTGCAACTATAATGCCAGCCAGCAGTGCGCACGTTTTTGCGAAAAGATGACGTCACTATATCACGCCGGACGAACCGCGTTGTACAGAATCCGCGGATAACGAGAGCCGCCTGTACTTGATTTTAACAATTTAGACCCCTGCTGAAGAGTGTTGCGAGTTATCCTGAAAACTTACAGAGCTTTGGTAACATAAGAATGACCCAATCTGTAAAATAAAAACCTTTGAAATGTATTCATGACAACATGATAACATTCAAAAGGAGGTCCCATGCGTACCAGTAATGAATAAGTTCACCGTAACTTCCATCGTGATTACCTGTACCCCCTTACATGACGCTCCGTTTTCAAGCGTGACGTAATATCACATATTCATTAGCTTAGTTCTTCCTTAATACACTGGGTTTGGTCTTTCTTAACGACTGTGGAGGGCTTACAAAACACATTAGAACTTCCATAGTGTCCAGGATTTCCTATGCCCAGGAAGCTACGGAAGCAAAGACGTTTTGCTTTATCAACGATCTTAGGTTGTTAAAAAAGCAGAACACTAAAGACTGTTATCGAAGATCTGTTGTTTTACACTGTTATTCGTTCAGAAGCGCATGTGAAGAATCAACCTTAACGACCCTGCCAGAACCGGTACTGGAGAACACTAAGGAACCCGTAATAGAGAAAATGCAAACCACTGTAGCACCCATTCAGCCTGTCACTGCCGAGCACACGGAGTAAGTTTACGTATTGTTCTATGAACCACTGAACCATTGTTACTTCATCAAAATAATAAGAGAAGCAAAGCAAAGGTCAACGGTGTAAGAATTAGGCCAAAGTATAAGAGCGCTTCCGTTACGGGAAGAATTTATCTGCTTACCCCGTGCAGTTCAAGTGTGTTTTAAAGTACAGGTTGTTTTCTTACAACGCGAGAGTTATTTCTTGGAAAAGTTGCGCTATCTGGAGAATGGTCACATGAAGTACGTAAAGTCCAGGAAGATCACTTTACGGTACAAAGCGTCAACAAGAATGCTTGCTTCTAAACAACGATAAAAACTGCGTAAATAAACTGTGTTAGAAAAAAAATTATAGTACATCTTAGCTATTTATTGAACTGTCAAATACGCAAACGTAAGAGTGTTCTTACACTGGATCTGAATAACAGGTTCTTTCTTTTTACGGTGGAACTCTTGGGTCTTTTTTCGCCCCCCCCCCCAGTTTTGGCGGCAGCTTCAAAGGAGGTCAAGTGAGGATTATGGGAGATTATATGCAAAGACTTGCGTAATGAAACTATCGGCTTAGTGCCGAAGATTTTCTGGCGGCAACGTCAAAGCGCAGAGTAATGGTTACTAAGGGAACAATGAAACGTATGCCGCTGGTTACGCTGCCTGTAACCATTCCACCCCAACGTCATAGCGTAGGCCTGCCGACCATCCTGTCCTGCCCAAGCCTAAACATGAGGTCTGTGTCATAGCTTAGATTTGGATGAGGGCAAAAAAGGGTGATCGTCAAGCTGTCTAATGAAAGCACAACAAATTACAGGCACATGGACGCACCAGTCTCCCTACGCCTACGCCGGTCTCCCTACCCCAGTGAACGGTACGCACTTTCTTTACTGTTATTTTGTCTACGCGCGTTACTATCATCAGAGCCAGTGCAGCAACAGTGGTGCATGCTGGCATTTGGTTCGCGATTCGTAGAAAACGTGGAAGGTCGAAAGACACCGTGGACGCATTGCCTACGCCAGTTTCCCTGCCCCAGTAAACGGTACGCACTTTCTTTACTGTTATTTTGTCCATGCGCAATACTATCATCAGATTGACCACTTTAGCGTACTTTCATTTTACGTGTTGCTCAGACGTTGTCTCTCAGCCGCTCCAGCGTCGTAGAAATGCAAGTTTCTTTCTGGCAAGCGTGCCCGTATGTTGTTGTGTCTTCATTAGACAGCATGACGATTACCCTTTCTTGCCCTCGTCCAAATCTAAGCCAAGACACACACGTTATGCTTAGGCTTAGGCTTAGGCTGGGGCAGGACAGGATGGCTGGCAGACCTACAGTACAGCGCTGGAGTGGAATGGTTACACGCAGCGTCACCAGCGGCAGACGCTTCATTGTTCTATTAGGAACTGTTACTCCGCTTTGTCGTTGCCGCCAGAAATTCTTCCGCGCTAATCTGATAATTTGATTACGCAAGCCATTGTAAACAGTCTCTTCTAATCTTTAATTGACCTCCTTTGAAGTTGTCGCTACTTTTTCCGGGGGGAACTATGTTGTCAAGACCCGATTGTTGTTCTGAAGTTCAACTGTCCTTGCTTTCCCAGCGTTGTTTGGCGGATTATGAGGACTCTCAGGTAGCAACAGTTTATTGTGGAGTAATGTGACGATACAGTCATTGGCCAGAAGCGCAAAATGAAGGCAATAGCCTCAATACTCTTTGCTGAGACCCGACGCATATATACAGCCTTCCATGACTTCTGTTTACGTTCCTACGGTCGTCAATACCTTGGGCTATCGCCTAATCTGTTTACTGAAAAGCAGGCCACTGGATCGGTGCTAATCCTGATCCTGACAGCCTTTGTACAGGCCGTCGATATCAGGTTCTCACATCGGTGCAGAGTCTGAACCGCCCATGTAGCAATTTGGGTCGCGCTTACCAGGGCGCTAATGCAGCTATCTCTGGCATATTTGGTAGGAGAGCACCAATATTGTTATCGCATTACGTTCATGATTCATAACTGGACGATAGGGCAACGGTTCTGGAAGGACAGACCGGTATTGCTAAGTTGAGTGCACTGCAGTAGAGCCCAAGATGGCAACATTATCTATGTACATTTTCCTGGCAGGAAGAATTATTTTTATAAAGCTAAATACTGGTCGGCAGCTAGTTTGAATAAGCAAATCCCACGGCACGTCGCTAAGTCAAACACTTCTCGCGCAAACGTTTTTGTCATAGGTAGAATCATCGCCCCACCTGTGCCTGACTGAAGAACGCGCATCAGATCAAAACGCCGTCGGTATTTGCTCTTGCGGGCTGGAAAACACTGGAAAAGTGCCTTATCCCAAATGCTTTCGGTCAGCAAAATCGTGGGACCTTGTCACTTAGCAGCCTTGCCGTTTGAAAAAATGTTCTTTATGTATTCAGTATGAACCTGAACGCGTACGGCTGCTAATTCGCAAAAGTCTTAGTTTAAATCCTCATCATGGAGTACCTACGCACTGAATGTAAGCACAGTTATTCCGTTTATCCAACCGTTCTTCGTCCCATCGATGCTGACAGCAATTCTGCGGTTCGCACTTCTCCTTTTATAGTCCCAGCCAAGTGGTCAGGCGGGCTCGAGTAACTATTAGCCGGCTGCGCCTGTTTCCGACGCCAGCTAGAGAAAGTCATTTGCCATGGGGAGCATTGTACAATGCTATTTCAGCCAACAGCACCTGCATTGTTGCCGCCCATAGCCAATCCGTCGTAGCTAGGAGCAGATCTCCGGCATAAAACGGCATGTCCCTTCCTGTCAAACATGCAACCTTGCGGTTCTATGCTTACTGGTGAAAACTGAAATCGTGTTTTGTGCTTATATTGTCCATACGTAGGCCTGACACAAACTGTAAACACTATATGTAGGTTCACGTAAGGACAGAACAGAATGGCTCACAAATTTATGAATAACAGTGGGCACAGTTAAGAGACATGATTCAAACCATATTACTCACAAAAAGTGCTATGATTTCAAAATAGCGCATAAATGAAACGCGTTATATAAGAACAATCTGCACAAAACTATATGCCTCCCTTGAATATTGCACCTGCGAAAGATAAGACGAAGTATTAATAATAACGCAACCGCCTATATTTCTCTCTAACAATCTGCTTATGCATTCTCTGTTAAGTCATTTTGAAGTGTTAATTACTATCATCGTCCAAATTACACTAACCTAAATCTTACTTTGTTTTGTTACGCTGCCAGCACTCAAAAAGAGCCGCATTTGACGCTTGCGACATGGACCGGCCAAGGATTGAACCACAACCTACCTTCACCTCAACATTCTGCTGAGTCAACAACCAGGAACTTTCAAAGAGCAACCATGCGTGATTACGTTCTGGCTCAGTTGGCTGACGTTCCTTCAGGAGCTTCAGTGAAGTCGCTACCTAGCACTTTAGCGCTTCTTGCAAAGTGAAGCAATTCTTCCTAAAATCAGCCTCCATTTTGTCGGTTTAGGTCATCGAAAGAACGTCTCAGCGTGTCTTGCTATGCCTCCTTTGGTGATGGTACGTCGCAGGTTAAGGAGGTGAGCATCGAAACACAATCAACAGCTGCATGTACGGATTACTTTGACAGAAAGGAGATGATGCACTCAAAACCGACACTGAGTCAGATGACTCTGCTCTTCGCATGCCTCTGGGGTAAGAATAGATTAGTACATGCATTCTTTTTACTGCGGACCAAACGGTTATCAGGTGACGACAAATCGAAGTTTCCTGAATTTAAAAACTATCAACGGAATTCATATAATTCTTTGTCATGAATTTAAAAACTATCAACGGAATTCATATAATTCATATAATTCTATTCTTCTTTGTCATTTGGGAACTTTACCGTACATGAACCAGCTTTCAGCTAGCGAGGAGTGACTCAAGTGATATATACAGTTGAACCTCCTAAGTTGATCACCATTATGTGACAACCACTTCCTAAGTTGATTGAATTTTGACCAGTTGGTTTGCCCGCACGTTAATAAGCGCAAGGACAACACCTATACGTTGACCACTTCCTAAGTGGGTAGCTAACCGCTTTAGCCGTGACGTAGTATATGAACGCAATGCTAGTTCGCTCTCTGTAAGTTAATCGCCTCAGTTTGCTCTGTGTCAGTCGCTAGCAGCTGTTAACTGCCAGTGATTCAATGTGCTATTACTCAACGTAGCGAAGTTTTTCATTACCGTGCATTGAAGATACCTGATAAAAGAACCGGTTTCGTCGCTTCGACGAAGCTTTTTTATGCTTGGCGCAGCTTGTGTGTTTCCTCGTTTACACGATCACTCACCTGGGCGTCAACAGCATTCTCCCATGGCGCGAAATACGACGAATCGAGCCCAATGGTATTCATTCGCGTCGAGCTCAATTCTATTCATTCAATTTGCTGTAGCCATGCGGCAGGTGGTCTTAACGTGTCTTCGCGAGTACAGATAATCCAGGTTACGCAGTAGTAGCTACCAAGCTGGTCGCAGTTTGTACTATCGCCGAACGGAAAGAATCGAGAGAGTTGGCGCTGAAGGAAACGGTGAATCTTATACATTTTTTCAAAACCAACAGTCAAAGGAAGACAGCGGGACGGTTTGCCAGCATGACTACCGTTAGTAACATTCAGAGACGTAAACGTGAGTACTTGGAAAGATATGACAAGGAAAGCGAAGGCGCGCAGCGGATAAGGAGAACTTCGCTCGACCAAGTCAATGATACGTTACGTTATGTTGATTTAATGAGAGCACCTAATGCACGGATCTCTAGCCCAGTTATCCAGGAAGTTGCTAGAAGATTCGTCGTGGAATTCGCGTTGACAAGTTTCCAAGCATCAAGCGGTTAGCTTGAGAAGTTCAAGCTCCGTCATAAGATTTCTCAGAAAATCTTATGCGGCGAATCCAGCGAAGTTCCCGTTGAGGTCTTGGAAAATTTCAGCGAGAAGTTTCGTTATTTCACCAGTAGCTTCAAGGAAGAAGACACACTCAAAGCTGATGAATGCGGCTTGTTCTTCAAGGCTATGCCTGATAGAAGTCTTGTACTAAAAGGCGACAGAAGCAAAAGTGCGAAGCTCTCCAAGGAACGATTCAATGTGCTTCTTTGCTCTAGCGCAACTGGGGAGAAGTTGAAACCATTGGTCATTGGTAAATCAGCGAAACGTCACTCATGTAAGAACTTGAGGCCTGACGACCTTCCTGTCACTTGGAGGTCAAATAAATGCGCCTGGATGACAGCCGTCATATTCGAGGAGTGGGCAAGAAGTGTCGACCGACAGATGAAGAGAATGAAATGTTCCATCTTATTGGGTAGTAGACAACTGTCCGGGCCATCCCAGCGTGAGGCACCTCACAAACGTCACGTTTAAATTCCTGCTTCCAAACACATCCTCAAGCACACAACCTCTAGATCAAGGAATGATTAAGACACTTAAAGCGAAATACAGGGCCCAGCTTCTGCAGCAGGTCATTAGCAAAGCAGAAGTCACCAGCTCATCTGTGGGAGCGACTTCGACTGCTATGTTCATTAATGTTTTGGACGCCGTACTTTGGATCAGCTCTTCCTGGAATAAGGTTCAACTGGAGGCAGTAAGGAAGTGCTTAAGGAGAGTTGTATTCGTCAGAGACCAAGAGGATGATGTAAAGTTTCGACCTGATAATCCGACTCGCAAGGCAGATATTGAAAATTTCGTTGCTATAGGTCAGTGATTCCCAACGGGGTCCCCTGGCCCCCCCTGGGGGCCCAAGGAGAGTCGAAAGGGGTTCTGAATGCTAAGAGAGCTCTTCGGAGTCCTAGCTTGTGCCTGTACATTTTTTCTAATGTAACTTTTCTCGTGAAAACAGAGAGTAGGCAATTTCTCGATATCACGGAGCATAGAGAAAGGAACTTGCCATCAGCGTAGCGTGGCGCTCCTAAATCAATAGAACCCTGCTGCGTTCAAGCTAAGTCACTGACAATTCGCAGAAACTCGCTGGATACTGAATGAGGCTGCGGAATTCCTCCCTTTGGTGACGACTCGAAGTCATTCGGAAGAACTGTACGTTTGTTGCATTCAGTAGCCGTTGGGATGCTTGACGTCGTGTCCTCAGGGAACGTCATGAACAGAGAACTGTGAAGGTCACATGGAATTCTTTCTTTGCCACCAGGCAACGTGGTTCTTTCTTTTCTCTTGCGCAGTTCCTGTCATAGGCGCGGAGTTTTATGTCTTCACTGTCGATGCGCTGTTCCAAGTCAGTTAGTTCAAAAATTCAGCATTTGTTCTTCACAAGTTTTCGTGAACCTCATCAAAGGTCAAATCTTTACGGGAAGGAGACAAAGGTAACTGTTACATAGTTTCTGTTTAATCTTTCATTTCATCAGTAATGTGTCACCGTTTGTAGATTAATGGGTTCTAATAGGTCTTAAGGAAGTCTATGAGCTGAAGAAGCCATGTCTTATTTGACTTAAAACTTGGAAAAGAGGGAAAGAAAAAGGAAGGACAGGGAGAGACTAAAGAACCGTATATACAACAGCTTGGCACTAAGCCTAGGGTGCTTACAAATGCTATTGGCTATGAGGACGCAACTTCGTTCTCGGGCTCAACGAGGAAACAGATTCTGAGAATGAGGACGTAGACCTTCCAAATTTAGCAAGAAATAAAAACCATCGCAGATTCAGTTTTTGTTACATACTGAGGCAGGACGCATATAAGTCTTTATAATTTATCTCAGTGAGCTTTTAGTTTTCCAAATCCAGCGCAACGCTTTGTATCTCTGAAGGTGTTAATGACAAGCATGTTTATCCAAGATGGCCGCACCGAAAAAGAAATGTAGGCAATATAGCGCCGAGTATTTAAAATAAAGATTTATATAATCACCCTTGAACCCTCAGCAACCGCTGTGCCTCATCTGTGAGAAGGTTTTTGGCCAACGAAATCATGAAACGGTCAAAATTAATAAAACATAATGCACGGCGACAAAGCCGGCAAAGATCTTTCACATTTTGATTCTCTACGGGACAGCTTTAAAAAACGGCCGACGTTATCAGGCATTTTTTCGTCTGCATCGGGTCAAAATAGCGATGGTTTGCGTGCTTCCTAAAACCTCGCTTTAATGATTGCTAAATCTGGGAAACCGCAAACCATTGGTGAACACCTGTTACTTCCCGCCGTGAGTAAGGTGCTACGTACTATGCTGCACATGCCAGCGACAAACATAACCAAGAAAATCCCATTGAGCAATAATACGGTGCAACGACGAATTGATGAAATGAGTGATGATGTAGAGAACACGCTGTGTGAATTTTTGAAAACGGCGCAAATTTCACTACAGCTGGACGAGTCCGTTTTGCCGCAGAATGAGGTATTGTTGCTTGCGTACGTACGGTTTACAAAAGAGGAAAAGCTAGAACAGGAACTACTGTTTGCTAAAGAAACGACAGCTGATACGGAAGGAGAATTTATATTTTGCATTGTACAGGGTTTCTTTCAAGAGAAAGAAATTCTGGTAACAAATATAATGTCAGTTGCGATGGATGGTGCTCCTTCAACGGTAGAATGCCATCGGGGTTTTATATTTTACCTCAAACGCTCGGTTCCAAACGTTTTGGCAATGCATTGCGTAATACACCGACAACACCTGGTTGCAAAACGGCTAAGTGCTCGTCCATATCGATCCTTGCAATACGTTATCCTAGCGATCAACAAAATTAAGAAAAAAACCATTAAAAGACAGATTATTCAGCCAGTTATACAACGAAGATGGTGAACAGTTCACGCGTTTGCTTCTCCACACGGATGCTGGATGGCTGTCAAGGGGTGTATGCTTGAACCGTTTCTATCAGCTTTTTCAAACGCTTCTGCCGTTCTTTGAAAGCGATGAAGTCGAGCACAGGAACAACTTGAAGAAGCACAAGGACAACATCGCTTATCTGTCAGACCTTTATTTTAAATTTAACGAAACGGATCCCCAGTTGCAAGACGATCTGAATTTGACCAAGACCAAGAATGTTCTTTCAGCTTTCGTCTCCAAGCTCTTGCTTTTTAAGCACAGCTTGGCCCGTGGAGAGTTTTATCCGTTCCCTAATCCTGGCGAGCTGAAGAAGACGCGCAGAATGCCTGACGACGATGTCTACGTTTACTGCGACCACTTGAGTATGCTGCACAAGAAAATGCATGAAAGATACGAGGACATCTTGACAATGAGAATACCAGTCTGGATTTTGAATCCATGTTCAAACATTTACGAAACAGAGACATTTTTGCAAGAAGAGCTAATTGAATTGCAAGCCAATGAAGAACTGAAGCCTAAGTTTACGAGTGGCAACAGTCATTTCTGGTTGCAGCATCAAATTGCGGCACTTTACTCTGAATTATGAAAGGTCGTTAAAAAATTCCTCGTGCCGTTTCCTTCCTCTTATTTGGTTGAACATGGGTTCAGTGTCGCAACAGATCTTTTGGTTAAAAAAGAAACAGGCTACAAATAGTGCAGCGTGGAGACTTAAGATTGCTGCTAACGAATATTGAATCTGACGTAGAAAAATTGGTATTAGGGCATCAGCCTCAGCCATCACACTGACTTGCCAACATAGCCAACTTTTACTGCTTGTCAAAGTCAAATAGTAAACTTGAATACAATGTTGCAGAGTTTGGAGAACCGACGTCTAGCATGATTAACGTTTAATACTGTTGTTGTTAACAAGGCGACAAGTACAGCAAAAAACAGACGTAAAATTTGACCGTATGCGTCAAAAGCGAGTTTAAGTTTCTAACAAACCACTTTTATACCCTGCCACCGAAGAGTTAAATGCCAGTTAGCCACAAGAGGAACATAGCGGTTTATTCTCGTTGTAAATAAGAGAACGTAGCAGTACCCAAACGATCAGGGCTTTCAGAACTCAACTAGTTCCGTCGTCAGCGATAGGGCACAAGCCCTGGGCGAAAGGGAGCGTTCATCTGGTTTCGTCGTTAGCAACAAGCCTTGTGCCCTGTTGCTGACGACGGAACAACTTGAGTTCTGACAGCTCCTATGGTTTGTATGCTCTCACGTTTTTTTCCTTACGAAGGGAATAAACAGCTCTTTTTTCTTGTGATAAAATTGCTGGCCCATAATAAGACGTTCCGTCTTCGTACCAGGTAGTCTTTGCAAACCTTGACTGCAAATCCAATAAATCTTAACAGGAAACTTTTGTGATACAGGCCCATTTTCAAGAAGAAAGTTTGGCAGCTGAGTACGGAAGAAGTTTCGACCAATTCTATATGACTAAGGAACCTTTTTGACCTACCTTCATTCACTCATCAAAGAAGCGCAGTTACAGGTCGTCTGAAATACTTAGACCGCGTGACTGAAAAGCATTAAACATATGTCAAAAATTAGATTTGGATTCGTTACTGTCTTTTCCATATGGCACAGATCGATACGAACATTGAATTTTTATACTGAAAAGTTTTAAAATGCGGATTAAAAGTTCGTTGTTAGCGTCGGTTTTTACCAGATAGAAAAGACAACAGCAAATTCATTGTTGAAATCTTCGGCAAACTGTGTACAGGTACTCTAATAAACGCGAAAGAACCTCAAGCGAGAAAAGGGAAGAGCAGAACCACGCAAGAACGGGAGGGGGCCCTGAGGAGATGTGCGTCTCGAAATGGGCCCCTGGCGCGGAAAAGGTTGGGAATCATTGCTATAGATGACGAGGAGGCCACTTCTACCGAACCCAACTCACAAACAGTTTTCCAATCTATACTTGCTGAAGCGGGAATGAGCGTAGAAGCAAGTAGCGCAGGAGATGACGCAGAGGAGGAAAGTGACAATGAGACAAAAATGGTACAAAAGCTGAAGGAAGAGGACGTCAAGCGCATGTTAGCGCAACTGAAGTGCTTTGCTGCTGAAGGTTGCCCGGAGATGCTGAGCGGGATAGCCAGCGCGGAAGCCGCTCTTATCGCTTATGTTTGTAGTATGCACAAGCACCAGACTAGAATTGACACCTTTTTCAGCAAGCTCTGTAGCCCCTAAAAAACTTATGCATGATTTTACAACGTTATTTTTGTGCACCTCATCATTTATCAAACTTCCAATAGATGCTGTGCAACAGAATAAAACGCGTACGAATACTAATTTTTCAGCCGAGCCACTTATTACCCACAGCCTCCCTATGCTGACCACCTCATTATGTTGACCAGCTCTCCCAATCTCTTGGGTGGTGAAGTTACGGAGGTTCAACTGTAGTTGGGCGCTGCATTGGGAAGCATGTTCCGCAATGGCCGATGCCTTGATTGCTTCGTCTTTCACTGTTTGAGATTCTGTTGAATAATGTCGCTAATTACGTAGTACTTTATTATTATTCTATTTTTAAGCTCATTTCGTTATTAGTAGACGTGGTAATTAAAGGCTAGCGGATAATGAGTTCTACAGCCAGATAGAAACGCCTGATTTGCGTTCGTCCGTCTGTTTTAATTCAGTTTTATCAACGGTGGCAAAACAAATGCGTAACAATACTGTTATCAATATTCAACAGTTGCCCCGTCACGATGAAGATGAGGAAGTTTGAGAATTTAAAAAAATTTGCTGAAGTTCCAGGCAAAACAAGGATTTAATTACACCAGAAGATGATGATGAAATGGAAGAAGAAACTCTAACCAGTGCAAAGTCGAAAAGTCCTGAGGAACTTTTATCGCTAACCCGTTCGTCTTATGGAGATCAGTTGGGGCAGAAGAAGTTTACTATGCCGGATTTAAATTCTCCATCTGAATGGCCTACCAAAGTGCGTAGTAACATGACGTTTATGCTGGAAGGAAGTTCATTGAAAGTATGCACCTCAGCTTGTTTTGCTCTTCGAAAATTATAGCACTGGCATTGTTTAAGCATGATAACAGGGCAAGGTCGAATTCAAGTTGGACTTGCCACACTTACCCAGCGAAGTATTACTTTTCGCAAGACATGAAAGTATTCGAACGTGTCACTGTAACCTTCGCTAAGAAAGAGTTGGCTAGCGCTCGTCTCTTAAGCCTTGACAAAAAACACCAGGATGGACCTCTGAGCACTACGACTATAAAGCCATTTATCGCCTTCAACACAAATGAATTAGACTCAAGGAAAAAAGAAACGCTCAAAAAACCTGAGCAACGAGAGAAAGAGATCGACTTAAACTGCGTGTATAAAGTGACGCGGACGTACTGCTTTTGGAAAACATGCACGTCGTTCCACTGCATCTGCACAAAAATTGAGCCATGCAAAACAAATAGAAAGAAACAAGAAACTTGTTTTGTAATACAGTATGTTTGGCGGAACGCCAAAGAAAACGATATTTTAAAAGTGGAACAAGAAATCAAACGGAAGGAACAAAGTTGCATTCCAGATTTCTTATCCGTCGTCAGCAAAACTGATTCATAAAACTAGATGGCAGGTGCGTATGCAAATACTTTCAATTGCTTTAAGTATAGCCCTTTGACCGACACAGAAGAGGAAACAAGTAGGCCTTATTTCACTGAAAGAGACATTTGCTTTTCGTCTGCTTCAGGTAACGAAAATGTCGTCGTATTAATTTAACTGACGCTTTGCAGGTTACTGGAATATCAAGAACTCCATCCTCCATCGTTCAAAAGCAGGAAAAAAGGTGGTATCGCACAACCAATTAGATGAGCAAGAAGCGTTATTAAGAATTCCTACTTTTGAGTATGCTGCGTTTTACTGTTACCTGTGTAATTACGGAGTTTTTGCACGTACGCCTCATCGTTGATACAGAAAAGACTTATTATCTAGGTTTTCAATTAATCAGATGACCCTGAACCCCGAAGCTTTAAATTCTCGGGGAAATAAAAAGAATAGAGCCTTCACTTGATTTGTCTACGATTTTCCTGTGTCCTTGTAAGTGAACAGTTGCAACTCAACTGATCAAAATCTTTACCGACGAATAGATGCAACGTTACTAGGAAAAAACGCGGAAGGACAACATTGCTACTTTTTGAAACTTTCCAAACGCTCTAGTTCGGCCGCATACTGGTGTTTACTTCTGTAAGGGTGCATACACGTAGCCAGTCCTCGTTAAAGTCGTCCGAAGCTTTCCGGGCTAAATCAAATCCGTTATGCAGGGCGTGAACTTGTATTTAACCTGCACGTTTAGTCCAGTACTTTTTGAATGATCTCTTGATTACATGTTATACATAATAGCTTTTCAATGCCTTATATTGCGACGTTCATACATGGCATAATGATAGCAAGAAGTCTGTTTATCTTCGCTACAACGCCGGCTGCCATAGACCTATTTCATACAGAAGACAGACAAAACATGTTCTTCTTTCTTTGAACACATGAAGGTTGGGGTCTTTATTATTAACGGCCCGGCGTAAGTTAGGCGGCAATATCAAAGGAGGTCAAGTGGTCTGCCGGCCATCCTGTCCTGCCCTAGCCTAAGCCTAAGCCTGCACATTAGGTGTGATGGTCCAATGTTCCACTAATCCGCACTGTCGCTGCGCATTAACGTTGGAAGTTGCTGCCTCAGCTTCCGCCGGGTCGTTAATAATAAAGATCCTTAATTATTACTATTACTAACGATACGTTCACCTCAAACTGTCTCATACTTATGAATTTAACTTTCCAAAAGTACACAAAAACGTACTGACTGAGTATATGCTGACGCTTGCTTTTATCCTGTAGTGTTCGCACTAGACCATAGGTTCTTAAACTCTTTCACTCCATCGCGCCCCATGGGAAATTTTTGCAATACCACTATTCGTTGGAAAATTTTGCAGAAAAAGACTTCTATTCCAGTCGTCCTCGATGGCCTCCTTGCCCTCCTTGAAACGCCTTATCCACTCATAAACAACTGATTTAGATGGTGCACTACTTCCGTAAACCTACTGCAAAGATTGAATAATCCTCCTCTGCAGCCAACCAAGCTTGGATGGAAACTTAATATTAGCTCTGACCTCAAAACGAAGACTTCCCATATCATGACAAAAACGATTACTTTAGGAGCAGCTTGTAGCATACTGGCTCAGCGTTGGATAAGACTACCTCTCTGTACAAGTCCGAAGATAACAGAGATAAGATTAAACATGTTTTGCCTATCGGTTGGCGTCCTGTTAGGCACTGCACCGTCTTTCTGAGAACTTTCCAAACGTCCCTCATATTTAGTCAAGAAAGAGTTCAGCGAACGACTGAGCTAACCACTCTTGCTCATGACCATAGTGAGTAACAAAACCAAAAAGGAATCTGCCTGTTCTGATGATTCCGCAGAATCAGAACACTTTTCAATCATCAGACATACTTTTGCTGAGGAAAACGGAAAGCGCGTAGACAAGGAAAACTTTGCTGTGAATGGAAATTCAAAATGTAAGCTTGTTAAGTCACAATAATAAGATTGGGCTCACAGGGAATGAAATCTTCGGAACATGACTGATAATTTGCAAGCTATTTCAACCATTCATAGACCAATAGCGTTTTGCTTTACCAGTATTTTTGCAACGTGAACAGCAATGATAACATGTAAGGGTCTGCCGTTGCCTGCATAAACAGTCAGCACTCTAAGGCCGGTCTCTCTGATAGCCCTCCTGCGCTAGGGATAATTCTAGCTGAGTCCCTCTGTTGTGACTTCTAACGCCCCTGCATGGGCATCCGATCGTCCCCTGGGAGCGATATCGTCCACTTTGAGAATCTATGCGCTAGACAAGCGATTCTCACGGTGGAGCATGTGCCCCACCGGGGGGCGGGCGTTTGGAGTCCAAGGGGGCGACCAAATCGCCAAGGAAGACCTTGGGAGGAGGCCTTTTTAGCTGTGGTAGACACATACCCCACCCGGGCAATCGTGCTGAAGTGTATAGGAACGTATGACTTGCGGGTCAGATATTGTGCCTCCTGCCTCAGAGGAAGCTGCATGCTGTTGCGCCCCGCAATTCTGATTGGCTAGAGGTGAGGACCGAAGGATAGTCGGCCGAGAGGTGAGAATGTAAGTGTTCGACACTATGCGGGAAACGCTTTCCCAATATAACTCTGTGCAGCACCTACATTATGAAGTACCAGCTATCTCTCGTCCTCCCTTCCAGCCAGTCAGCGCACTCGCAATTGACTAATCAGAACTAGGGACCTAAACGCTCTGAAATTTTCACAGGGGGACGCTGGCGACTCTGACCTGCTTTATTATGTTGATCTGTATTTCTCAAGCGGAAGGCCGTTTGGGCCCCCTATTCTGATTGGCCAACTTCGAGCGCACTGATTGGCTAAAATGGTTGCAACGCTAGAAGGTCAAATACAGCTACACAGATTTATTTCTGCAAACTGTTTCCTAAGAATTCAACGAGAGCTGATTGGCTCGCCCAGATGCGATCGAACTAGTTGTTGATGTTGGGTTCGATCGAGTTAACTCGCAGACGCAGATCGCCGCGTCTGACTACTTGCAGTCGACTGCGTTTCTTCGTCACTAGATCCGTAACGATACTAAATACGTGCTCGACTAGACTCGATGAGGAGAGACAAATCAGTAACATTTTTACCACATCCCATACGCCGGGGTACAACTCCGGGACTTCTTTCTGCAGCCAGAACTGCTGATAACCCTAAAACAACCTGGCCTTTAGCTCTACGTTCAACTGCAATTCCAGCAGCTCTTCCTGCGGCGAGATCTCTTCGTCATCTAAATTTGTGAGAGGATTGATCATCCAGTTTGGGATTACCATAGACAAAACGTCCTGAAAACGACGTGTGAACTCGTCGTGCAGCGCTTGGAGATGCCTACAGTACAATTCCACATCCGCTTCAGAGATCCCACCTTCGTTTCCCACTTGGGCGAGACTTTGAAACTGGGACAACTCGCTTCTTGCAAAGTTGCGCTTGAAGGAAAGCAGCTTTAACATGAACGCAGAGATAACGGATTTAGTCTTAAGTAAGTTCGAGTCGTCCGCTTGGAGCTGCTTATTCATCTCATTAAACTTAAAATACAAGTCTGCTAAGTACGCGATGTCCGCTTTCCGATTATGCAGGTTCACGCTCAGCGAAGCGTCCTCCTGTTCAAAAAATTGAAGAACGGATTCGTACAGGACAAAAACCTTCGACAGGCAGGCACCATTTGATAGCTATATCACTTCTGTGTGCAGAAGTAGACGATTGAAGTCCTCGTAATTTTCATCACATAGTCGTCAAAAAAATCTGTAACTGAGTGGATTACTTTTCATTTTGTTTACCGTTGACGACATACCGAACGAATTCATTTCAAACGTGGGCACAAACGACGGGCTGTAAGATGCTGCCGATGCAACACAATGGATGCACAGCACGTTGGGAACCACGATTTTTAGATACGAAATGAATCCCCGCTGACAGCCGGGCATGGCTGGTGCACCATCTGTTGCCACGGCTGCCATGTTCTGAAGGGGAGTTGCTTTTTCCATAGAGAATTCCTCCACTACTTGAAAAATAGACTCACCCCTTCTATCTGTACTCAATTCTTTCAAAAACAATAATTCTTCTACAAACAGTTCTTCTTCTTGAAAACGGAGTGTTTTGTAACGGGCTGTGTTTTCATGGTTGTAAGGTCTTCTACGGCTTTTCCTGTTTTTTCGTTGTGCTGTTATCTGTAATTAAACTAAAACACTGCTCTGCCAACGGATCCGTTGGTAGAGCAGTTGTTTTAGTTTAATTACAGATAACAGCACAACGAAAAAACGGGAAAAGCCGTAGAAGACCTTACAACCAACAGTTCTTCTTCTATAAATCGGACGTAGGCCAGTATGAGCGATTCATTTCCAGGCAATGTGGATTCATCCAACTGAAACGAGAATCCTCTCTCTCTGAGCATGCACCAGAGCATTTCTTCAGTGTTCTCAGTCATTGCATCGATTCGTCTCTGAACAGTATCATTGCTCATTGGTGTTTTCCTGGTAACATCATGTGCGTTTTGTTGAAGCACGGTTTCCAGAACTTCAGCTATGGCGGGCATTATCAACTTCTAGCCGATCGTATGAGGTTTACCCGCTTTCGTAATTAACAATGAAATTCTATATGACGCTGCAAGTCCGTCACGATCTGCGTTTGAAAGAAAGGGTATCATACTGTTCGGTGTTCTTTTCTTCATTACGTTCTCCCTCAGAGCCCGGTAGTGGGACACGTTTTTGTTACTCATGTTCGGGTGCCGTCTCTTTAAATGGCGTTTCATCCCGGACGACTTCATAGTTTCACTTGAGAAAACTCTTCCACACAACAACATATTAGTAGTTGTTCTGTACCAGGCGTAACAGCGAAACCAAAGCGCAGATATTCGCTACTATATTGCCTACATTTCTTGCTCGGCTGAGCCATGACTGAGCCTCTGCAAAGTCGCTTCTCGAAACCAACTAGACAAGTATATCACAGACTTACAGCGACGACGTTCGATGCACAATATAGCTTACTGAATTTGCGCTGGCGAAACTGGAGAGAACGTAGCAGAAAAGCAACCGTATAGGCAGGGTTTCCAGAAAATGTGTAAGCAGCACACACAATTCCCTGCCGCTAACGCGTGTGCTTGCATTATAGCTGCGTGGACAATAGACGCGAAGAAAAAAAGGGAAGAAAAAGGGAGCTGACTTTTTACAGAGCTAGGGCAAAAAATGGTATTCTTTGCAAAATTCTAAAGCAGAGTCATTGCTACGCCAGCACGCGCTAATCGCTGGTTGAACCGTAAAGCAGGTGCAAATATATCGCAAAAACTATGGCGCAGTCTGAAAACGCGGGCAACTATTCTCTGATGCGCAATCTACATCACAATGTTCAAAGATTAAGGCACAGTCACAAAGGAACATTAATACTTAACCGAAACAGTAAACAAACGTAATTGCTGGGAATACTGAATGGTGCCAAGCAAATTGCATACGACAATAAACCCAGCGTACACGGTAATTAACCCCGTTCTTCAAGAAGAACTTTTATTACTAACCAGAGCTTTCAGGCATTGTCTCTGCCTGTCTTCAGTGGATAAAAAACGAGTCCACCACCTAGGTTTGTCGACTATTCAGCAAGCACTCCCACTCAGCCGACCTGGGCAGAGGTAACACTGGTTGGGTCCTACCGTGGACTACGCTGATGTTCGCCTACAGCCGTAGTCAGCCGTGCAAGAGCATAAGCGTCACTGCCGACCGTCACGGGCGGCGACAAACGAACAATAACAGCGGTGGGGTGTCTTTGCGTAACCCGTCACCTTCGCCGGTTTAAAGTGACTAGGATTTAAATTTTTTTCCTTAATCTTGGTAGTGGTAGTGCTTGCTGAATAGTCGATCAACCTGCGTGGTGGGCTCGCTTTTTATCCACTGAAGACGGGAAAAGACGATGCCCGAAAGCTCTGGTTATTAATAAAAGTTTTTTTAAAGAACGGGGCTCATTACCGTGTACGCTGGATTTGAAAAAACAGAGAAACCTCGTAAGAAGAAAGAAAAATGAACAAAGAATAAACCAGTCACAATGACAACAACAAAACATTTTACATCCGCACCGTAGTAGAAAATGCGAAATATCTAAACAGGAAAAAGTAGGAATGCAAGGATGATAGGTCGATCTTGAAACTTACGTTTTCGACTCTGTACACGAAAGCAGCGAATCTAAAGAAACTGTCACATGGTACACTATACAGAGAAACAAGTTTTAAAACTACAACCGTGTAAACATTTTTATTTGCGTTCTCGTAACTTGTGAGCTTTTTCATATGTTCATTGAACCTATGTCCTAGGGTCTTGCCCGTTTCCCCAATGTAGATTCCTGAGCAAGCACATTCAGCCGCGAAGGTTAATCCGGTCTATTTGTTTGCATGGATTTTTGTTTTGTCATTACGAAGAATTGACCTGAGATTGGGGAAACTCTTGAAAAAACCCATACGCCTGATTGCCTGCCCAGCCGGACGGTCTTTTCTTTTGATCACACCCCATAAGGGACAACTAAACACGGATTGTGCGAAGCACTCGTTTTGGGCAAGACGCGGTTGTTGAATTTGTACTGGAATACGTGGTCAATTAAGGATTTTTGGTATTTGTTTTTGTAGAATATCTTTCTAATGTAGTTAAGTTCTGACTGAAGATATTCAAGGTTGCACAAATTAAGTGCTCTGTCAATCATTCAGGAGAGAATTCCAATTCCATGCATTATCAAACCTGAGTGGTGTGAGGAAAATTTGAGATATTTGTCTCTGTGTGTTGGTTTGGTGTTTTATTTTGGAATAACGCACCCGTTACAAAGGAGGAGAAGAGAGAAAAGGAGAATAATTTTCAACATGTGTGCGGGCACGAAGAACAAAGAGGGCAGCGAGTGGTCGAGAAGAAAGAAGGTCAAGATCTGGATAGAAGGAAGTTTAAAACCTGTCTGTTTTAAAACAGACGGGTATATCGTTTGTATGCTCGTTGTTCCTCATTGTTAGTGCTGCCGCCGTCGTGGAAGGTCGGTTGGGTGCTCGCCGCAAAGTCTGACTGACTAGGTGGGACCAACGCCTGACGGGTCAAGGACCGACCCGACGGCTGAGGTTCCTGCCACGGTCGGTCGGACGGAGCGGCTTGCTAACATAATGACCGACCCGATGGCGGCGCACTTAGCGCTGATGACGGGCCCCGGTGTGGCCCGAAAGCTACGCGATTATACGTTTGAGAAATAAACGTTTTAACTAACGAACGGGTAGAAAAGCCGCAAAGATTTTATTTTGGAACTCTGGTTTTAAGCCCTTTGTTTGTGCGGATAATTAAAGCGTCTAGAAAGGGAAGGGTTTTGTTTTCTTCTTTTTCCATTGCGAAGACAATTTGGTTTGGGCGGATGTTGTTAAGGAAGTGTAGAAATTGTTCTTTTTTTCCAGCTTTTATAATTACGGTGTCATCGACATACCTTTTGAAAAGTCGTAGAGCAATTTGTCTATCTGCCTTTTCTACCATTTGTCTTTCAAAACTTTCCATGAAAATTTCTGCTGAGACAGGAAATAATGAGCTGCCCATAGGGACTCTGCTAGACTAATCGTAGAACTTGTTATCAAAAATGAAATGATTGCCTTCTTGCGTGCAAAAAGAAAGCAGCTTGACAATGTGAAAGAGATTTAATTTAGTTTTGCTGGGCAGATTAAAGCATTGAGGAGATTGTGTAAGATGTCAAGCGTATCTGATACTGGGATGCTGGGGAATAATTCTTTCACGTCGTAACAGACTAAAGTTTCGTCTTGTTCCAAGTGGTAGTATCGTATTTCTTTGTTAAAAGTTTTGCTATTTTTGACAAATTACGGTTCTTTACCAATTAGAGGTTTGATGATGTTTTTTAAATATCGACTGAGTTCACTTGTGGTACTGTTAATTGTAGAGACTATTGGTCTTCGTAGGACACCTGGTTTTTGTACTTTTGGAAAACCATAAAGCTAAGGGGGTCTGGAGTTCGATGTGAACTTAAGATGTGTTGCCAGTTTGGTGATTTCTGGTTCCTTGGTCTCTGTGGCGTATGCGATGAGATGAGATGAAAGATTTTTTCAGGAAGCCTCTGTAGGGTCAGTGGGCCAACGTGTATAATTGCTGGTGTTTAAGATCCGAAGAAGCCGTCGTCTTTTCAGTGTAGGTGGTTCTTCTGTCAAGTAGAGCAATCCTATTCCCTTTATCTGCTATAGTTATAATTCTGTTAGGCTACTTTCTAAGTTGATTTGAGCAATTTATCACGTATCGGCTTAAGTTCGTAGTAGTATTGAAGTGATGACCTAGGATTAATGTAGACAAAATACTCTTGATCTGTGTGGCCTTCTGTGGGTCAAAAGAAGATAAGCTGCCTTCATCTGAGGCCATGATGTCAAGAAAGGGTGTTTCCTTAGGAAATGGCATGAAGTTCAGTCCTTTTTTAGTATAGTCCTTCACTTAAATGAGAGGAGCTAAGATTTATTACCGCTGTATTTAGCTCTGACTCAGTGGTTCTTTGTGGGATATTTCTGTAGGATTTTGTACATGTCATCGGAAATCTGACCTGAAGGCTATCAGATTTCTTTTTCAGTACCTGTTTTTGCGATTTGCAAACTGTTCTTGTGGCAAAGTCCACCTGTCTGACCAAGGCTTTGTAAAATGTTTGCGCGCGTTGTGCCTCCACCGAAGACAGCTTCTAAGGCAGTTGCTCCAAAGCTGATCCAGCCGTGTTTATGCAGCCTCGACAGGTCAAGTTTCGACCTAGCAAACACGCACATGGCTTGAAAAGGTGGAGGAGCCGCTCCTAAAAAAACCCAGTTGGAGGGCAACTCCTGCGTGCGCTGACGACGGCTCAAGAACGAGCCGAAAGCTTCGCCAAACTGTTGTTTAGTTTTTTATGCCTTTAACGAGAGTAAAAAGTTTCTCGCTTATTTGACTCGTTCTGTTGACAGAAACGAACGGGAAAAATCCATGTACATCTTTTGTTGTATGGAACGATTAAGGCTAAAACTTAAAAAATTAAGTGATCTTACCACGGACGAAACTCCAGCTGTAATTGACTCACAAAAAAGGCTTAGTTGCGTTTATTAAGAAGGAACTGAATCATCTTAGTCTTGACCCGAACGATTTGTTTGTATGCCATTGTATCATACATCAACAGAGTCTCTGCGCACGGTCGCTGCGGTTTAACAATGTCATGCCGATAGTCGTGCCATGCGTAAACTGTTTGAAGAGCAGGTCTGTTTAAAGACTTTTTGAATGAACCATCCGTCGAATATGATGATCTCGTTTATCATTGCGAAGTTCGCTGGCTGAGTCGCGGGAACATGCCAATGAGGTTTTACCAACTGCGGGATAAAGTTAAGCAGTTCATGGAGGCCAAAAGCAAACCTGTCAGAGAACTAAGTGACAGAAAGTGGCTGTGTGACCTGGCTTTCATGGTAGATATTGTCAAGTACCTGTCATAACTGAATATCAACCTGCAGGGTTCGAACCAGCTTCTCAGCTCACTGGTTTCAAGCGTGAAATCATTTGAAGCTAAATTAAGGCCGTGAAAACTGCAACTTGAAAAGGGCAACACGATACATTTCCCTACACTCCAAGGACAGCAGCCTTCTACGATATTAGAGTATGCCGGTGAACATGCAAAACTACTTGAGGCGTTTAACGAAAGATTCAACGATGTGAAAAGTAGACAGATGCAACTGAATATCTTCGCTATTCCATTCAATATAGAACCTGCTGATGTACCGATGAACTGCAGCACGAGATCATTCAGCTGCAAAACGATGATGAACTCAAAGCTAGGTACAACAACTTCCCGCTGCTTGAGTTGTACGAGCGTTGCATAAACAACGAAGAATTCCTTGCTTTGAGGAGACGCTTTGAAATACGCATCCGTGTTCTGAAAAACTTACTGCTGTGAGTAGTTCTTTCCAAAACTTACAATCGCAAAAAGCTGTCTGCACTCCAGACTCCTGGACTCAAATCTGGTGAACCAGCTGCCAATAGCAACGTCATCAGGAGGAGCTAGCATCGCAAGTCTCACTGGGGAAAACCAGTTCCAAGCGTACCATTAGGGGTGATTTAAATGACCATATGTGCCAAGAAAGCAGGCTATGTTTTTCGGTTGAGTATTCTGTACGGCTCGCGGATGGTTTTATAAACGTCCAAACGGCCCACAGCAGTAAAAAGATTTCTCATCCCTGCCTTATTTGAAGTAACGTTGCAAGGATTATCTTTGATTTGACAAATAAAGGTGGGGTGGTCTACGAATTCGAATGCGACGATTCGGCTTCCTACATCAGCAAAACCGGTTTCTCTCTCATCTGCTCCCCTTACGAAGCGTTTCTTCGTTGCCAGGTTTGAATTCCATGATGAAGTAGTACGTAGCACTGGGAGAAAAGCAGAAATGGAATTTGACAGGGTTATGGAACATTGCCTGAAATCAGTTGTAGTTGATAAACACTCTGTCGAATGTTCCCAACGACTCAGTGCACGAATCCCATGTTGCGAAGAACGAAAAATCAAAGAAGCATCATTTATGCATCACAATAACAATGTAAATTGCGACCAAAGAACTAATGTGGCCCACGTCTGGTGAGCTGATGCCAAAGCTGCTCACTAAGCAAAGGACATAGGACATAAATTTCTTCGAAAAATGGAAAAAGAAGCACAAAATGGATTAGGTGCGTACCAAATCACGCATAACTTGAATATGGAAGAGCAGAAAATCAAGAGGTTGTGCAACATAATCATCGCGTTGTCCTCTTCTCTCGAGATGAACAAACATGAAGGTTAACAAGCAGACGAACAAAACACTAAAAACAAATAGAAATACAGCAGCACAAGATGGGACACCTTTAAAAAGAAGAGAACCTGAAAGACTGAACCTACTTTAAATCACGACGTATTAACACCAAACTTGACAATATCTCCTTCTTCCCGACCCACGCTGACGAAAGGATTTGTGCGTCCTGAAAGTTCCGTTTATTCTTTCCTTTTCTTCTCAGATCTCTTTCCAAAGTACAGGTATACGAAATTCGGTCAGGGTTTGCAGAGTCGCGTTCAATGAACCAATGCTTAAGCTAAGGCAAGAGGATTTTAAATGAAGGGTATGGTATGCTAGTATGCTTTAAAATTTAATTACAAACACCATTGTAAGCTAGAAGAACTTCTGGGTTACTAGAAGCTAGAGATACAACTGCAATTAAGGATACATTGAACGCTTTTTTAAATATAGCGTCAGACAACATACTGAAACTGCTCAAAGGATATTAATTGCTCTTTGCACTGCAGTCGAAATGGCAATTATGTGGATTGTTACTATCCTTATTGCAGCATTTTGCGTAGTTCGTGGTTATCCTGCGGACGTTTCTGGTTCCATTGTTCAAGAACAACGTTCTCTAGGTCAGAAAAACAACGTAGTATCGGATGAGCTTGTAAAATACTTAGGTAACTGCTCCTTGATGGATGAATCTAATAGAGAAAGTTATACATGGCAGCTACCCAAGTACATTCGAGTATGTCTGAAAATATTCGGTGGACTTGGTTTATTATCTTTAATCACATTGTGTGCATTCATTCTCCATCGACCTAACACAGACGTTGATAACACCATGAAGTATAAAGTAAGCAACAGGTTTCGGAAAGAAATGATGGGAAGAGTACCACTATTTTGTGGGTTAGGGCCATTGGATTTCCGTGAAATTAACAACTACAATTCTTATTCAATACAAGGATTACCCCTGCAAAAAGCTGACTTGAAATAAAGATTTAAGTAATAAGAATAGTTGTTGAACGATTATACTTGTCAATTAGAGTATTACTTCGTACACTAGGTTTCTGCCGATAATCGTGAATGCATAAGTATTTACGCTGATTTTGTCTGTTACGAGTAAAGCTTGTCAGGTCACACTGCTTGCATATCTCATTTGATCCGTCATCACCGATTTTCTCACCAACGTTAAATTTTGTAGTGATTCACAGAACTGCGATCCGCTCAAAGGTTTGCTTGGGTCTTTACGAAAGTGTCCCCTTCGGTAGTGCAGGCGGCAGCTTCAAAGGAGGCCAAGTGGGGATTAAGGGAGATTTTGTACACTGGCTTGCGCAATCAGATTATCAGGCTAGCGGTGAGGAATTTCTGGTGGCAACATCAGAGAGTAATAGGGGAACTTCTCAACATAGCCCCCCCGGAAGTAGCAGCGGCAGTATCAAGAAGCAATACGCGACGATACTGCGTAATGAAGCGTGATTAGCGGAACAACGAGAAGGACGTCTTACTGTGGATAACTGAACACATGCAGAGCATTTGGCACGGGGAGCACAATGGAGCATCAGTGGCACATGCAAGAGGTGCGGTTATTGACCTGCAGAATACCTGCCGAGGAATTCAATTACTGATCCCTGTAAAAGAATGCAGGTGAGGGAATCAAACAGCTGCACACAGATTGCTGGCACTGGGAGCACAATGAAGCAGCAGCGGTGCATGCGGGGGTTCAGTTCGTAATTCGTAGAAAACGTCAAAAATCAGCGATCTGAACCGCGTTGCGTCTAGGTAGACGGCGTGAAGCTCATTCCGCGTTATGTTTCTGTGAAAGACCGTGGATGCATCGCCTGCGCCGGTCTCCCTGCCCCGGTGAACGGTATGCTCTTTTGTTACTGTTATTTTGTCTATGCGCGTTACTATCATCAGATTGAACCTGCCCTGAGTGACCGAACTGCCTGCGACAGTTGCTTCCCCCAGTGAATGGTATATACGCTTGTTTTACATTTACTTTCACTGTACACGTTACTCAGACGTTGTCACTCAGCCGCCCAAACGTCAGCGAAATGCAGGACCCTTTCTGGCAAGCCTGCCCGTAATTTGTTGTCTTCGTTAGACAGCATGACGATTACCCATTTTTGTCCTCGTCCAAATCTGAGCCAAGACACACACCTTATGTTTAGGCTTAGGCTTAGGCTTGGGCAGGACAGGATGGCCGGCAGACCTACAGTACAGCTGGGGTGGAATGGTTACACGCAGCGTTACCAGCGGCAGACGTTTCATTGTTACCTTAGTAACTGCTACTCCGCTTTGACGTTGCCGCTAGAAATTCTTTCGCGCTAATGTGATAATCCAACTACGAAAGCTATTGTACATAATTTTTCCATTCTCCACTTGACCTCTTTTGCGTATGCCGCCGCCACTTCCTGGGGGGAGGACTGTTTTGAGAAGACCCTTATTAGGTATTAAGGGAACAATGGAACATAGGCCAGTGGTAACGGTGTCTTTCACCAATCCCCCTGGTGTCCTACTCTAGGTTTGCTAACCATCCTGTCCTGCCCTAGCGTAAGCCTAAGCCTAAACATAAGATTTATGCCTCATATCAGCAATACGATTTATTGTCTGGCCCGTTGATGGAGTCTGAAATAAATTGAAGCAAATGCTCTACCAACAAATGGATAAACAATTATTAAGGAAAAAATTTAGAGCAAGCATTTAGCAGACTTGGAACTTTCAGGACCATTCTTGTCCCGCCGTCAGCGATGATGGTAATGTAAGCTTTAATCCAATGATAGGGTATTTATAGGCCGGGGACGGGCGCCAGTCAGTATGGAACAACAACCCGTTTTACTGATAACAGATGTCAATATCGAGCTGACCACCACCCCTTTGTCACGGTTAACAGAAACGTTATTACGAATAAACAAGGACTCCTTTATTTGCCTAAGGCAGAAAAGGCTCTCGCGGCAAATGATAGACGGGTGCAGGTCGAGTGGGCATTGAGAGGAATGCTCAGCGACCGCAGAGATGTTTTTCGCCTTTTCCATGGCTTCTAGGATCGAAAGACGGGGGTGTCTAGTAGTGGTAATTTTCTTGGACGTCCTCGTCGTTTCCTGTGTATCCCGTTCAATTCTTCTTCCGCGCTCCGGTAACTGTTGAGCGCCTTCATGTGTTCGGTAAATCTAGCAAATAAAGTGTTGCCCGTTTCTCCTACGTAGGAGGCGTTGCAATCCCATTTAATCACATAAACGACTACCGGTCTTCGCTGAAACGGAACTTTGATCTTATCGTTCCGGACTAGAGAACGTAGGTTGGGGAAAGACTTGAAGGAGATGCGGTATCCGTGCTGGCGTCCCAAGCGTTGCAGGTGTTTCCCCAAGCCGACGTAGTAAGAAATCGTGATGACTGGCCAGGGATCCCCCTCATTATTTGGCCTGTTGGTAGGTGGGTTTAACCTTCATGCTATGGTCGAAGTAACGAAGGATTTTGGGTAACCGTTTTTCTCCAACGTCATTGCAATGTGCTGTAACTCAGAATTTAAGAACTCTGGGTCACGGACTGCGACGGCGCGGTCCACCATCCCTGTGACGACACCTCTCTTCACTGACATCGGGTGGTGTGAGGAGAAATGCAGGTATCTGTCTGAACGTGTTGGTTTCCTGTACACTGTTGTTCTTAAGCTCGTAACTTTTCGGTGAACCAACACATCCTGTAAGGGAAGATTCCTGCTCACTTCCCTTTCGATTGTAAAGGTAATTTGTCCCGGGAAAATCGAGCTCAGGTGCTTCAAAAGAGCTTCCTTCTGCCCTTTTTTAACAATAGCAAAAATGTCGTCGACGTAACGCTTGAACAGACGGGGAGTCCAAGCGTTGTTCGTCCCTTCGAAGGCTTTCTCTTCCAGCTGTTCCATAAATAGTCCAGCGAGGACCGGAAATAGTAGACTTCCCATTGGTGCCCCCTCGTTCTGTCGGAAGAAACTTTCTTGGAACCTGAAGTAGTTTCCTTTACACATACAAAACGAGACTAACTTAACTATTTGGAAAGGATACAGCTTGGTTCTCTCAACTAAGCTGGAGTCCTTGTCCAATAGGGCCTGCAGTCTGTTGAGGATGTGTGCGATGGGAATGCCGGTAAAGAAGTCCCTCACATCATAAGTTACTAAAAAATCCGTTTTTGAGACGTGGAAAGATCTTAAAGTGGAGCAAAAGTCCTTGTGGTTGGTTAAGTGAGAACTCCTCCCTCCGGTCAGTGGCTGGATGATACCTTTGAGGTACTCACAATGGGAAGTCCACTATCTCCGGTCCTCGCTGAACTATTTATGGAACACCTGGAAAAGATAGCCTTCGAAGGGACGGACAACCCTTGGACTCCCAGTCTGTTCAAGCGTTATGTCGACGACATTTTTGCTATTGTTAAAAAAGGGCAGAAGGAAGCTCTTTTGAAGCACCTGAACTCGATTTTCCCGGGACAAATTACCTTTACGATCGAAAGGGAAGTGAGCAGGAATCTTCCCTTACTGGATGTGTTGGTTCATCGAAAAGTTACGAGCTTAAGAACAACAGTATACAGGAAACCAACACGTTCAGACAGATACCTGCATTTCTCCTCACACCACCCGATGTCAGTGAAGAGAGGTGTCGTCACAGGGATGGTGGACCGCGCCGTCGCAGGTCATGGACATGGAGAATATTGCCAAGGAGTTGGGAGGTGAAGGTTTCTCTGACATGATAAAAGACGATATCAGGGAAAACATAGGCAATAGTGGAGAACCGTTCACCAACGAAGAACTTGAGGAACTGATGCAATCACCTACGGGCAACGATGACGACGACGACGACGACGACGTTATGGAACATACAAACGCTCAGACACCCTCGGATTGGACGCTGCAAAAACTGGCCAGTATTTTCCGGCAAGCGCAGGTCCTGAAGGATATGACTGCTGACTACGATCTTTCCATGGAACGTAGCATCATGGTTACATGAGGAATAACGGCTTCGTTGAAGCCGCTACAAGATTTATTCAATAAAGCGAAGAAAAGGCAGATGCAGCTCCCTATAACGATGTTTTTAAATAAAGGCAGGCAGCTGCGGAGCCTAACATTTTAAGGCAAGAAGTTTTGCTATCAACAAGTTCAGGAAACCGTAGGACTGGCTGCTCTCCAGGCGATCTGCGCCCACCTACAGAAAGTGGGTAAATTGATTCATGACGCCCCAAACGTTTCTGCCGTAGACGTTTTGCTCTATGCGAATGTGTTCTGTGTGATGTTCACTATTTCTGCTTAAGTGCGCCAGTGTATTTTATATTTCTCTTGCTGTGTACGCAGTCTGCGCACCAGTACATCGCTTAGATCATTAAAGCAAGGCGTTTCCCAGGCGTTTAAAGAGGGAGCATCTTACTTTCATCCCTTCTTGTATCTAACGGCCTGGACTCCGACGGGTAACCCCCTTGGACATGCGCAGTTTCATTGATGTCTTTGTCTCGTAGCTAGATTCTGTAGTACCAAGCTTTGAAGGGTCACTAGGTATGATAACCGTTCTGGAAGGAATTCAAGGGGACTGGACGAAATACGCAGTTAGAATATAAGCTATTTAGCCTTTTTCATAAGGTAGCCCATATAACGCGGAAATCAACTTAACGCGGTAAAACGCTCAAAAGTTTGGACGAATTAATCGCAGATAACAGGGGCCGACTGCATATGAACATGGGCAGTCAAGCAATCACAGTTCTTCTAACGAAGATACGATGTTAAGTGCGAAGAAAGGCATAGGGAAAGCTAACGAAAGATAACAGATGACAATTAAGTTACAAGCGAGCAAGGAAGCAGTTCATGCTTCCTAGAACCTATGCGCAGTCCGTTCTACCCCTGCCTGCCTTGCGACGCAGTTCAGTGGTCGATGTCTGCGTATTTTTCTTTCAAATTTGTTGAATTACCGTCACCTGACTATAGGCCACTATTGCTAGCCGATGCTCCATTCGTAAACGGCAAACGTCATAGTGAAAGGTCTACTGATTCCATGTTTGTGGTAACTGCTAAGGAGAGACTACATTCCCTCTATCACAGAAATTCTAAAACTTTATGAGAATTCTCTGCAGAATTTTGCTGCCGCGGCTGTTGGCGCACCATCGATGGTGGCCTGCTGCCATAGTTTTTTCGCATATGTGAATCGATTTCTCCTGATACCTGGCAAGTTCACTGCATTAGTCACTAGCAGTATTTAGTCAAGAAAAAGATTAACAAACCACTGAGCTAACCACACTTGCTCATGACCATAGTGAGTAACAAAACTAAAAGTGAATCTCCCTGATCTGATGATTCCACAGCATCAGATCAGAACACTTTTCAAGCCTTAGACATACTTTCACTGAAAGCGCGTAGAAAAGAAAAACTTTGCTGCTAATTGGAAATTCAAAATATAAGTCTGCTAGTTCACAATAATAAGATTGGGCTCGTAGGGAATGAAATCTTCGGAACATGACTGATAATTTGCAAGCTAATTCAACCATTCCTGGACCAATAGCGTTTTGCTTCACCAGTATTTTTGCAACGTGAACAGCAATGATAACATGTAAAGGTGTGCCGCCGCCTGTGTGAACCGTCAGCACTCTTATGCTGGTCTCTCTGATAACCTTTCTGCGATCGGGATAATTCTGTCAGAATTCCTCTTATGTGATTCCCAACGGCCCCGGACGGGGTTCCCATCGCCCCGGGGGGCGTTATCGCCCACTTTGAGAACCTATGCCCTAAGCGTTTGACTAGTTCACCAAGTCCTGTGGAGTAAGGTTGGGTAACCAGAGGAGCCAGTTCTTCTGGTCGGGTAATCTTCAGCATATCTATCCTACGTTGTCTTGTCTACGTCATGAAGGCTCTAGGATAGCCGTTAACATGAAGAGTTCTCTTGATATGTCTTAGTTCTGCTTCAAGAAATTCTGCGCCACCAACGCTCAACGCACGGTCTGCTGAAGTATGGATGGTGCCCGTGGACACTGATGAGGATTGGTGGGAGGAAAAATGAAGATACCGATCAAAGTGGGTTGGTTTACGGTAGACCATGGTCTTTGAAACATCAGCCGTTCGAACGACGAGTGCATCAAGGAATGATAGCTAGTTTTGGTTCTCTTTCTTCATGGTAAACGAGGTGTGATGTGGGAAAAGGCTATTCAGGTATTCGAAAAGTCGTTCTCCCTTACCTGTCTGTATGATATCAAAGATGCCATCGACTTATCGTTTGATAAACCGGGAACTACAGGAGCTTCTGTGTTGGTACATGCTTTGTCCTTTAGATGTTTTATGAAGATCTGAGCTAAAATGGGGAGAGTGGACTTCCCATTGGAGCTCCATTTTTCTGAAGGAAGAAACTATTTTGGAACCTGAAGTAGTTTCCTTCCTTCATGCGAAAGGATGCCAAATTAAGGATATAAAATGGGTTAAGCTTCGTCCTCTGCGTAAGAGTTTCATCTGCGTCAAAGTGATTTTATAGGACCTTTACCGTTTGTGCCATGCACATGCTGGCGAAGAGGAAACTGACATCGTAACTCACTATAATATCAGTGAGGGCTGTGCTAAACTGTCTGATCTCGGCGCAGAAGTCCTTACTGGTTCTTGTGTGGAACGACCACCCACCCGTAAGCGGCTTTAGTGTAGACTTCAAGTCTGAGCACAAGCTGGATGTTACGCTGTTGACGCTCGAGACCATTGGTCTTCTGGATCTTGCGAAGCCCATGCAGTTCAGGGCATTTGCTGTTGCTGATGAAATAGATTTGTCTCCCAAGGGCAGCTGGCAGGGACCGCAGCTGTCAGCTCTTTCTTGAGCTATCGAACCTCAGTCCAACTTCGTCAGTCAGACGGTGGAACGAGTGCTCAGCTGATATACCGCAACTGCGACGCACCAACAAATCAGCGAAAACGAACAAGCAAACGGTATATATCCGCCGGGTATTAAACGACACGGGTTTTCGCCTGTTTATTTATTACGCATGCATGGAGACAGTCGAAAAATGGTTTATTCCCCGTTGAATGTAATAAGAAAACGTAAGAAGTGCCTTTTGATCTGCCTGTCTCTTTAAACTCCATAAGGCTCTTGAGAGTGACGACAAGGGAAGGCGTTTCCAGAAGCTTTGTTTAAAACTGCTTCAGAAAGGAATGTCTTGGGAGGTCAATGAAAAGTGTTATGGCGGGATATTTCTGACTTAAGCTGGGGTCGCTGGAATGTAGCCTTATCGTTGCATAAAGAAACCGCTTGAAATAAACGCAACATTGTCCTTAGATCACACTTAATCATTTAAGTAGTGACTGTTGGCAGGTGTGCGTACACCTGCCAAAGGTTATGTTGAACTGATTATAAGATTCCACTTACAGCACTTTTCAAGGCTGTTAATAAATAACTGAGCACCAGCACCTGGTTGTCGCTCAACAGTTCGCTTTTACTGGTTTATCCGTTTAAAGCACGAAATAACACAACATCGAGTTTTGGCACATGGAGAAAGAAATGTGCCACCTATTGGGTAATCATTTTCAGACAACCAAAGGATAAAGGCTAGACCTGAACTGAAACGAAAAACGGGTAACAGTAAGGATGTGAAAGGGGCTCGTGCACTAATGACGGCATACTTGCTGGAGGATACTTAGGCAAGCACTCTAGAGCACTTTCGACACAGGATAGCGACGAATGTATTAGTTGTTTTAGAAGTAAGAAAAACGCTGATGAGTGACTCAATGAAGAGGAAAGCAACACAAATTGACCACCGTTGGACAATGCATGGATATACGGCAAAACTGAGATTTCGCCTCTTCTCTCGCAAAATAAAAGGCGGCTAATCTTTCTCTGAATACAACTGGTAGCATGTCCATCCATTCACGATTTGATGAGAGCAGATGATGTGTCTGACGTTGAAACAACCTTCACTTCGCCCTTTGACCCTATGGCCTGCGGAACGAGATGAGGCAATGCGGATGAGGAGTGCGGTGATTGCATAGAAGGAAAGTGACGATCGAGGTATTTAAGGGATTCGCTGACGTAAGATGTTAATGCTGACATAGCTGAACAAATTGCTGGCGATCCGAAACCATGCGTAAGGAGAGAAAAGTGGGTCAAATGTCGTTGTATGTTGGGTTCCAGTATTGGGGGTTCCCGGGAGTTGCACAATGGACTTCTGTCCTGATTCAGCAGAGCAGTGAATTCTTTGATAACTTGTCTAAACAAATTATAGTAACATTGCGAGAAGACAAACTTCGACAGTGCTTTTACTTGGCCGCGATCAGCATCTCTTTTCTCCTTTGCATTTCTAACAAATCCCCAGAGCACTGAGAGCGACAGACGTACTCTGCGACTTGACGCGACGGAAACTCTGTCTCGCAGGCGTAGCCGAAGTCACGAGCCAAATGAATCGCTTCACCTTCAAGGCAGGAAACAAAAACTCGAAATTTTCTCTAAAATAGTGCTATCGGTAAAACTACCTTCAACCAAAGATGTAAGCAAGGTGACGTTGGCTGCTTTACGCCGACCAGCCGGTAAATTTAGGCCGATTTTTTCCAGGCTTTCCCGAAGAGATTTTCCTCCATTCTTTGACTTTGCCCTAAATTTCACGATAAGGTTTATACTTTTTTCTGTTTCGTTAGTATGAAACTGCCAGCTAGCAAAGCTATCCTACAAGAAAGAAGAGGAGAACAATATTGCAACTGCTCGTATACACCAACAGAAGATTGGAGAATACAGTTCGTTCCTTAAGATGCAGGGGCATGCTTGGTATGCACAAGTTCCTACGAAGAACAAAATAACTTATATGTTGAGGTTTTGCTCCCTGATTACGACTTACCGGATCACAGCAACGAGAACTTTTTACTACAATACTTTGAATTCATTCACTAGCAAAAGAAAGCCAGGGTTTTATGTTAAATAACATACTGAAACAATCTAGTTTTGTTGCTAACGATCAGCACATAAACTTCACGAATAGACCATGAGATATTATGGATTAAAGCGATAATAGGACGTACATTCACTTGCTAAAGAACTTTGACAGTTAAACAGCAAACTCTATTAATAAGATCTAAGAAAGGTCGTGTGAAAAAAAATTGGACGTTGCGTTTCACAGCACACGGGCGTGTGCATAGTGCTCTCCCATGTACTTGCAACTGCCTGTGCGTGATGACATCGTTAGTAAGAGATATTAGCAACCATTATCAAAGCAGTGTCTATCCGTTCAAACGAAAGCATATGTGAAAGCATTTTTTTGTTAGTTTTACGAGAAACGTCGACTTCTTTTGCCATTACTGCCCGCAAATCTAACATAAAACAGTAGCAAAGGAAACGAAGTAGTTGTTGAAACGATCTACTTAAACATTTCTTGGCAAGATAGTCAACAGAGCTAGCTATTACTTTTACTGACAGTGTAGAACAAATACACCTGGTCTGCGAGAAGAGTTCTGAAACACTCTGTGAGAATGTCTCCTTCTGGTTTGGCGATTCTTCTTTCCCGTTCTGTTAACAACTACCCTCCTGGTTCCACAACGGCCAAATGGCTAAGACAAATTTATCACAGAAAATCTAGCACTAGAAACTACAAATGCAACATCAACGTTAGAAACCCACAGCAATAAAAAGAACAGGCATAAAATCCACCAGAACGATTTTTATCTTAAGAAAAAATTCAGTAATGCCTAACATACAAGTGTTTTAATCCTGGAACACATAAGCACCAAAAATAAAAGTTCAAAAGCAGAACATGTATGAAGAATAAATAACGACTAAAGTACTTCCGAAATTCATTCCAGGCTCACATGTTTGGCTTTAAAATCATTTCCAAGCATTAGCTTTCGTACATCAGAATTGGCGCATACGCCTTTTAATTTGTATGTCGTGAAGCCACAACAATTTAATGGCCCGCTTCCAATTTGCATAGCAAAATTCTGCATGGTTTTTATTGTCCGTTAACTGGGTTTCTGAAAATAAGCCAAACAAACGCTCTAGCAATGAATGGAAAATAAATTATTACTACTTATTATAATTTCGATATGGAAGTACTACACGTTTAAATGTTTTATTGACGAAATTTTCGGGAATCACCGATTCCCGTTTTCAGCGCGTAATGAATGGCACGTTACTGGACACACTGATTACTTCAAAGGACGGAATTCTTGGGGCGTTTTAAGCGTGGTAGACCATTAAAAGCGGCAGAAAGGGCAGACGGAGGGAAATGTAATAGAAACCAGAGCACGGCGGTTTTTGAAAAAACAAAAATATGTTAGGTTTCTTTTACGGAATGCATGTCCCGTTGGAAAATTTTAATTTTTCCAGAGCTTTCGGGTCGAACGCGACCCGAGCTATGATGTAATCGGTTATTAAATGATGTAATCACGGAATGCAAAATTTTAATTTTTCCAGAGCTTTCGGGTCGAACGCGACCCGACTTGAGCGGTATTAAATGATGTAATCACATCATTTACATAATTTAATACCGCTGAAGACGGGTCGCGTTTGACCTGAGAGCTCCGGAAAAGTTAAAATTTTCCAACGGGACAAGCATTCCGTAAAAGAAACTTAACAAGAAACTCCCCCGTCCCATACCAAGAAATTGCATCTACAAAACAAAAATAGTGGGAAGTGGGGGAACGGGGTAATCTTCTGGTTCCAAGAAACCGTCGAACAGAATTACAGTAAAACCAGCGAAGTTGACCACTCCTACATGGTGACCACCTCGCTAAAGCTGACCGAATTTTGGCCAGTTGATTTGTATGCACGTTAGCTGAGCCACTTATACCCGCTTTCTATATGTTGACCAGTTTTCCCCAGTCCGTTGGGTGATCAACTTACGGGGGTTTTACTATATTTCCCCAGTGCAGGTAAATCTCGTAAAAGGCAACAATTTGTGACCCTGACGATGTCGGCCCAAGAATCGCTCACTGCGACTTTAGTGTCCCTGTTAATGTTTGAATTATATTTTATATAAGGTGCTTCTTTTATTTTCCTAACCATAAATTGGCTCTCTTCATAGAGCATCTTCGCCAGCAGTTGGCCTACACATTGCACTGCATGCTGTGCTGCTGCTGACGTCTGAGCAGCCTGCTCCATCGCGTCGCGCTGATCAGGTAATGGCGGGTGTCCACGTGATGTATTGGAGGGTTCTCTGTTCAGTCGGTTAACTGCATTCCTGTACGGCGTTAAGGACTTCATGTGCTCCTGAAACTGTGTGCTAACGTATTACCCGTTTCCCCAGTATACAAGGCCGAACATTCACATTTCATTTTGTAAACCCTTACAGGGCACGTGTCCAATGGTATCTTATCTTTGTCGTTGCGTCGAATGGAACAGAGATTACGGTTTCCTTTAAACCAGACCTTGAAGCCCATCTCGTTTTTAAGCCGTTTAATTTTTCCGCCAAGGCTTGCGTAGTACGGCAACTTGAGCCTCGATCTTGAAGCAGGTATTTTCTTTCTTGTTCACATCATCCGCGACATGTCATGATTAGGATATTACACGATATAGTTGACCACGCATTGGTCATTTGCGATCAGGATTGCTTGGGACAAGAACTGGAGCACATAAGAAGGACGTTTAAAAAAATGGTACCCTGCCCACCTCATCGACTCAATGACTTGGCAAAAATTGGAGGGCAGAGCGAGAAATAAAATACCTGCCTCAGGATCGCAGATCATCCTCCCGGATTATGCAGGCATGGGGGAAAAATTAAACGGCTTAGAAACAGGATGGGCTTCAAGATCTAATGCAAAAGAAACTGAAACCTCTGTTCCGTTCTACGCAACGACAAAGAAAAGATACCGTTGGATCAGTGCCCTGTAATGGTTTACGAAATAAATTGTGAATGTTCAGCCTTATATGCTGGGGAAACGGGTAATACGTTAGCACACAGTTTCAGGAGCACATGAAATCCTTAACGCGGTACAGAAATGCAGTGAACCAACTGAACTGACAATACGTCACGTGGACGCCCGCCAACACTTGATCCGCGAGACGCGAAGGAGCAGGCTGCTCAGACGTCAGCAGCAGCACAGCATGCAATGCAATGTGCAGGCCAACTGCTGGCGAAGGCGCATTGCAAAGACAGCCAATTTAAAGTTAGGAAAATAAAAGAAGCACCTTATACAAAACATAATTCAAACATTAACAGGGACACTGGAGTCGCAGTTGATTCCTGGGCTGAAATCATCAGGGTCATAAACTGTTGCCTTTTACGAGGTTTACCTGTACTGGGAAAATAATTTTGTTCCACGGCTTCTTGGGACCAAGAGATTACCCAGTTCCCCCAATTCCCCCTATTTTTGTTTCCTCAAAAATCCTCCCTTCCCTGATTTCTGTTGCATTTCCTCTCCCTCTGCCTTTTCTACCGGTTGAAATGTTGCACTCCGTTTAAAACGTTCCAAGAATTCCGTCTTTTAATGTAGTCAGTCTGACCGGTGACATGGCAGCAGACGTTCTGCCATTCGTTAAGCGTTGAAGAAAGGAACCAGTGACTCCCGAAATCTTCGCCAATAAAACATTTAACGGGTAATGATTGCGTATCAACATTATAATCTTCCGCACACCCGTTAGGAGGAGTTCCATTATCAATACTACTTGCCAGAGAAAAAGTCAAAACAATAACTACTTTCAGTGCTCTTGAGGTCACCTTGTCCTGTCTTTGTTATGATTACCTACCTTTGGTTAATTTCAGAAGCTCAAAAAACAGGCAATAAAAAGCCGTACTGAAGTTCACTACGCAAAATTTTGGCACTAACGGGTCCAAACTTCAAGTCTCGGTTATCAAGTTCCTGTGTTTGGTTATCTAATGAGCAAATGTTCAACTGCAAGCAGTCGCACTTAAACAAGCTAGAATCTGGCACAATGCCTTCTGAGCATCGCAAGTATTCTAATAACTGAAGTCAATCATTTAATTCTGGAGCATTTAAAATAACGTTGAAAAATATGCATAGTTAGGATTAAAGCTGTTTAATCGGTAACATTGATTTCAATCACCTCCCCGTGATTCTTAAAGTGATCTAACGTTGACTCAAAAGGTTCCCGGAAAAACTTTACAGCTTCTAACAAAACACTAATTGATGAATCAAAACATGTTTAACTCTTATCTCTGTTATCTTGAAAGTTACGGTTTTTTCATGACAGGAAAACTGTTCATTTTGAGGTCGGAGCAAACATTCAAATTCTGGCCAAGCTTGAGTGGCAACCAAGCAAGATTACCGAAACTTTGTAGCAGGTTTTTTGAAAGAGTGCTCCATCCAAATGCTGTCTTCGAATGAACTTGACGTTTCAAAGAGCGTAGAGAGGACATCAAAGATGATCAAAGAGCGGGAAGACTAATCACATCAACAACCAAGGAGACTGACTCTCGTTCGAAACAGTGAAATTAGACGCCAGAATTATGGTCAAGAAGCTTGCTAATATGAGCAAGGTCTTGCTTGGTTCAGCATTTGCAACTGTGCACGAAACACTTGGTCTGAGAAAGTTTTCAGTTCGTTGGGTCCCAAAAGCGTTAAGCGATGAACAGCTGATTCGAAGGACCAATCTTTCTCAAAAGCTTTTATCGAAGATTGAAGCGAAAGAGCGTGAGTGTTTTTATTCGAATTTTTACCGAAAATGAAACTTCTATTTACTAGCATAACCTGGAGACAAAATCCAATCTATGCAACGGTTGCCGAAGGGATTAATAGTACTGATAAATTTCAAAGGAGAGGACGGTGAAGAAAACAGTGGCATCTATTTTTCGGAACTCATACGGAGTCAATTTAATAAACGTTCTCGAAAGAGAGAAAACGGTAACCGGAAGATACCACAAAGTAATTTGACAAAAGTTGGCAAGGGAAGTTGCACTGCGGACAGCGTACGCGCTTGTTCACCAAGGGACGTTCACCAAGTCGATTTTTCGTGAGTTTCCCTGGGACCTTATCAGACATCCCCCTACTGCCCAAATCTTCTTCCATTGGAATTTTTTCTCGTCCCAAAATCCAAAGAAACATTTTAAAGGAATTGACTTTGAAATCATAGATGAGACAAAACACGCTGCGCTGACGTGGTACTACAGGGAGACCTCAGGATTCTGAAAGAAACAGTAACGCATCTAGAAACGTCCCCTTAAAAATATTCAGAGACTGACAAGAATCACTTTAAAGAATTGGCACCTTGGAGTTGCCACGAAATCATTTTGTTATTTATCGCTGACGACAGGTACCGATTCACACTCGAATGCTCTGATTAAAAATAAAAATTTCACACAAGAACAGGCCCTTGCCGTACATATAAAGTTGAAAAGTAATTTAACATAATTGTAAATAAAACCCTTTTAGTTTTTCTGGGAACTTCTTAAGCGTCCACTTGTATGTATTTCACCAAGGAGTGACAAACGGAACAATACTTTACGAGAATAGAATTATTTAATGACCATGTTTTAAACTGTCTGTCACGAACAGACCCGAAAGCTACGGTTTGATCTTAAATGGTTTCAGATTTTTTTCAATGGGATGAAGTTCGTATGAATAGTTTGAAACACGATGAAATTTTACGGTCCTGTACGAAACAGTTACGTATTTAATGCCCAAAAATTTTCCTAAATTTTCTTCTAACAAAGAAACTTAGAACTCTTACTAACGCAGCATTACTTTTAGAAAATCTGACCTCTCAGTCACTACAATGAAGTGGAACCGCAGACTGCTCTAAAGGAATCCAAAAGTGGAAAACGTTTACGTTAGAGTTTTCCACCGGATAGAAATTAGACAGTTCGAGAATAAGCCTAAAGGAATACAAATACAATTTCAAAAAAGATTGCCTTATCTTCGCAGCCAAGAATTACTGTGTGTACATAGCAGAACCTGCATGAAAAATACTTGTTTTCAGCTTTTCGATGTTGAATATTTGTCCCTGTTTTCGCTTTGAAAAAGAATTGCATCAAGTTTTATTCGCACGTATGAAGAAAGACTACAATATCTTTTAGCGTTTAGGCCAGGCAGCTTTGTCTACTATCGATACAACTGCTAGAACATGATATTGCGCCTACATGTGAGGTTCCCAGGGAAATTACGCCCAGCACCAAAGCCTTCATTATAAAACACTTCACAATGAAAACTTATGCACCTGTTACAAAATGCTACGTATTCAGAATCAGCGGTGTCGTAATTCTGAGCTTCTTCTAGATTTAGTTGCGTTTAGTCTTCATGTTGAGTTTCTTTTACGGAAATTTCCCGTTGATAATATTTATTATTCCGCTTTCGGGTCAAGCGAGACCCGTCTTCAGCGGTGTTAATATAAAGCAACGACGTAACGGTTCTAAGGTTACATATTAACACCGCTGAAGACGGGTCTCGCTTGACCCGAAAGCTCCGGAATAATAAATATTATCAACGGGAAAATTTCTCAACATGCAGTCCCGTACCAAGAAGTTACATTTTCAAAACGTTTAGTCTTCATCTCTTTTAAGCATCTACTAGCAAGATGGTTCTAAGGACACAAAGGAGCATTAAGAAAACTCGCAGTTGTGTTTCCCTCCGGAGATAGGACTCAATAATTATGCTGGAATAATTAAGGCTCAAACTGTACAGAACGAAGTACAGACATCATGCACGCAGTGAATCTCCATTCCTTTCATTTTCTTCCATTGAGATAAAATCTTCAAAGCTGCCGAAGTTACTGTTGGATTTGCCAGTAAAGTGACCTTCTCTTAGTAGGCCACACCGAACGGATAGAAGGCAAAGTTTATTGTTACACTACGCGAGATCTTGTCTCCTACGCGCCCACCGTCATACTGTAAGTTTGCCGGTCATCCTGTCCTGCCCTTACGCAATCTTCAGCCTAAAAATAACGCTTATGCCTTGGCTTAGATTTGGGTAAGGGATAAAAAGTGTGATTTGTATGCTCTCCAGTAAAGGCACAACAAGGTAAGAGCATGCTTGCCAGAAAGGAACTTGTATTTCTCAGACGGTGGTGCAGTTAAGAGACAAGATCCGTTAAACTTCACTAAAATTATGTGTATGGCAATTGCTGCGTGCCCTTAAAATATCTTATCATCAAGGAGAAAGCCGTCCACTCCTCTAACATGCTGAAAAAAATAGCAAAAAACAATAGCGACGAAAGTCTCCTGTAAGCGGAATTTAGTGATAGCTATGAATAGTTTCATTAATTTTCGAGGAAGGAACAGCGTGGAAAGCTAAAGCGTTTCTGCAGATACTAATGCCGAAAGATTCGTGCAAAAACTCAAGAAAGTAAGCACCGAAAGCGGCTATTCTTACAAGCAGATGTTTAACTGTGACGAAATCCCGTGTTGTTGGAAGACATTGCTTAGTACGACATTCATCTAGTCAGAAAAAGCAAATTAAAGGACATAGGGCACTGAAGGAGAGGATAACGCCAACGGCTGTCACAACCCAATTGGTTATGTTGCGCCTAAACATTGGATCGTGTTTCATTCCCAACATCTAAGAGCACCTAAGCGCATTGGTAGGATGACGCTTCCTGCTGTATTCCGTTCGTACTCTACCGGTTGGAAAAGTGAAGTAGTTTTTTTCTGGCTACATGAAGAATTTGGTCAGATCTTTTGCCGAAGCATACTGCTGAAGAAACAGCCTAGATAACAGTTTCTTATGATCGTCGATGATTGCATCCATCCATCCATCCAGCTTAACAGAGAATGAAGGAGATCGGGTTTCAACTTCTGAAAAAGACATAAGTGTTTCTACCCTGTAATCAGGGTGTCACAACTACAATCAAGGCGTGCGAGGTGCAAAATGTGGCGCACTGTGTTGATTAGTGCCATTGACAAGAAGGAAAACTCAAGATCATTTCTACGAGAGATCTCAAAAAACTACAGTATAGGGAGCAATGACCAACTATGGAGATAATACTGGCAGGCTGATAGTGCTAATAAAAACTGAGTTTGGAGTAAATTATGTCCGTAAGAAGTTGACGGTTCTGAAAGTTTCAAACCGTCAACAATAAATGCAGGCATGGCGACTTTTAAAAAAAAAGCAGGATTCGTTTCAGTAAAAGAGGACGTTGACGAGATTTTAGCATCCCTTGAAAAAGCAACAGAAGAAAGGCGCTTACAACAGCGAGAAGAAAGAGCACAAATCTAAAGCTGTGCAAGAGAAGCTGTGAGGAAAACAGTAATGAACCCTTGAGAAAGAACTTTGTTATGATTGATGGTGCTCAAGTAATTGCAAAAATCCCATTAATGTTAAAATGAAATGTGAAAAACTTTATTACGGACAGGTTCCCGTGTATTTATGAATGTAAATAAGACTCCGGAGCTTCCGGGTCATTCGAGACCAGTCATCAGCGGTCTTAAGTTGTAATATGATTTGTGGCAGCGAATGCCATCTATCATTCCTGAGGATTTTAAAGTGGGCATTTTAAAGTTTTCCGTTGGTAGGTTTTCGTATTTGAGTCTGTCAGCGCACTTCTTGTTCCTGATAGCTTCTAGATTGTGTCACTGTTTTTTCATTTTGCATTCATTTTTCTTCTTCTTTCTTTCTTCCTTTCCTTTTTCGTTTTTCGTTCTTTCTTCCATATATATTGCAATTTTATCTTTTCATTTGTTCTAATTACAGTAGAACCTCCAAAGTTGACCACCTCTCTATGTCGACCACCTCCCTAAGTTGACCGAATTTTGACCACTTGGTTGGTCCGCACGGTAATAATATAATATACCCACAGTCTCTTATGTTGGCCAGGGAGGTGGTCGACATCCTGTGTTGACCAGTTTTTCGCGGTCCCTTGGGTGGTCAATTTATGGAGGTTCTACTGTATTTGTTTTTCCCGTTTCCCGGCTTTTGTATTTCATCTGGTTAATGAGCAACAATTATACCGCGTCACAATATTTGTCCAAATTCCATTTATGTCCACTCCTTGATCGCGGTTATAAGTCGTATTATGTCTAATATATAGTGCTTCTTTGATTCTTCTTAACCGTAAATTGTTTTCATAACAAAACTTTTGGGTGGAGTGGTTGTGTACCCTCCACAGAATCCTCAGGAATGATAGATGGCATTCGCTGCCACAAATCATATTACAACTTAAGACCGCTGATGATGGGTCTCGAATGACCCGAAAGCTCCGGAGTCTTATTTACATGCATAAATACACGGGAACCTATCCGTAATAAAGTTTTTCATTATGAAAACATATGGTCCGTACCAAGAAACCACGTTTTCAAAAAAATGAAATGTAGATTTAAACAGGGTTGAATGAAAACTTGAGTGCATCCTACGATGTGCACAATAACAAAATTTGTGACGTCAGCGTCGTTTTTCAAGCGTTTCAACCAAAGCGGATAATGAAGTGCAAAGGATGGTGTCCAAGGAGGCAAACGTATAGGTCGGACTTAGTTGCCAGCCTCCCGTGATGAATGTGGAACAATGTGTCGACAAGCCAACCTTTGTCTCTTCGTTTCCTCAGCCCTTCTTTGCGCTCAGCCTCTTACCAATTATGGTAAACGAAACTAGACAGATATTCCATCAGATACCCAGTTGACATTAGAATTTTACTGTGTTTAACTTTTCACTGCACGCATAGGTCAATCAAGTGGATTTTTTCAATTCGAGGCTCGAACCTGAAAAATGCGCGTTTGAACTGTTGTATTTCATGTCTTCATCGTCAACTTCCAACCACTTGCTCTTATGCGCGCCTGTCTAGTTTCCATACGTATTCACGTAACATCATCGTAAATGCTCATTGCCTATATTTCGAAGTAACCTTGTTTCCTGACCTTCCTGATTCCTTTCCAGTGAAAGTGCGACTATTTCACGGGTTAGGAGAATGCGACAGAAAATCAAGAGAAATGCAGACGTAAAAGTCCTTTGAAACACTTCTATTCCGTTAGACTAGGTTAGGGCAACGGTACATGTCAGAACCGTCAGTTACTTATCACTATTCACTGTTCCAAAATAGAGTTTTAAGCAGCCTCACTTATGAAGAGAAGTTACCAAATGCTGTCGAACAGAATAAAAACCAGAAAAACTCTACGGGACATCCTTGTAGAGTTAGTCAAAAGTAAACCAGAACAAGCAGCTATGCAAGGGATTCATTGACGAGTAGTTACTCTTCCACTCCACATAAGTACGATTGGGTTGACGTTTTTTGGATCAAGAATTTCCAAAAAGAAATACTAAATGGGCATTATGAGGTGTACTGCCTTCACTGGTCTACGCTACCTTGCATGGCTGCAGGAGTTTGGCGATTTTCCCGCACTCCTATGAAAACTTTGCTTTCATGTTAGCCTGGACGATAAAAGTGAACTCCCTTCTTATGCATACAAACAAATCATAAAAAGAACTGAATTCTGCTTGTCTGCAAGCACTTGTGCGTCATACGAAAAACCTGGAGTTTAATCTCAGTAGAACGGACTCAAACAAGGATGTGGCTAGGCAGGATGTGAAATCAAGAAACATTAAGGCATATAGCTCGTGGCTGGAAGGTTTATTGGAATCTATGGACAAGTTTGATAACCCATATGATGTGCCGATTATTACGAAAAAAGAACAGAACAAACTTCCTTGCGCTGTATGTTATGATACAGCTACCACGCTCTAAAACTCACCATTTCCACTCACATGATAATGGCTGCAGATCGCACTTGATCTGAAAACTCCGTAATATTTATCTTACTGGTAATACTTTTCATGATGGGGTTTCTGGAATAATCGAAGCAATTGCTCTACCAACGGATGGATGAGCAATTATTAAGGGAAAATTCAGAAGGAACTAACACTTTTGGAGCCTTCGGAGCATTCTTCGGATCATACAGAGCATCATTACCATCATCGCTGACGACGGGACAAGGTTGGTCCCGAAAGCGTTGAAAGTGTTAGTTCGTTCTGAAGTTTTCCTTAATAATTGCTCATCCATCCGTTGGTAAGGCATTTGCTTCGGTTATTTCAGAAACCATCAATGGGCAAGACATAAAGCCGTAAGGAAGAAACTCCATCATGAAAACCCATAGACCCGTTAAGAAGCATCCGGTGCTCAACATCATACTGTTAATACCTTAAGCAAATTTTCACTTAAAGTGTGAAAGCTGCATTGGTAGTTCAGTTATGAAGTTTGCAACAACATACAAAGTCCTTACCGCTGAGAACGCGTTAACGGTGGATCCGAAAGCCGCAGAAAAATAAATTGCTTATAAACCAGTCCCATCATAGAAAAACCTTCCCATGAAACACTATACATAACGTAAAGGCTTAGTTTGTCAGCTTACATGCGATAAGCGGAAAGGAATCTTGCAACCACGCGATTATCTTTGTATTTCATACTCGGACAAAAATGGGGAGGTTATCAGCTTCACAGACTTTTGGTACAATTGGATCAATGACAACAATAAGAAAACGAAGTGATAACGCATTTTTTCCATTCCCGCAGCCGTATACGCAAGCCCACTAGTTAATTCCCATAAGTGTCGTACTCTTCTCGCTATTTCCTTAATTTATGTTTGTTAGAGATTGATTATTTTGCAAACTGGCTTTACTAGCCTTCTTTTTACCGCGCCATGCTGCCGTTGTACTTCACTACAATAATGTCCTGCAGAGAGAGTCTGGACTTACAAGAGCAGAAAACCACTCAAAACGTGACCCTTCCGTCCTTTTAAAGCTTTGCTTGTGTCAAAGCTACTAATACCGACTTTGTTTTTGCACTGGACTTGCATACGGAACAACTGCGGGTAGCAGTCTCGTTTGCCTGTAGGGTCATTGCAGATAGGCTTAAAGACAGGAAAATGGTACTTTTGTCGATGTTTACGCGATAGAAAAGGAAGACAAGTTTCGCAAAACAAACAAAAGACAATAACGGCTCTGAGGTGCAAACAATCAGCGAACGGTCATTCAAACACAGTATGCCGACACTGTTCGACAAGTGTTCCGTGGTTGCATTCCTCCTCCAACCAAACTGTTTGCCTTAGGTCACGTCGGGAAATAAGTTATGCAGTCATGTAGCTCTCTTATCTCTTCAGCTTTGCTGAGTTAACGAACCGACTAGTCTGTCGCCGACCACAGGCTGTCGCTGTCACCCCACCGCCGACAGCTCTTTTTCTATCCATGAAGTGCAAATTGCAACAGATGAATGAATCAATGACAATGCCACAAACACATCAACGTCGGCGGGAGAACTCGCAAGGGAAATCATTCTCATCGACCGGAGTGGTAGCGGCAGCAGAAAAGGAGACAAAGCCGACGAAGGGAAATGGCCATCAGCTAACTGAGGTCAGTTGGCCAGACGATCGGAGCAAGTTTCGATTAAGAAAATCAGTTAATAGGTTTGAAAAGAATGAAACATTATAAAACTTTGAGAAGAAAAGAGAAAAACACTGAAACTGTTCTGACGCTCTTTTAACTACACTCAGATAATTAGAGAATCCAATGTCAAATCCGCGTATCTTAGCAGCTGGCAAAAGCCGTTCAAGCAAGACATTTTTTACCTGCGAAGGATGCCACCCAAAAGGGAAGCGTTCAGACATTCTGGAGGCGATAAACGACGCTGGATTTCGCCCACGGTTACTTTGTACTTTGAGGTCGAGCTAAGGAGGCTCAAACGACCAGGCACTGAGCAGAATATATCCAAAGGCGAAGCAACATTCGGTAGGCTGTACCCGTTCACCTCAAGTTTCGGACGTATGACAGCTGAAATGATGAAAACAATGCTTAGTCACTCGGTCATCGAAAGACATAACTAAAAGGCTAACAAAATTTAATCAACCGCCAATATTAATGTCTGGGCGGAATGCATGTATACTATCTATTTACCACAATCAGGGCGGTCCCTACTGAGAGTGTCGCTATTGAGAAAGATCTCAACAGGATTGACTGAGGTAGCCAACTCAGCAGGATCTGATAGCGGGCTGTCGCGGCCACATGGTGACAGTTCTCGTCGTCTTTTATAAGAACTAAACGTGCTCTCAACCTGTCCACGAGATCTGATCTTTGGTCCAACAGAGTAATCACAATCAAACTGACGAGAAGAACCATTGCACTGGTCATCGGCCACAGATACTTTCTTCGCAGGAGCAAGTAGAAGTGCGTACTCATGTGCTGCTGATTCTCCTGGAATAGCGCCAGCCGTTTTGCGTTTGACATAAATGGGAAACAGTGGTTTGTTGCCCGACATGTAGAACAGGGCCGCGCGTTTCTCGAATGCTGCAGTTCGCTTGGCCGTGGCTCTTCAGCTATGCCGCCCTTACTGACTGTTTTCAGTGAAAAGTTGAAAATCGACAGGAACTGGCAGGGGCCCAGCAACAGTAGTACTAGTAGTGAATAATGAATGGCTTTTTTCCAGTCGAGTTTGGGGATGCGGCAAAAATTGTCTAAGAACGGCAGCCAGCTAAGCGTGACAACGACGACTGTCTCAGGTTCGGCTGGCCGGCATTCCCTCGAAGCTTCAACCCGCCACCTCGCGGTTATATGCGTGAATGGCTGATTCTGCCAGTTAAACTGCCGAGTCAAGCCACAGGGCATAGACAAGAAGCAGCGATGCCTTGACGGAAAATCAATATTTGATTATTTGCCTCAGGCTCAGCCTCTGGCAAACAGTTACTGAGCAGCACCACGACCAACGAAGCGACAGCAACTAAGACGACAGCAGCATTTGCTAGCAGAACCTTACTGAATCAGGGACTACATATCAACAAAAGGTAAGCCGCGATCTAGCTCACCAAGATGATAGTGTTGCCTTGCAAGATGTCAGTGACGATATTCAGCAATAGCAGTTAAGAGTCGTTTTATTTGGTTTTATTTGCCTCCATTTATCCTCATTAGGCAGCAAAAGCAATACATGAAGCTGCTGTTTGCAATATAGGGGGAGCATATATACTCATCCATTAAGTCACAAAAACGAAACGGTAGTTATAAGAAGATAACCGGTACAACCTGCTGAACTGTTACTTCACTTATCCTTGTGCAATAAATACTGTTTTAACAAACTCATGGGAGGCAACTAGTGAACTATCAGTAAGATACCGTGGTGTTGGGACTTGCGGAAAGCAGGTATACAAAATGAAGAAGGAAGTTATGCATGCTGATTTTTCTCTTAATGGTAACTCGCGCATTATGGATCGTTTAGTACGAGCAAACGTAAACTGTTCTGTTTCAGTCGTACAAAGTGGGCTACGATGCTCCGAAAGAGAGCTGACTGCTGCAAGAGCGAGGAACAGCTCTCTACGATAGTGTCAACGAAAGATACTATGGTGGCCAGAAGGATCCTTTCCATGAAGTCTAAGCTGAAGAAGTGTCCAAGAATTGGAAAACGTGTATCTAATAGCAATGAGACAACCGACCTTCAGCCTAATGGCAATGCTGTAATGAATGGAATCAGTGCCTTGCAACCTAAGATAATTAGATAATCACCTATACGGATAGGAAAAGTATGGCCGGTAAAATCTTTTACTCCTATGTTAAGCCTGCTTTTGTTAAACCCTGTTTCGCCGACTGGGATCAACGTAGGTTCATTTTCCAAATGATCATTCAAAATATTTTTCTCAAAAACCAGTGATGAACAGATCAACACGGCCATCCGTCAGTTACATCAAATAGTCGCACTTTTCAAAAATAAACTGCAAATGGTAACGGTAGCGAGCTGGGAAAGAAAAACCACAACCCAGTGCGAATTCGTCGACTGGTCGTAAAGATCTTGAAATGCTCAGATCCAATATAATCGCTACACGAATGAAAGTCAATGCAGGAACATGTTTGCTCATTTCTTTTGCTTTGGTGGCGAAAGCTGTTTACCTGAAGAGGATGCAATTGAAAAAACTGCTTGCGCAGCACGTGCGATTACACCTCTGCGTTACACCGTAAGTATAGCACTGCTCAGTTCGGGCGAAATTAGTTCACGATACGAAATTTAAATCAGAGAGGATATAATTTCTTCGTATGTGAAAGAAACTATCAGACAAAGCTGGTATTTGAAAAAACCCTAATAGTAACAGTTACGCCTTTTTCACTTGCAGTGTCAGAATTTTATACCATGGGGAGACAATGAAATCGGACATCAAATGAATCTAAAAATAGGCAAAGCAAAGGTACACTGTATCGAGTCCATGTGGGAATTACTAAACGATTAGCGCGGGAAAAGCGCGCTGCCTTTATGAATGTTCTGAAATGTTTTCATCCTTTTGTTCCAGCCTTCCTTCTTAAATGGGATGCAACTCTCTTACACAATTCTTGTACATTCCAGTTCAAATTACGATACAAATGATGCAACAAGAGTGGCACAGAATGAGCAGGTAAGTTTACCATAGCGTTTCAAATCTTCTTATACAACATACAGCAAAAACTCAAAAGATAAATTCGTTACAATTTAATTTACGAAACTTCATTCTACATTTGATGTAAAGCCTTTTACAAGTAACCACAATCGAAACCTAATATGAGAACTGCTTCGTTCTATTCTTTTAACAATCTTGCTGGCTGGTAGAAAATGAATTCTATAATTTAAGAACGAACTTTCTATCAATAGACGGATGAACAGTTGTCAGTAATAAACGAAGACACTGCTTGCAGGTTCCTTAGGCATCGTCTGAACTTTTGAAAGTAACAGATTATCACCAGTGTTTCGCAATGTTACTTCTAAATTCTGCCAATAGAATCATCCAATTAGGTAGGGATTGACGAATTAAACAAAACTAAGAACAAACAGAAACAATGCACAGTGAACGTCTGGTAATGGTCTTGTGCAACTTTCTGCCTTGCTTTGTAACTGGCAATCGCTGATAAAAAAACTACTTAATATCCGTTGTTTTCACTTCTGGTCGAGTCCAGCTGCGAAGCTGGTTAGTTACTTGAAGATGGGCTGTACAAACGTCTAAGCGCTACATAAATAACATATCTTATTTCATCAACGGACATCAGTCATCAAGAAAGGCAGAATCAAACAGTCAAGCAATTTTATCCGCGCAGTGAACAGTAGAACACCTAATCGCTTTTACTGCACGCTTCTTCTCTCTTTCGAAAATAAAACACAAGCTCTCAAGCATGGATACTGTTCAGACAGGTGTAAATTCACAAGTGATTTCAACATATGAACCAAATCCTAACAGAAAATAAAGCAGACTTTAAGAGAACTAGGAACTATATTTTGCAAACGATAACAAAGCAGCAAAGTCTCAAAGGTACAGAAAAACCGTTATACTTTATTTACTAATTTGAGAGGTGCAGCAATTGAACTGCGCTTTCTTTCGTACAATAGTGCTTTCTTCCGGATATGAGAGTAGCAACATGGCCAAAATAGTAACTTATATATAAATCACTGCCCTTAGAACACAGGCTGTCTTTTAACAGGCTTTGGTTGTTTCACAGTTGATCTTCGGTTCACGGCTTTAACCTGTTTCGTGTATCTGGAAGTAAACTTCAAAATGTCCGCTGTTCTGTACTGTTCTCTAACAGTTTGCCCACCTGTTCGCTGGTAGGGCACTTCGAAGTTTACTTACAGATACACCAAACAGACCAAAGCCATGAACTAAAGATCAACTATGAAATCACTGTCTTCACAAAATAACTGAATCGAATTTATTAATTGTGGGAGACTGCGGATAATTAACTGCAAGCCCATCTTATGTTAAAGTAACAACTTCACTGAAACCAATTCTAAGATGCTGTTGTTCTGACTAAAAGAATGCCGCTTAGCTTTCATTTCATCCATAATTTCTTTCCGTTCTTTGTAATTGTATCTGTAAAAAAGCAGGACAAACGCCTACCGACAAAAGGATGAGCAAGTTGCTAGGAAATCCACAGAAAAATAATCTGACGGCGAGACAAGAGCGTCCCAAAAAGCTACATTCGGTTATTTTTTGTGAATTTCCTGACAACTTGCTCATCTGTCGTTGGTAGAGCATTTCTTCTGGTTTTTTACGGACACACAAAGAGCAGGAGGAAGCTGCAGAAAGATCAAATGCACATTTGTCATTCCGTTACTAGACAGCCAGCGTTTAAGAATGCAGCTTGGTACCCTATCAGGAACCCCAACATGGCTGTACGGTTTGTTAAATGCATTTCAAGGTCAGGCGTAACAGCAGCAAACTTCGTACATCATAAGTGCCTTTCATTTTCGTGTCCTAAAATGGTGTCATTCCTAGTCATGCTATGTCAGTTAGAGTATGAAATCCAAAACGGTTCATCGAAAATAGCTGCCATTACAAGTTACGACACTTCATTTTTAAGACGCCCTAAAATGTCACTAATTTCCTCATGTACTCCTGAAAGAATATTGTGAACGAAGTTAAGCGAATCCCAGATAAGCTAGACAAAAGGAATGAAAAGCAATTACGAAAGACTGGGTGTCTTTTAACAGGCTCTGGTTGTTTCATAGTTGATCTTCTGGTTCACGGGTTTGGCCAGTTGGATGTATCTGTAAGTAAACTTCAAAGTGCCCTACCAACGACTTTGCTCATCCATTCGTTGGTAGGGCACTTCGAAGTTTATTTACAGATATATCCAACAGGCCAAACCCGTGAACCAGAAGATCAACTATGAGAAAAGCAATTAGAACTAATTATTTTAGTTTTCATCGTTGAAAAATTTGTCTATTCGACATCTGAAACTGCCTTAACACATCATGGTGTCTAAATTACAATGAACAGACTTTCCAGGTCTACACAAGGAATATGGCAATAACGTGCGAAGAGTAGATGTACTAAGAGTCAACGGAGGCACATTTAATTGATTAAAGCTACAATGTAGTAGCCTGTGAAAACAAGACAGTGTCGAACGAGGCTCATACTAAAGAACGCTTTTTTGGCTATCCATCAGCTCTTTCCGCAGCGCGATGAAGTTGCGACGCTGACTACAAGGAAAACTGACAATGGACTACATGGTTAAATAAACGAACAATCAACGACCATTTATTGATATACTGGTCACCGGGTGTGCAAACATGCTATGGTTTACTAGCAATACGGTTCAAAGAAAGCTGACACGCTTAGATCGATACTTCCACTTCTTCTTTAAATAAAGTTTTATGTTGCAATTATCATCAACACATGGTAAGTAAAACGATGGCGATCTACGACGGACAGTTTCTTGAATGAGGGATAGGGCTTACGAACAACACTTTACAGATGTAAGAAAGATACTCTACAAGAGTTGTCTCCTCAATCACACAACAGAGTAAACATTGAAGCATCAACACGTATAATAGAATAATTACCATCAGTAGTTCAGCCTTACGAAAAAGGAATAGGTAAGAAGAACAAACAGGTAGATAAAACAGTACACTTCGCGGTTTACTACAAGAATCAGCATCCCCAAGATCGTTGCTTAGAAATGGTATGACCAAGGTTCTACTTCACGGGTTTCAAGGTGTGTAACAAAACAAATGAAATTTCAAAGCAGCTACATTTTAGAAACGAGCGGCGTTTAGATGCTACAGGAACATGGAGCTTGCATCTTGCGTTACAAAAAAGTTAATCGCAGATGTGAAGGAAAGCTAACCAGAAGTTATAGAGGACCACAAAAACCAGATTTCAAGAAAATCATGGAAGATCATTAAAGCTTTTGCAGTCATTGAACATTCTTTTCGATGTTCATTCGACCTAGAATCAAGAATTTTGGACCGCGAGATTATTTGCACCATCGCATGATTAAACAGTCCTTTCACTCACCATAATCCACCGATGGACAGAGGAGAGGGTTGGCTAAGTGTTGACCAACTGGGTAAACTCAGCTGGGTGTTGCACTACTGATACACTCCTGCTTCGATACTGATGATCCATAGAAATTTAAGCGCTAATTAATTATTTAATGGTCTTATTACTTAATACTGTTGGATTAGAAGCCACTGTTGGTAAGAAACCCAAATTAGAACAGGCGGATGAACACTTACTGGGTGCCGCCGACTGCTGGCACAGCCTTTGTGTGCTAAATGTTTACTTTTACATATATCTCAACACAGGCAATTTAAGGGAACTATTTGATGAGAAGGCATTAGATAATTCAAAAGTCAACATACTCCAAAAAGGCGGCAGTGACATTGAACGGAGTGCTGAAGTCCAGTGAACATCATTGCGTCCTGTAATGTTTTTGCCCTGAATGTGAACAAACGCGAAAGGATTGGGTAATACGTTACCTAATAGGTCATGTCACCTAACAAGATAAGCGTAATAACCCAATTTGCATTGGCATGCGATTTAGCAGCCCAGAAAAGGTTTAGTATAAGGTTTGGTGAGACAGCTGCCACTTTCTGCGGACGCTTTCTTTTCAAAGGGGTAGTGGAATAAAACGAGGAACTACGAAGAGCGCCGGCACCGTTCTACCTAACCAGCTTGATAAGATCATTTCTCAACAATGACGCTCTTTGCAGAATTCACAGAAGCATGCGCGAGTCATGCTTCTATGATAACATTTTCTGTCGAGTGCTGCAACATGGTGAAGGAACATTAGAAAAGATGCTGCACGAGATTGCAGTGCACTGGCCACCTGAGTGAGCATCGTATTTGTAATACATAATGCACGTTTCTGTTTGTTTCCCTAATGAATTGCTTTTCGCTCTGTATGCCTGTACATTAAAGTGCTTTTTATTGCTGCTTCTTGTTAGGCGTATGTTCCCCGCAGTTTAAGTAGCTCACCTAATCCTAAACCGAAGCTTAAGTCAACCGAAACATTGGTCGCAGTTTTTCTACGTAAACTGAAAATAAGAAAAGCTGGACTGCGTGCAGTCGACATGTAGTCGCTCAGTCCAGAGGCTACAAAAAAGTCACTACAGTTCAGGAGCCATCAGTAACCTGACCATCGATGATCACAATGCTGTGACATAACAGGGTGAACACTGCCCAGCATGGTCACTTTTCCACCATAAACGTTAGAAAATCTACATCACTTACTCGCTATTGTTCGCTGACGTCGGTTAGTTCTGAAGGCTCCGTTTTCGTCATTTGCGACCATTTCAGTATTGCCTGTTTCCCGCTAATGAAACTATCCAACCCCAACTGTCCAGGGAACTGTTGTTCATTGATTACAGGCTTACTGGGCAACACCATCGGTAAGACTGTTTAAAATAAGAAACAAAATTATACTGGTCCGCTGCATAAAGCCTACATTCAACGCTGAAAAATATCGTAGCTTTTTTTCATTTATACGGTGGGGATATTACTTTCCCTTCGTACTAGAATTTTATGGAAAGCTTTGAAAGAGAACCATGCAGGAAGTAAACATCTCACACCTTCAAAATATGCCTACATGATATACTTGTGAAAATCAAAATCTGTAAGGACATTTCTTTCCAAAAGTATATTCTCTTCAAAAAAGTATATTTCTGCCACAATATTCAGGCACTAGCAGTATCTCTCCCACGCTGTAATAGCTGCTGCTGTGACTGAAAGCTGCCACAATATTCAGGCATAAAATATATTTCCTCACTGGCAGTATCTCTGCCATGCTGTAATAACAAGTACATGCCATGTTTCTCCTTAGTCCAGCAGAAAAATTCAACGTAAGAACGAAAGAATGCAATGCGAATTTTTACATCGCACACAGTAACAGCTGTGTGGGCGTTAAGGATGCAGTGAATGGGTTTCATCTTTTCATACTATTAGAGCGTTAGTTCAGTACAAAGTAATCTAAGTCTTTGCATCTTATCTTAATATTGTTAGATTTATGAAAAACATACCAATCCTATCAGAATTTCCATACGAAGAAAGATGGTAGTTTTAAGAATATACGTCAAATTTCTTTCTAAATACTGCTAGTCAGTTGTGATTATGGCTTCTTCCCGCATGAAAGGAAAATCATTTTCTTCTCAGCTGAATCGCTAGGAACAGCTTGTTGTGGAAAGCTAGTTCACAACAAACGAAGCCAAAGTGTGCACGATCTGGTCATCCCGGGAATTTGCGATTTGACTCTGACGCTAGTTGGAACGTACGTTTCGAGAACAATTACGGTCCAGAAAGCAGCAAAAAGGGGATTAGTTTGACCGATCCCGTATTGACTGCAAGACAGTTACTTTCTGATGGTACTGCCACTTACATTTGACACGTGCAGTTGCTCACTGAATGTGTAGCAGCTGCACGCATGCTGTAGTGATCGTCATTCCCTCTCAGTCTTTTACATCCACGCTAACCCAGGAACAGAACTAGTAAGCAGCGAAAGCTCCTTACATTCTTCGTTATGCACCTCAGGTTTGCCTCTTTATCTCACAACTGGACCATAAATCAGAGCACAAGGTTGACGGTAATGAGGACATAAATTTGGGTTTTGTTACCACCAAGGCACATAACAAAGGCTTTGCGGAGTGAAGCAAAGCTTTTGTTGTAATTGGAAAAACATTCAATGACTAGCCAAGGTCCAAATGCAAAAAATTGCTTCTCATCATGCAAAGGCCAAACACTGCACAACTTCTATTACAGCAAAGGTAAAACAATAATTTTCAGAGGCTCATTGTGAGATTTTTGGGGAGAGGTGCTGAAAGCTAGGAGGGCAGGATAAGGAAGGCGCTAGAAGGCGCAAGGAAAAGCAGAACTGCAGATGTTCGAACTTTGTCATTTCAGCGTCCGTTGCCACAAAAAAGCAAATGTACCCTAAAACGGAAGGTAATCGTAATCGAATCAGCGCCTCCGTCTCCAACCGAACCTACGAACCAACACTGGAACGCCCGCGACCAAACGATGGCGGTCAAACAGAGCTTGCCGCATCTTAGGGGCGTTAGCTAAGTCCACGAGGACACGGAAAATGTTCAGCGGGGAGGTAGCACAAGAAGGTTAAGAAACTGTGAGGTAATACTTCTGAGCAGTGCGACAGCACTATGTAAGTAAGGCTCCGCGCTAATTATACAAGCTTGGATTTTCGCGACGATCACGAACAGAAATCAAAATTTCCGGTTATTTGTTAACAGAGGATCAAAGAAACAGGCGTGAATAAGAAATGAAAAAATTTTAAAAATTTTGAAACAGACGAATTTACGGACAACGTGCCTTCAACTAGTCTACGCGAAAGTGAGAAACTGCCTGAGGATCTGATCGTGGAACATCCTAAAATCTTAAATAAGAACTAGGACTAGTTTATCACAGCGAGTGCAGTGGAGATCGCACTATAGCGCCTAAGGCGTAAGTCATTTTTCTACGTGGGAAAACATGTTCCCGACAGCGTCCTACTTTTAGTGATGTACAGGATATTTCAATGGACGATGACGTCGTTAGCTGTTAGGAAAACTACGTCGCTGGTAATTAGGCATCCTGCTAGTCCTAACCATTCTGAACTGGTCAGAGATCATCTGCATAGTATTTCGCAGGTCCTTATGAATTAAATTCGTCAGCTCTTGTCTTTACTCAACTTTCTTTGTAATCTAAACTCGGAACAAGAGTGTTGTGTAATAAAACATATTATCCTCGTTTCCCCTGTTTTCACCACTAGGTCGTAACTCGTTGACCCAAAACAATATTTGTCACATTCAAAGAGGTTAAGTAACAAGGTCCACCGAATCCTATAAAAGGACCACGCGTAGACAAGGCGGGGCCTTCTGGGATTTCGGTGTAAGCTAAGCCCTAGGACTGTGTGATTTTTGGCGAAATAAAGCTTACGCTCAGCGGACATAACAAAGAGCATTTCGGAAACGTACGGTATAGAATTTGTTCTGTATTTTCTCTAAGCATTTGCTCATCCATTCGTTGGCAGGGCACTTTGAAGTTTATTTACAGATACATCAAACAGGCCAAACCCATGAACCAGAAGACCAACTATGAAACAACCTAAGCATGTTAAAAGCTACTCTGTCTTTCGAAAAACTTCGATAGAGAAAATTTTGACAGATGAGCAAACGCTATCTGGCTGCCACCGTCTGCCTCCGCATTGCAGCCTTGCCTATCTATTGCTTAGACTAGGGGTACAAGATAACAGAAGTTAAGAATCCGTGCAGCTTTTAAACAAACTAACGTGACTCATTACGAAGTCTGAAGTTTTTAAAACAAAATATTCCATCTTCGCAAAAGCCTTTGAACTGGAGAGCTTTTCCTGGCCTGCGCAAGTATGGAAGTGTGGCAGAGATAGACGCACCGGCACCCCAGTGAGCGCGGGCAGAAATCCGTCCGTGGGAGCGCAGCCCAAAGAGCGACATGAGGGCACGATCTCTGCATTGGCGTGAGAACCTGACATCGACGGCCTAGCACAAAGGCAGCTAGGGTCAGGATTGGTGCCGATCTCGCCGCTTGCTCCTAGTAAGCGGATTAGGCGATGGCTGAAGAGCCTGCGGTCCTTGGAAATGCGCAAGGCAGATGTCGTGGAAGGCCATACATACACATACATACATATATATACACGTCGATTCTGAGCTCAAGGAGTTCAGGCTATCGTTATCAGCTGTGCGTTCGATCTATCGCTTTTACTCCGTAATAAACCGTTGTTATACGCGAGTTTTAATGGTCCGACAAACCACAGGAAGGCCAGAAGGCCGTGATTTATTTCTCCTGTACTGTCGGTTGACGTACCATCCGGTTCGCAGTTGAACTACTGAAGCTTGTTAGGTATTGAATATGTCAGCTCTTTTAATTGGTTCGTAGGTCTTCATGGCTAACTTTATTCACAGCAGCACCCATTTTCGAAAAACCGATTTTATTACACCAGAGCTTTCAGACCTACTCTAACCCCGTCTTCAGCCGACTACCGTATTAAAAACCCTGACAGAGCCGACGTATTAGAAAAGAATGTAACTATATAACAGGGAAGTTCTTCCACAATTTGAACAGTGCAGAGCGAAAGAACGCTGGCAGGAAGGACTTTAACATCGTAACTGACAGAATGTAGTTAGGAGTTACGAACTGCCCTTTTGTTTCATCACAGAATATACCTTCTTCTTCACGAAGTTATTTCCCTTTTATAAACATCTGTCGGTTGAGGCCCCATCTACTGATCATGGGTCCGCTGAAAAAGACACTTCGTTTACGCGTTTTTACGTATCTATGTGCACTCGTTTCCGAACTATTTTAATTTTTTTGTACGGTGACTGTCTGTTGTTAGTACGAAAAATTTAATGAAAAAATTAAGCTTTCAGAAAGAGCTTTATCACATCATTAGTGTCTACTCGAATGACTGAATAAATACAACAATCGGTAAATCAGAGGCACCTGGTTCTGGAAGCTTTGTTTTTTAAAATAGATGTTGCAATAGCAGCGGCTAGTCTCTGCAAAGAAAAATGAAATCATATGTACTTATTAAGAACTATGCCGCTCAGAAATTTCTAAACCACTGTGAAAATGGCAGAACACTCGTTCAGGGCAGAAACAGTGCATTGGTTTAGCCTACAAACATGAACCAACGTTGATTGCCTTATAGTTAGGTATGGAATTTTTATACTGGTTTTCAACCACGGTTTTTCCGGTTCTGTGTATGCCCGTAATTAAACAACATATGCGCTCTACCAAAGAATGAATAAGCGAATTGTCAAAGCACAAGATAACTTTTCGTACATTTCAGAACCGTTGGTGTCTTGTTTCCGCCAACTACTTGACACTGTTGAAAACTGAAGAAGAGCAAATCCGAAACGTAAGAAAAATTGTGTCCACTATCATTAACAACCTGCATATATTCGTTTGTAGAGTACTTGCGTAGTCTAAGTGCAAGCATTCACAACAAAACAGGAAGGCTGCAACTGAAGACTAGTACGAATACTCAAGCAACACTGAATAAGGAACAAGGTAATTCCGAAAGCTCCGTTATTATTCATGCGGATTAAAAGTGATGCTGTGAACATGTGTTATATAGAATCCGTAAAAGAATGCAACTTCACTTCGCATTAAGAAATCCAACCTTCAATGACGCCTCCAAGCATTAGAAATTCTAGACAGATTTCTGCGCTGCAATGGCTAGTCATGTGCGTTAAGCCACTTTTAGTACAGCACAACGGAGAGCTCTATGAATGTCAGCAGTAAAATGGCAAGGTAATTTTTTTGAGTAAAGTTGAAAAGGAGCACACGGTCCAATATGAAAACTGTATCCCCGAACTGTAAATTTTATTAACACCTATAATTTGAGAAAGACGCCTCAGAAGCCTTACTTTGATCAATGGACAGAAAACTTATTCAAGCAAAACGATGGGGTAAAAGATAGGAAGGAAGGGCATTTGGAACTTAGCGAAGTTTAGCTCTTCTCGCAGCAATGCTTTTCGAAGCAGGTGACTCTAGTGACACTGTCTCAATGGCCAAGACCATTTTGAACTCAGGCCTTTACAACAAAGTGACGTGCTGATTGTTTCCTCCAATTCTGTTGGCCATTTTTATGCTGTTTTGCTATATTACACAGGCTGTTTAGTTTCAAAATTCAATTTCTGCACCGCAGTGATGCTTGCTACCTTAAAAATCCATGTCACGTATTCCTCTAGACAAGTAGGCTTGTGTTCCTCGGTGGAAATAAAATCAAAAATGGTTGAAGCATTTCGGCATTCCAAAATCCACTGAATAATAGCCTGGGACCGCTGGGATATTGAAGGAAGCAGAATTTTGAAAATGGTTTTTCCTGCTTAGCCCTGCAACATCGCTAAGCTTCAAAGCCAGCACCTAAAACCCCAGCAAAATCTTGGCAAACGAATGTCAGGGTATTGGAGCGACCCGACGAAAAACAGAGAATTCGCCTCGTCTTTAAAATTGAACTGCATAACCTAAACGTCGACTGTGCAGTGGTAATATCGAAAAGCTGGCACGGATGTAAAGCCCTACCTTTCAATTATCGCTTAGACACCAAAAATTTGGGTAAACTGAAATTTGTTTAGGATTAAAATTATAGTCTTTTAGTTATTCTAATTCGGCCTTCATATCATTGTGGTGCATTAGCGTTCATATTAGTTCCTCAGCTTTCTTACTCAAGATACACCACTTCATGCTCCACGCCTTTGACAGAGAAAACAATGCGGGCTGTAAGATCGTCTAAGATAGCTAACTTCCAGACTGTCATGGACAGCAGAATACTCTCTGACATGTGTTTCTCAAAAAGAGTTTTGCAACTCTGATGGTACTTCTAAATATCGAAAGATCAGTACTAAAAGGGGTGCACAAGTGATAAAGGAAATCAATCCTACAAGCTAAGGCAATTCAACTTACAGTATGTACTTTCTCACGTTTTTACTCTATTAAGGATTGCTCCTCATTGCTCTGTTGTGCAGTTCTTCATATCGCGGGTTACTTCAGCAATAAACAATGACAGCAAAAGTTAGCTCCACTTGACTTAAACAAAGAAAATAATGCACATGTCACCTCCGTTCGTCTCAAGTTCCTCTACACCGATTGGTTTAGTATGTAGATCATGGAGCATATAAAATTGTGGATATCGGTGTACCTGCTGTTCAGAATTAATAACAAGACAACTTTGATAATCATGCAAATTTACGTTTGTAATAGGCAAGCGGTTAGGTAGCATTGTTAATGCTCAAAAGAATTCTAAAAATTCTCGATATTCAAGGCAATGTTTATGTGTAACTATTCCATAAGCATCGATCGGACGGCTGGGACCAAAGTTACTAATAAATTTGTAACCGCAGCTATCACGTTTTCAAGAAACTGCTGCTGAGGAGCCTACTCACATCAATGACTGTCGAAGGACATGGCTAGTTTACATTGAGTACCGGTGTCATTTGCTTCTTCTTCCCCTCTTTAATAACAGCTATGGATTGTATTCATTCTGCAATCTGGGAACATTTTGGATACAAGTTGGGACCTAAGCTATGCAACGTTTGCATTCAAAACTTCGTTATACGAAACCACATGCACACTTCGGAATCAGTGCACACGAAGGTGCATGCCAAAACAAATTGCAGAACTCGAGTACAAGCCATTCTCAAAAGAGGCAAGTTGCTGCAATGCAAAACAAGGTGGAACGCGACCTTCATAATAGAGCTAGAAATAGTCGAAAAAATGAGACATATCTTAAGAACAGAAGAGCAATTGCGCCAAAACTGAAGTCAGATGCGCGTCTGATAGAGAAACGCGCCCATCATCTTCCAAATTTCCTGAAATACAAACACTGAGAATACGAAAAGGCGTTAAGCTACATGGGCTACTCATGGTGCACAAGTTCATGTTACGCAAATTTGAAAACAACTTTAATGAAAGTGAATAAATAAAGCCCTCGATAATGTCTTTTTCCGTCATTAGCGCTGTGTGCAAGTAAAGGCTAAGGATTCTGCAGCCAAAACCACACGACGCTGAAGCGATAAGGACATTTCCGAAAGCTTAATTTATAAAAACAGTTTGTACAGGAAAACTGTATGATATCAATGAAATCATATGGCCATGTTACTAATTAGCCGATTTTCAATACTGAGTGCACCGCACGGTACACAAAGAAAACCTGTGCACTTAACGCAAATAATGGTCAGAATTTGACATTAAACGTCATAGCAACGTCTATCATTGTTGACCACCGTGCAGTAAACACCAGCACATGCACTCAATAAAGCACATGAAAACAGACTGTTAGTGAATAATCGCTGAATTAAGAAAGCAATGAGTTTATCTAAGAAACAAGAAATCACAGTTCGGTCATAACAGAATTTCATGTTTTCGTTTGAAAATTTTCCACGGCTTTTCTGGTTCCCTGGTGTATCTATGAGCTGCTCCGCCTCGCTGACGATGGACCTACAGTATTCTGAAAGCTACGAACAGAGTTAGCTGCATTCTGCACTTTTTCCTAATGATCTCTCCGTCCGTCTATTGGCAGAGCAGCTGTTTCATTTAACTACAGATGCACATTTTTCAGCATACAGGAAAAGGAGTGGAAAATTTTTAGGTGAAAACCGACTGATTTTATGAACGTACCGAGGATAAGCAGCTTCATTAGGAAAGCTTAAGCAAGTCATCTTCTTTCTCGAATTAGCTGATTCATTGAGCGGCAATAAACATGACATTTCGAAAGTTTCCGGTACCCACCTTTCCAACTTCATGCAACTTAGTGCAAAAGTAGCATAAACAGTTCAACCGTTTGCTGGCACAGCTTCTTGAATTAATCAGCAGGTATGTGTATCCCGTTCAGCAAGTCCCTTAGGATTCGTCGGTACACCTCATTATCAATTCTGTTCATGTCAATTAATCTCATTAAATATAACGCACACATTCTTATTCGGAATTTCTGCATACAGGAACACTTTTACCAAAGCTGACAAGGCAATTACAAACGATTAGCAACCACATTCTCTCAATCGGCTGTGTACGCGAAATATATGGAAGGAGGATTAGGAAGATATTCTCTTCCTGTTCCTACTTCGAAACAATGTCGTCTGTTCTGCGAACAGTGAAAACAGGAGTTCGACTTCATGAAACAAAATATTTTCACGTTATGAAACCCCACTGATAACCAGCAAACCCGTAATGTACGAATGGAAGGAAACAAGAGGTCGGAAACAAGTAGAATTAAAGTGAGAAGTGCGACATCAGAAATAAGAAGAATTATTATTCCACAAGCCGAATTACCTATGCTATGAGCAAAAAATGGCAGCAACATTCACAACGTAAGATTATTCCTTTTGTGGCTTCGCCAACTTAAGAAATTAAGAGAACACCTATGAAAACGTCTACCAACGATCTCAATTTCTTAAGGAAAACCGCTTACAGAAACTATACAATCGGTTGCTCATTTTCAAGTAGAAATAACAAGTGAAAACAAGCTACCGTAGTATTTTGATGTAAATGTGACTACTTGGCCAACTCAGTTTTCTCTAGACCAACGTTTCTTAATGGCAGTGAAGAAACAGGACCAACTTGTTTTGAGAAGTAGCAATAAATAGTGATGTCCTACTTGGGAGTGCGAGCGTGCTCAACAATAATACATGGCGAAACTTGGAGTAAACGAACGGAAAATATGAAAACGCAGCACATGGAAAAGGACGATAGTGATTTGCTTGAAATAAAAGTTAAATAAAATCTTCCAACGGCAAATGCCACTCCACAGTAGATCCAGAAGTCAAAAATCGACGCTGCAGAAATTGAACTCTGTTAAGTTGCGGTTATGCAGAAATTTAGAAACTAAGAAGGAATCGAGTAAGTGGAGGTACCGGCCATTTAATGGGAAGCAATAATATAGGAAATCGACATGAAGTATAGCTGGCCATGGTCACTCTCCTCTCAATTTAGGTCACTTCCAACCGGTAAAAAGTTTTAAATTCGATCAGCACACGATGTGTTTACCGCGATCGAACGCTGAAGCAGCGCGCTCATAAAAACTAGATTAGTCAATCTGATACCTTTTCGTATAACTCCTGTTTGCTCAGAGAGAACACTTTGACCGCAGTATTCCTGAAAAATAATTGTGAAACGAACATGCAACCAATGAAAAATTTTGTACCATATTATGAATTGACTCAGCATTGTGCGTTAACTGAAGTAAAGCATCTTGAGCTGATACTGTTGGATGAGTGGCTGGATGGATAATGCTTCTGTAATCCGTTGCGCGGCTACTATACGTGGCCATGTCAGGCAGACGATTGTGCAAGTCTTCATTTCTTTGAAAACTGGATGCATACTGATGGAGAGGGATCACATTAAATACGAAGGTTCTACCATTCAAAACTTCCAAGCTACCTGCTGTGTTTGCAATGGGTTTAAATGAGCATATGGATCAGCAGGTGCGACACTAGCACTGAAGTCAGTAGGAGCGTTGTATGGTGGAGGAAAGTATGGTGTTTGAAAGTTAGCCAACGGCACATGCGTCAAGCGGGTGTTTGCAAATGTTGACGCGCAGGAGCTGACTGTCAATTCACGTCGTTCCTGTAAAAGAAAAGCATGTGAATATTTTGGAAACAGGACTTGAAATTATACGGCTTATATTTTTCATAGAGTACTAAGGTAGGCCACGATGTCTGCAACATAACTTAAATTGTTTTTGCAACAGCACACGCAAGTTCAAAGCCACGGTGAATCCCAATGCCAAGACAGAGGAAGCGCCTGCGGATATTTACCTCCATTCACCGCCAATGCCGTCGATGCGGCCAGTGCTGGACCGAGTAACTGCGAACAGGAACGGCAACGATCGGTCGGCCGAAGGGCAAACCCGGGGTCACTACGGGCAAAGTAGCTCTATGTGACAATGAGAGCGAAAAGAACCGATGGCACTGCTGTGAGCGAACGATTGCCAGCGACAATTCCAAAATACGATATCACTCAGAGCGACGCCGCACGAAATATTATGAAAACGTCTACGTTATGACGGAACTGAGACGAACCGAAACTAGCCTGGCATACCACTACCAGTAGGCGGAAAGAAGGCCATTATAGAAGCAGTAAATGACGTATTTAGAGCGACACCGATATTCTGAAGAAGATAGTGTCCATCAAACAGGTCCAGCTGGCCCACTTTTGCCTGTCGACCTTTAGGCGAAGATATCACCCACCACATTGCTGTCTTACCTGTCCGTGCGCAATTGCTTATACGTTCAAATTTTCATTAAGACCGTGAGTACCGTGCAATGTGCTACTTACGTGTACATATCTACATCTACTTATCTATCTATCTATCTCTCTCACTCTCCCTCTCTCTCCCTCTTTCTCTCTCTCTCTCTCTCTCTCTCTCTCCCTTTATATATATATGCCGTAGAAGTACTGCTAAAAGTATATATATAGTTTTAGTTTTAGCAGTGCTTCTTTCCTTCATACCTATATCCATCCATCTGTCTACATATATATGGTTCTTTTTGCGTTACTGTTAGTTTCTACCACTTCCTTAGGCAAGGTTTTCTTTCTAACAGTGCTAGTGAATTTTTAAGTTCCTAGGTCTTTCCCTTTGTCTTTCTATCTATCTATCTACCTATATATGTATATGTATATATATATATAGACAGATCTTGAAAATCTATATAGACAGATGGATAAATATAGGTCTGAAATACTACTAAAAGCGTTTTTCCTCACAGAATTGAAGGAATGATTTGTACCTTTAGCTGCTCGCTCTACTCATGTTTATCCATATTTTCAGATGTAAAGTTGGCGGCCACAGGTGCTATGCAGTAGTAAAGTCCCCAGATCAGTGTTTTTCGGCATCTGCACCGAATCGCTGTCTTGCGCTAATTTTAAATTGTGATCCTTGATTGATACCTGATCAATTATTAATAGTACGCTCTGCATGATGTCAACAAGGCCAATACTGCAACGGTGAAAAATGCAAACTTTCCGCTTCTACCCCGGCGTCAGTGTGTGGTTCAAGATAAGACAAGTCATATTATCAGCTATAACTATGAAAAGTTTCTTACGTTCAACAAAAATTTGGCTCCACCAAGCCTTATCAGAGAAAAACGGTCGAATGAGTGTTTCGTATTTTCATGCTGTTTTTAAATAAGCAATATTCATGAAAATTTAAATTTATTAGCCATCGAATACGAAGTGAAATAGGTCTCGATCGAATTATACATGGCTGTCCCTGATTAGCACATCTGTCGAACAACCAATACTTTGTTACCTTTGACAGAAGCATCCAGTTTACCATTATGCAGTATTGGAAAATCCTTGGTCGATTCTTGCATTATTCAATAGTGACACTTAAGTTAAATGAATACATTATTAATAGATGTTGACAACGAGAAAAATGCATGTTTTGAAGATGCCTTCATCTGAAACTCCATTAACTCGAGTTAACCATTTTAAGATGAGGTTTGTTGCAAATCAAAAGGATATTTACATGATGCGAATACAGATGCTATCGCAAAGCCATCATTTCTTGCCATACTGTTTCAGAAGTCTGCGCACGTTTTCACAGCAGGTCACGTACGAATTCTTGCCTATTCGATTTTTCTAGTTACTTCTCCTCGTCACATATAATGTGAGCGGAAATTAGCTTCCAGCAGTAAATATGAGTTAACAATGTAGTGAAGCGCTGCGTAAAGCTCAGGGCTATTTCTACATCAAACCTCAAGTTTTATTGACCGCTACGAAGGAATTGCTGAAATATATGTATTGAACATGGGGAGAACAAGTATCCTCTTAACCGCTTATCAACACAAGAACAGCCCTCCCATTGTGGCTGTTACATATTCTAGAAAGAGAAAATGTCGATACGGAAATGCTCTCGCAGAAAACAAATTGGGCGGTCGAAAATTGAGGTATTGCTTGTCTTCTAACGACAGAACTAGACTTCGCATGTGCTTATTTCTAGTTCTCTTCGGATGACTGCCACTTTTATTCTCTCTCAAGACGAACGGCTGACCCTTACTGTGCTGAAGGAAAAAGGGGAAAGGTGAAAGAATGGATTATTACGGTGGGTAATTAAAAGTAGGTTGAAGGATCATAAACATGTACTGCGTAATTGTCGTTTGATGCCACTTATTTCAGAGAATGGGTTGTTAAGGTAACCTGCAAATCGAAGAAAACTCAACATTTTTCGTGCAAGTAAGACATCAGCCAAATGGAAGGTACAGTCAGTAATTAGCCTAACCGTTTTGTACTTGTGGTCTTATTGCGTTACTGTTAGTTTCTACCACTTCCTTAGGCAAGGTTTTCTTTCTAACAGTGCTAGTAAATTTTTAAGTTCCTAGGTCTTTCCCCTTGTCTCTAATGCGTTGATAAATTTGTCCTCTACTGACCCTGCTCGCACCAAAACAACCTGTGATCCGTTTTTGTGGTCCGAAATAGAGACACAAGGGCTAAAATTTATCGGAAAGTTTCAGCACACTATAGGAACAGTGCTTTACCGCAAAGAAGCGTGTGCGAATGGATCAGAACCACCAAGAGTGGTTCATAAAAGTGTAAGGGACGGAGGAAAAGTACGACACCGCTCAGAGTCATGGCTGCCTATAATAGTGAGCCTACGCGCTACGTGACTGTATTACATGAAGTTTACTGTGGGTAATTTCGTGGACAGAACTGTGATTAGTTCTCAGAACATCTACTGCTTGTCTACCAGAACCACGTTACACGCGAGTTCAATGCTGTCGGCAGTTCTGGCTGTGGAAAGCTGTAACATTTGTTGGACCAATTTAAACGTTTTAATCCTTTGTGGCGAAACGCTGTTCTTGCACTGTAGTGAAACCTTTTGGTCAACTTCGGCGCTTGCTGCATTTCCAAGCTATAAAACTGGACCTGCAAGTCTGGAACTTTGCCAGCAGTGAAAAGTAAAACGACGTGACGTTACTTTTAAAAATGTTGAAGCACAAAACGATTGGAGACAAATATTGGTTCTTTGTATTTCATGTGATTATGCTATTTAATTTGTCAAGACATCCTATCGCTGCCGAAGACGGCAAAGTGCAGCCAAAAAGTAAAAACCTCAACACTTTTCATCACAAAGCACCGCACGCGTATTTCAAATTGCTCAGAAAAGGCTGTACATATCTTTTACCGCTGTTCTTAACAGTACTACGAATGCATGGAATTTACATCATTTTCACAGCAAAATTGTGAGCTAGCGCTTTAGAAATGTTTTAGTTTTCTACAGTAGATTTCCAGTTGACCTAAAGTAAAGGTTAATACATCTACTTTCTTGTATAGGAACGTGCAGCTTAATAGTCTGTGAGTCTTTGTTGCGTATTTAACTCGGATAAACTGTTTTATTTGAACCAAAAGAACATGCTCGCTAGCATGCTAACACTAGAACTGATTAACTGACATAATCTTTTTCGATGGGTGATAGCCAACCGCTGGTGTGAGTTCTGAAAGCATGGAACCACAGCAGTCATATTAGAAACTTGGATGCGCTAATCTTTGTGATTTGTTGGAGCGTTTAAACTGCAACCCGCTTGAGTAATTAACCAATAGTAGTTTGAATGATTGATAAAATTAAGTGGATGGGAAACATTTTTTGCTAAGAACACGCGGAATACCATGCCGAACTTTCCGAAGTGGAGAGTTTATATACACGATTTCAGCGAAACTCTTTTTCGTTCTGAAATACGATGTATAATATTAAATATCAAATATTTACGTTCAAAATATAATATTAAATAATATGAAACTAAAAATTAAAAATATAACTTCTGCGACGAGAACGTGGTCTGCATCGTATATACGAGAGCACCTCCTTGAACTAGTGCTAAAATTTTATTACTGAATCCTTCGGGACTTCCCTTGTCCTATATGGAACGGACGGAACAAGATGAGTTCGGAACGCTCCTTCAATAAATCTTGCATAACAGTTCACCTGTTCACTGCCTTGAAGATCGCTAACTATATGAAATTACTGCAACGCACGGAACGTTCATGACAAAAATGGAACACTAAAAGTTTCAAATAGTTTGTTTCTTTACACAACATTGCTGCTCAGTAATACTGTTTGATAGAAAACGCAACTGGGAGTTACTGAAAGCTCCGTTTTTAATGTTTAAGATGTAGGATGTAGAAAACGCTTTCGTTTGAATGTAGGATATGTCGTAATGAACTTGTTGGTTTTTACGAGGTTTCTGTTTGTCCAGTTAACGGAATAATAGGTAAAAATATGAAAAGAAATTGAAGCGTTCAGGCCCACCAGCTCCTTTTGTCAGTTAAAAAAGCTAAAAGGCATCCTACCGTAACATTTACATTTTACTTAAGCTTCTCAGCTGGGTTAAGTAATTTTCTTGAGTCAGTTTCATAGAAAAACGCCACTTATATAACTGCAATCCGTTTTCTCTAGCATCTTTCTAACTTTTCTGAGACGTTTCGTGTGATATTACGTCGCTTTCAGAAGAATGCAAACCTGAAAAGTACGTTTTCGTTTTTACCATAATATAACTACTAATTTAATGAGTACATTTTACGTCAGTCTGCAGTCATTATAAGCAGTTCAGTTTGGCGCAATATCAACAAGATATTCATCCCAATACTGCTGCCAAGGAATGTGAATATTCAAAAGTCCCAAAGCTAAATGATGAATTTTTCCATAAAGAGTGGTTACAATCGCCGCTTGTTTTTACTGACACAGTTGAACAGAAAAAAAGTTTTCGAGACCCACAGGTCCTCTCGTCAGCTTTAGAGTGAAGGGCTTCACCTAAAAGTGACGACTGGATTTGTAGGTCCTAAAACTCGTTTAAATTTTTCCATTAAAAACTGGCTGACATTGTAACCATTCATTATATGAACTTATACACCCGCTTCAAGAAACTCAATTTTCAAGTGGATATTTCCTAACGGTCTTCTGTAATATCGTATCATTCTTGGCCGCTACTTACCGCTAATGAAGTAAAGAATTCAGTACTCCTGGTCTTAAGGACTTATCGCATCCGTTCTTAGGGGGATAGGGTCTGAGAAAGCTAACCTTTCACGGCAAGACCATATGCAATCGGCCGTCATTATCCGCGGATTTTATACAAGACTGTTTTACCGGCGTGAATTAGTGACGTCATCTTTTCGCAAAGACATGCGCACCTCTGGCCGGCATTATGGTTGCACTAGTGTCGTTGCGTGCTTGTGCAGCAGCGTGATCATCTGCGCAGGTGCGAAAGAGTTTTTCTGTCCACAACACTCCCTAAACCATGCACCGTGCTAATGTAATGAGGTCTTGTCACTTTTCCGATTGCTTACTATTGCTTCGTGCGCGTTGTCGAGCCCGCCTGCTGTGCGCAAATATTAGTTTCCCCGCCTGCAGCTTGGTAGATCTGAACTTTTGCGTCGTGTAACTGGTGTCGCGTAGCAGGATGACTGACAGAAGGCAAGTAAGTGAACAGAGTGGTTCCTCTCTAGGGCTAAGAAACAACGTAGGGTTTTCAACCTTCATGAGAAAGTAAGTCCTAGATTTCTTGAAAAGCAGGTTGTCAGGTATCTATGTGAACTGCAAGATCGGGAAGAATGAATCCAGCATTCGTACGATAAAACAGCAGGAAGATGAGATCTGTGGAAGCGTGCATCCTGACCTTTCATTGGCGAAAATAGCTGTTGTAGTTCGCAACAAAGTCTTTTTGAAGGTTGAGAAAACGCTAATCGTTTAGATAGAGGACATGTCGCTGAAGCATGTCCCTGTCGACGGGAAAGTTACTCGAGAGCAAGCGCTGAGCTTATATGAGCACTTCTCTGGCGCACTTGCAGAGAACGAAATAAAAGGGTTTACTGCTAGCAAATGATGGCCAGGAAAATACATGAAGCGCTTCAAACTCAACAACTAAAAGATTACTGGGGAGCCCCATCGGCTGATTTCGGAGCTGCCTGGACATTCTCAGAGGAATTGGAAGAGACGATGGACCAAAAAGGCTATCTCCCAGAACACATCATCAATTGTGACCAAACAGCATTATTTTGGAAGCAAATGCCAAAGTGCACGTACATCCACAAGAGCGCAACGAAAGCCGCGGAATTCAAGCCGCTGAAAGATCGACTCACTCCTGTGCTCTTTGACAATGCTGCAGTGCACGTGATTGAGCCTGGCGTTGTCTATCAGACTCGTAACCCTCAGTCACTCAGAAACAAGAACAAGGATTGCCTGCCTGTATTCTAGCAGCACGACGAGAAGGCGTGGATGACGATTATCCTTTACACAGAATGGTTTAGGGCAGGGGTGGGGAACCTTTTTGGTGCCGCGGGCCGTATAGCATACTTAAATGAAAAACAGCCTGCTTTATTTGCACGTATGTTTATTAAGTCACCCCTAATGAGATGCTTGGAACTGCTTTTCCCTGTCGAGGAAACTCCGAGATAAAAGGCACAATTTTGAGACAATTCCGCAGCCCAGTTGTCAAGAACATAATCGCAACTACAGAAAACGAAATAACCTTTTTGTACTTCGAAGACGTAAAGGACAGGCGGCCGGCGCAAACCGACGAGAACGATAGCGAGAGAAGGCGAGAACGATGCCAGTGACTACTGAGAGCAAAAAAAGCAGAAGTGCTCTAGCAAGCTGGACAGTCGTTATCTCGAACAAAGCAATGGTCCACGCTACTTAGGCGCGCGCACACATTATAGTGGCGCCTACTGCTTGTCACCGAGGACTAACAATGTCGGTTTGTCGACAGACGCTGTCAGCAAAGCAGTCTTCCGAGCCCGCATGATGCTCACTGCTTGTTACGCAAGATTTATCTTCTTACTAGGATTCACATACAATACGTTTATTGTTTTATGAAAAATAACCTCCCACAACCACGTTTCACTGAATCTCGCATCCATGTGCGGTTGCCCCAGCGCGTGGACGGAAAATGGTCTCGCGGGCCGGACGTTCCCCACCCCTGGTTTAAGCAATGCTTTGTTCCCGAAGCGAAAAAGTACCTGGAAAGCAATGAGATTGCCTTCAAGATCTTCCTCGTAATTGATAACGCTCCCGGTCACCCGCAATCTCTTTGCTTCGCCAATGAGAACGTCGAGGTGAAATTCTTGCCCGTTAACTTGACATCAATACTGCAACTACTGGATCAAGGCACCATAAAATGCAGTAAGGCTATTTGTACTCGTTTCGTATTTGGGAAGCTTCATGACACCCTTCACGCTAATCCTGATTGCGATCTTTCCGGCCTGTGGAAGCCTTTCCCAACTGCAGGCAGTATCGCCCTCACTGCGAAAACAGTACATGAGATAAAGCCTAGAACAGTCACTGGTTGCTGGAAGCATTTGTGGAAAGACGCAGTCAGTGAATTCGAGGACTTAGGTGCTATAGATGAGGAGGCCGTGGGTAGGGAGAATATTGCCAAGGAGTTGGGAGGTGAAGGTTTCTTCGACATGTTAGAAGACAATCTCTGTGAGCACATAGAAGATTGTGGAAAACTGTTCACCAACGAGAAACTCGAGGAACTGATGCAATCACCTACAGGCAGCGACGACGACGATGAAAACGTTACGGAAGATACAGGAGCTTAAACACTCTCACATTGGACGCTGCAAAAGGTTGCCAATATTTTCCGGCAAGCGCAGGTCCTTAGGGATATGATTGCTGAATACGATCCATCCGTGAAACGTGGCATTACGGTTACAAAAGGAATAATGGCTTCTTTGAAGCTGTACAAGAACTATTCGATGAAGCGAAGAAATGAGAGACAGCTCCCTATAACAATGCTTTTAAATAAAACTCTGACAGCTGCGGAGCCTAACATTTTAAGGCGAAGCGTTTCACTACTAACAAATTCAGGAAGCCCTAGGACTGGCGCGTTTCCAGGGGATCTGCGGCTACCTACAGAAAGTGGCTAAATTGTCTGATTCCTGATGCTCCAAACGTTTTTGCCGCAGATGTTTTGTTCTAATTGGATGTGTTCTATGCAATGTTCAGTATTTCTGCTTGAATGCGCCTGTGTGCTTTACACTTCCCCTGCTCTGTATCCATTCTGCGCACCAGTACGTTCCTTAGCTCATCAAAGCAAGGCGATTCCCAGGCGTTAGAGAAAGAGCATTTTCCTTTCATCCTTTCTTGTGTCTAATGGCCTGGATTCTGATGGCTAACCCCATCGGACAAGCGCAGTCTGATTGATGTCTCTATCGCGTAGCTAGATTCTGTAGTACCAAGCTTCGAAGGATCACTAGGTATGATAACCGTTCCGGAAGGAATTCAACGGGGCAGGACGAGATACGCGGCTAGAATAGAAGCTATTTGACCTTTTCCGTATGGCATCCTATATCGCGCGAATTCAGTTTAACGCGGTGTAAAGCTCAAAATACGGAACGAATTAACCGCGGATAACGAGGGCCGACTGTACTTTGATTGTGCGTTGTTAGGTTAACTTGTTCTGTTAAATACTGGACGTTGGTAAAGGGGTGATGAAATTTTCACTTTGATGCTTTCATGGAGTTTATTCGTTCCTCATAAGTGTGTTTGTAATAAACCAAGCCAAATGTCCTACCAACGGATGGATGAGCCAGTTGCGAGGGAAATCACAGAAAACAATGTGGGTAGCTTTCAGGACGCTCTAACCCCGTCTGTTACAGCATGCTGACGGGACAAAAGAGCCCCAAAACCACGTACGCTGTTATGCATGATTTCTCTGACGATTTGCTCATCTGTTCGTTAATCGCGAGTTTTTTTAGTACTTTACAGGCGTACTTACAAGGAACAAGGATAGGCCTTGGAAAAAACCATTTTTTATGTTTGTGAATGGCATTTATTGAGAAATATCTAGCTTTTCAAACCTTGCTTGGTCCATCACGAGCATAGGGAACGGCATGCTTAGTTTTACCTTTCATTTTGTGGTTTCTCATGTCCCGCTTTACATTATACTATGCATTAGTTTCATTTCTATTGGTATTCTTTAGAGGTATTTTTTTTCGAAAGACTGGGTGTCTTTTAACAGGCTTTGGTTGTTTCATAGTTGTTCCTCTGGTTCACGGGTTTGGCCTGTTGGATGTATCTGTAAGTAAAGTTAAGAATTGTTCTGTATTTTTCCTTAATAATTGCTCATCCATCCGTTGGTAGAGCATTTGCTTCGGTTTAATTTCAGAACCCATCAACGGGCAAGAACACATACCGTATGAAGTAGTGATGAAGATCCACTGCCCCGTTAAGAAACACCCTGTGTTCAAAATCTGTAAGTAAACTTCAAAATGCCCTACTAACGAATGGATGAGCAAATTGTTAGAGAAATTACAGAACAATTTGCTCATCCATTCGTTGGTAGGGCATTTTGAAGTTTACTTACAGATACATCCAACAGGCCAAATCCGTGAACCAGAGGAACATCTTTAGGGGTACTTATTAATACACCTCACTTATCCAGTCCCATCTTGTTTATTTCTCATTTCTATTTTACTTTAATAAAAACACTTTCCAACACTAACAAGCCGAATAATTATGGTTTAAACCGTTGACTGTTTTTAGACTATCACTGAACGGTCAACGATGCTGCAAGTCTGATTATTATGAAAACGCTAAAGGGTGGCTCAATAATATCCTGACGGTTCTGAAACTTTTTGCAAGCAAAAGGGTCAAACTTGAATAAAGTGCTTGAACCAACCGTTATTAACCTATTTTGGTTAAGAACAACGATGAAACAATAACTGGCTGTTTTTTCACAAACGGACATGAAACTATGGGTTAATACGATGATACCGTATATATATATATATATGGCAGAACTCGTTTACCCAGCCTGTATTGACTAGGGGCAGTCCTGTATGTTCTTCATCACGTCATGGAGATATACAAAATGCTAGTACCATTAGGCTTAATGTTTCTCCAAAGTTGAATGGAGATTACTGTCATATTCGTGTGGTTTAACTTTGGTTCAGAAAATAATAAGGAAATATATTACCCTAATGGGCAATAATTTCAAACCACTTATTTGCATTTAGCATGTCGTTCTTCGTCATTGTTGCTAACACTAATGCTTAAGCAAGCAAAGGAAATATTTTCGTTCATCCTTACACCTGCAGTTTTCATCGAAATATGAGAAATAGAACAACACGTAGCCCAGCACATCCTACAAACGGTAATGTAAGTAACCAACGTGCACCAAGCGAAGAAGAGTTAAGAACTCAAGCAAGAACAGAAGTGATCACATTTTATAAGAAAAGTATCACCTGGTTTCAGAAAGCTAAAGTGGATTATTGTATACTGTTTGCTGGGGCGTAAGTACGCGCTTTTCCAATGCAGATCTTGCTTAAAAGCGTACGTTTCTTGCATTTGAGTAAAACTGTATGCTAACGGAGAAAAAGTAGGCATATCACCCGCTCTCGACGCAGTTATATTGTAAAATCAAACACGTCACTCTCAGAAATTTCTCATTCTGTAGTCAGCGTTACTGTGCTTCGGGCTGCCATCCCAGAAAGTTTATATCTTATAAAAAACTTCTGAGAACATCACAGCTTTGCGCAGCTTTATTATGATTTAGTACTGCAATCATAACACCGTGCTTCTCTTTATTTAACATTAGGACAGGCGACAGAGACAGTCTGAAAGCTCCGGTTGGTTAAAATTAGATGGTGAACGAGAAAACCGTACAATAAAACGTTTTACCATGAAAACCTACTGACAGGTTAAGAGTTTTGTCTCCAAAGCAACAATAAACCCTCCCTAATAATAATTCACTATTAAAACGGCTATTTCTGTACTATATAATAATGGAACTCAAAAACACCGTTAAAAATGTGTCTTCAGCTTCCAGCGATAATGGTTTCTCAAAAACAGATGACCAGATCTATCTCCTTTGCCGAAGCAGGTTGCTTGTTGCAAGCTAATAAGCCGCTTTTCGCTAAGATTCTTATCTTAGTATTAAACAGTAAAAAAGACTCTATACTTACAGACATAGTACAGTGAAACTTTGCGTTGCTTTGGTCACAAAAATGGCGGAACAAAGGGAAAGTTACAACATTAGACGAAAACGCTTTAGGACTACACCGCACACTCTTTGTTATAAGCAAAATACTGCTTGTTCGTTGCAGTATCTTAATAGAATTCTGAACGAGCAAGCCCGGTTGCTAGATAGGGAAATGAAGATGATTCATGCTTCGTTAGTCATCCGGTGCGTCAGAAGGTCAACTGAATTGTTCACCAAATCGACTAGTTTGTGGACGAAAACTTTCCATAATTCTGTATTGGTAATGTTGCATAAAGTCGGTTCGTCATAAGGTGTTAACTATCTTTGGATTTAAAAAAAATTTGCTATGGCTTCAATAGCAAGAAAAATGCTCTATGCGCACGTCTGTTCTGCCTGTTTATGAACCTTACTCACTTTAAGTTTGACTAAAAGAAAGTAGGTTCGGGTATTCATAATTAAATTTCTAAGTCCATGGTCAGGGGATCAGCCTTCCTGCGGCTCTTTTACCACGCGTTTTTGAATTCTTCTGTGAGAATCGGATACAATTCTAAGAATAATTAATCACATTAAAATTATAAGACTTTTTAACTGGTGCGTAAGTTTTAACTTTTTCACAAGCAACATGATGACTGAATGTTCACAATTTTAATGGGGAACCAGCTTTCAATGACAAGCCTCGTCATGTTTTCAGCTTCTCCGTTTGAATGAAGCTAGCTCCGCTTTAAAAGTTTGCACATTGAATCAGCTGAATGCTTCCGCAAAAACAAATGAAGATAAGCACAGCAGAAATGCTGATGTTTTTCGTACGTTAGTTGCTGTAGGATAACAATGCTTCGAAAACTTTCAATGGTTGTGGAAGTACTTACGGTCACGGATATTACTGTCACGAATGTGGCTTCGTGCTTAACAAAATGCAAGACGCGTACAGCCCCACCTTTTCTTTGGCAGATTTGCATGAAACGGAAATCGATTCGGGACAATTTAACGCTAAAAGATTGTTGGATACATTCCATATGTCATAAATAAATAAATACATATATATATATATATTTTGGAGATATAGTTTCTTGATACGGGACCGTATAATTTCATTAGGCTGCTTCTTTTTTGTACGGATTGTGAGTCCCGTTGAAAAATTTTATTACTAATTTCTCCGTAGCTTTCGGGTCCAAACACGACCCGTCATCAGCGGTCTTAAATGACGGGTCGCGTTTGGACCCGAAAGCTACGGAGAAAGTAGTAATAAAATTTTTCAACGGAACTCACAATCCGTATAAACAAGAAGCAACCTAATGAAATATATATATATATATATATATACAGTCGGCCATCGTTATCCGCGGTTAATTCGTCCAAACGTTTAAGTATTTCACTGCGTTATATAAGCTACCCAACGAAAAAGGCTAAATAGCTTACCCTAATCGCGTATTTCATCCTGCCCCCTTGAGTTTCTTCCAGAACGGTTATCCCACCTAGTGACCCTTCAAAGCTTGGTACTACAGAATCTAGCTACGAGATAAAGACATCAATGAGACTGCGCTTGTCCCATGGGGCTAGCCGCTACAGTCCAGGCCATTAGATACAAGAAAGGATGAAAGTAAAGTGCTCGTTCTTTAAACGTCTAGGAATCACCTTGCTTTGATGAGCTAAGTGATGCACTGGTGCGCGGAATGGATACACCGTAGGGGAAATATAAAATATATAGGCTCACTTAAGCAGAAATAGTGAACATCACACAGAACACATCCACATAAAGCAAAACGTCTACGGCAAAAACGTTTGGGGCATCAATGAATCAATTTACCCATATTCTGTAGGTGGGCACAGATCCCCTGAAGACCTACGGTTTCCTGAACTTGTTGGTAGCGAAACTTCTTGCCTTAAAATGTTAAGCTTCGCAACTGCCGGAGCTTCATTTAAAAACATTGCTATAGAGAGCTGTATCTGCCTTTTCTTCGCTTCATCGAATAAGTCTGGTAGCGGCTTCAACGAAGCCGTTATTCCTCATGTAACCATGATGCTACGTTCCATGGATGGTTCGTGGTCAGCAATCATATCCTTCAGGGCCTGCGCTTGCCGGAAAATACTGGCAAGCTTTTGTAGCGTCCAGTGTGAGGATGTTTAAACACCCGTATCTTTTATAACGTGGTCGTCGCTGCCCGTAAGTGATTGCATCAGTTTCTCAAGTTCCTCGTTGTTGAACAGTTCTCCACAACTTTCTATGTTTTCCCTGATATCGTCTTCTATCATGTTGGAGAAACCTTCACTTCCAAACTCCTTGGAAATATTCACCATGTCCATAACCTCCTCATCGATGGCACCTAAGTCCTCTCTTTCAGTGACTGCGTCTCCTCACAAACGCTTCCAGCAACCACTGACTGTTCTAGGCTCTATCTCGTGTACTTCCGTGTAAAAGGTGACGTCACTATTTCACGCCAAACGAACCGCGTTATATAGAACCCCGCGGATAACGAGGGCCGACTGTATATGTATATATAGAGTCGGCCTTCATTATCCGGTTCGTCCGGCGTGAAATAGTGCCGTCATCTTTCGCACGGCGGTACACGAAATAAAGCCTAGAACAGTCAGTGGTTGCTAGCATAAGGGAAGACGCAGTCAGTGAATGCAAGAATTTAGGTGCCATCGATGAGGAGGTAATGGACATAGTGAATATTGCCAAGGAGTTGGGAGGTGAGGGTTTCTCCAACATGAAAGAAGACGATATCGGAGAAAACATAGAAGATTGTGGAGTACCGTTTACCAGCGAGAACTCAAGAAACTAATGCAATCACCTACGGGCAGCGACGACCACGTTATGGAAGATACGGGAGCTTAAACACCCTCACACTGGACGCTGCAAAAGCTTGCCAGTACTTTTCGGCAAGCGCAGGCCCTGAAGGATATGATTGCTGACCACGAACCATCCATGGAACGTAGCATCATGGTTACATGAGGAATAACGAACCATCCTGTAGTAGCTCGATTCTGTAGTACCAAGCTTTGAAGGGCCACTAGGTAGGATAACCGTTCCGGAAGGCATTCAAGGGTGCAGAACGAAATACGCGCCTAGAATATAGGTTATTTGGCATTTTTCATAGGGTAGCCTATAGAACGCAGATTCAGCTTAACGCGGTAAAATGCTCAAAATGTTGGACGAATTAACCGCGGATAACGAGGGTTGACTGTATATATATACATACAGTAGAACCTTCGAAGTTGACCACCTCTCTATGGCGACCACCTCCCTAAGTTGACCGAATTTTGACCACTTTGTTGGTCCGCACGTTAATAATATAATATACCCACAGCCTCTTATGTTGACCACCTCCTACGTTGACCAGTTTTTCCTGGTCCCTTGGGTGGTCAACTTATGGACATGGTGAATACTATATATATATAGATATATATCTTACCTAGGAACCGTAGGTCTTGTCTAGAACGCAGTGGAAGAAGATCGTAAAACTACCATCAGGAGGGTTGCTAGAACGGCTGGGAACTCCCTCTATTCAGCATTTGGAATACTGCATGAAACCCCTGGTCTGAGGAAGCTTTCAGCTCGGTAGGTCCTGAAGGCGTTGCGTAAAGAACAGCTGGTTCGACGCGCTAACCTTTTTCGGGAGCTTTTAACGAAGATTGAAGCGAATGAGACCAGGAGTTTTGACCATATCGTCATGGGACATGAAGCGTGCATCTACCAATATGACCTTGAAAATAGGATCCGATCGAAGCAGCGGTTACTGAGGGCGTCAGCAGGTCCAGCCAAATTTAAGGCGGAGCGGTCGGCCAGAAAGGTTATGGCGACCATATTCTGCGACTCGGACGGAGTAATTCTGACTGACTTCCTCGAAGGAGGGCTAACAGTCACGGCAAGTTATTACAAAGCAGTATTGAAAACTGGGTGTTTTGTAACGGGCTGTATTTTCATGGTTGTCAGGTCTTCTACGGCTTTTCCCGTTTTTTCCCGTCAGCTTTGAACATTAAAAAGTTGAGTGCGTTGATATCTGTACATTTTCTTAATAACGGCTCATCCATCCGTTGGTAGAGCAGTTGTTTTAGTTTAATTACAGATAACAGCACAAGGAAAAAAACGGGAAAAGCCGTAGAAGACCTGACAACCATGAAAGCAGTATTGCAAAAATTAAGAACCGCACTGACAAGAAAACGGTGTGGCAAGTTGTACCTCGGTGTCCGTGGTGGTAACGCGCTGGCTCATTCGTCGAGGATTGTGAGGACTGTTCTTCGTGAGTTTCGGTGGAAAGTCATTCCACACCCGCCCTACGGTTCAGAGCTTGCCTCATCAGATGTTTTCTTCTTCCCAAAGTTAAAAGAACGTTTAAAAGGCAAGGCACGCTGTTGTAGTCAATGAATGACGCGGAAAGCGCCGTCTCGACTTGCTGCAGTACGTAGCCCGTTGGATTCTACAAGGAAAGTCTGCGGTGGTGGAGACACCGTCCGCAGAAGTGCTTAAAGGTTGGCGGAAGATACGTTGTGAAATAAGTTTGATATGTTTGCAAATAAAATTTTTGTTTAATTTTTCCAGAAAATTTTCGAACAACCCTCGTATAAATATATATATATGTATCGAGTATACCCAACAGCCTTTTAAAATTGAAGTGTATCCCAAGCTGCTGTACTTTTCATGCAGACCTGCTGAAGAGAAAACGTGGATAGCACAAAACCTATTTGAAACGTCTATCCTTGCTTAAGACGGAGGTTCAAGGGTGAAACCATACGATGCATGCAGTACACAGTAAAAGAAAAGAAACCTCTGATGATATTCCATCATGGTATGTGATTGGTAGAAATCCTTCAGATGCCAAATGAGCAGGAAAAAGCGGTGAAAAGTTAGCGTCTTCCTCATTCTGTGCTTCACTATGCCTTTGAAACTCAGCGAGGAGGTCGAGAGCAGGCATAATCACGCTAGCTGCAAAAGGGGTTAGCAAATCCAGTGCTGCAAGAATTTACATTACTTAGCGAGGCTGTCACAATACAAGCAGACTTGGTATGAATCTCAGCACCAGATACGTTGTATTTTCCGCTTTATGTTAACAAACAGAGTTTCATTTGCATAAGACACATGAACAGCTGATCTGAGTTAGCGACTGCCCTGTTGCAGCCGATCTCGACCTGCGATTGATATCAGTGAGTACACAAAGGTTACCGAATTCTGACTTGTCATAAAAGCACGGGCTTGGCTGGACAACCGACTATCATCTCCTCATTATGTTACTATGACGTCAGCACGTGAAGAACTTAAAATTTCAACAACGGCAAGCTGTTTCGAATCCAAAAGAAAATTTGCGCATGGCGACAAGCGACTTCTGTGTCTCAGGATAAGAGCGTTATCTGTTACTTCGTTTAGTCAGCGACTGGTTGGTTCAAGAACGAAGTTGTGAAACGATGTCACGTGATGCTGAATGAAATTATAGAACGTACAGTGACTGACCTACTAGCTTTGATGCCACATTTTTCGCTAGATAAGCAAAACATTGAGTGTGTCAATGACCCTGCAACTTGTTTTCCTCGTAGCAGTAGAGGTCTAGAGTAGTTAGCGATTCTCCGCTCTGAATTTCCACTGCACTTTATCTGCAACTGTTGTCTGCCAACGTATCAGGCACTTAGCGTCAATTAAGTTAAAAACGCATAGTCTTTCCTGTATGAAGAGCACTTTTCGTCGTCCTTACGATTTGCATTTAAGCCCACCGCTTCGCGCAGAGAGCATCTGGCGGGAAGACGTAATGCTTTTAGTAAAGTGAGATCAGACAAGCCGCGTTTAATACTTCCACTAAAATGCGTTCCTAGGAAGTTCTCAGTGAATGAAAACAGCATTTGCATAGATAATTTGTTTTCAGAAAGCAATGCATTTTTCGTAAGAGTTAAGCGCGTCGTTTTGTTTAGATACGACCTTAATTTGCTGAAATCAATAATGTCTGCCATTTAACTGCAGCAAAGAACGTCGACTGCGAGAACTATCAAAAGAACAAACATCTGAATTTCTACAGAAACTGAAAATTCTGCTATTTCAAAGTCACAAGCCTAATTCTGGAAATTTCTGCTACTCCGAAGTCACAAGCCTATCACATTTTTGTGTTTGTTCCTCCACCGCTTGTCATCTGCTAGAACTTTTTCTCTTGCTGTTATGCCACCTAAACTTTTGAGCATAGGTTATGCTACAGTGACTGTTGTACATTTTTTTTAATCCTCCGCTGTATTCGCTTTTACTGCTTTGTCGTAATTATCATTAAAGAATTTGTTTTTCCAATGATTTAACTATACTTAGCTGTTTGTTAAGTGAAAGAATCACTATCAGCCAACTTCAGCCAACGTTACATGCTTTACCAGATTTCTAAGATAGCACGACGTGGCAGCTAAAACACACTTTCAGATGAACCTCTAAGACAGATTTTTAAAAGATACTCTTGACCTTTTGTTAAGAATTTGTCATTTAAGTAGCAATCAACTGCTTCATGAAGGCTGAATTGAAGGGTTAAAGCGTGAAGCACTTGGCAATGAAGAAAAGAGAAAACATTGGATTCTTGTCAGGAACTTTGATTATCATGATGATGATATAACGGTTAATTTCTTTGCCAGTGTCATTCAGCTTTTGAAAACACTTTTAACTGACAGTACTTCAGAACCAATGCCGTAGCTTTAGGTTTTCCTATGGTCCCATCATCAGGGCAACACTAACGACCGGAAAGTATGGGAAAATATGTAACCCCTTTAGATACACGTTTCGAAGTGTTTTAAATTCAAAAATATTGAGTTTAACGTGAGGATTCCATTTAGCTCAGTTGGACAGAGAACCAATGCTAAACCTGTTCAGAGGTTACTATCAGAAAAATTTTGGTCTCTGTTACAACGGTTGCTGTGACGGATAAACACTGGTAATTTATTTTCAGCCATTAATTGTGTCTTTCTTTGTATAGTTTCACTCCTGCGAAACTTTGCGAGCAGTGAACTACATATCAACTGCCGGATTTTTTGATCATGCCTCCCTTCAGACCTTTTGGGTACAATACTTGAGGTATCCCCCTCACTTTAGTAACTTTCACACCACTCATTTTATTTTCTGCGTTCTGTTTCTTTTTATGTCAACGAAGCGTTCAGTCAGCATACCTTGTAGGGTGTGGTCTGTTTCGTCAGTGTAGGCGGCACACCACTTGCAGAGCAGCCGGTACATCCAGTCCTTCGCTATCACTTCTGTCGGCTTCTGTTAATCGTTTCGTAAAAGTGACCGAACCATTTGAAATTTAGTACATTGAATTTTGAAATTTAGCGTCATTTTTAATCTTCTAATACTGGACCCAGACTGTTGTAGTCAGGAGCGAACAGTATGGAGAGGAAAGAGTGAGGAGATTGGTGCGATATCCTATCAGTTCCATGCAGTCTCAAGTTAGTCTTCTTGCGTTTAATTTAAGGGACTAGACGTCTAGGGTAATCATTTTGATCTAGGGTCGACTCGACTTGCTTCAATTTACCGCGTAGGAATTCTTCGTTTCATTGGTCGAAAGCCCTGTCCATCACACCTTTTACTGCACAATTGAAAACTAATTTTCAATAGAGGGAGTTAAAGAGGAAGTAAAGATGTGGGTTGGTTAGTTTTTTGTTCACTGCTGTTTTAAAGTGGTCCATTTCGCGGCTGAAAACCCTGCCTATGAACGGCCATCTTCACTTCTATTTCCATTCCTTAGTGAACGAGATAATGCCAGAAAATAAGCTGTTTAGCTTTTCTAGAAATTTCTCTTTGTTGCTTTTTCTGATTGTGAAAATTTCATGCACATGTCGTTTGAAAAAATTTGGGCAGAAGTAAGAATACCAGCTGATGAAAGAAACTTCTTCTAATCTGTGAAGGCCACTGTCGGGACTGCAATCAGGAAGTTTTTCGCCCGGGACACCTTTCTGTTGGCTAAGAGGTTCCCTGAAAATGGACGCTGTTGACGTCTCTTATACCAAGTTTTACCAACGTAACGTGCAATAAGTTGAGCTTGATTCTACTTTTGCTGCCTAGTTTTTTTCTACAGGCTTAGTGTAAGATCTAGGGCCAGTTTAGTAGGGACGATAGTAAAAAGATCCTTGAACACAGTTTTTCTTAACGGCACCGTAGGCTCTCATGATTAAAACCTTTATTTTCTTTATTTACGGACAGGATCCTGTTAATTAAAAAGAAAAGTGGAGCTTACAGGTGTCTAAACGTCACCAGTCATCAGCGGTTCAACTAACAGTAATGATAAAGGAAAAGATAAAGAAAAAGTACCGTTTGAACAACGCCCTGGGGTAGTGTATGAAATCAAATGCGATTGTTCAGCCTCATACATTGGGGAAACAGAAAACACCTTGGTTCACAGGTTCCAGGAGCCCTTGAAGTCCACAATTCTGTACAGGAATGCTGTCACTCGGTTACAAACAGGATAATCCACTCCATCACGTAATCGGGCCCTAACTTTAGCACCTCTAGACTCAATGGAATGGGCAGCTCAAGCTTCAGCGGTACCACAGCACCGCTGCAGGGGCTAACTGCATGCGAAAGCGCTGTACAGAGAGAGCCATCTTATGATGAGGAAGACAAAAGAGCCCCTTAAATTATGTACAATCCAAACATAAACCGCGACAGTGGTACAGCAGCGAGTGAGCTCTGTACTAACACCACGAAGTTCACAGGCAGCTGCCTCCTAAGCGAACCTCATGCTGATAGACAATGACCACACACGACATCTTCCTGGGAACGAAAATCATGGCCTCCCTTTTCTCTTCGCCTTAAAGGTTTTTGAACACGTTGGATTTGTTTTCTACGTCATCCCCAATTCCAAATCTTTCCTTTTATTTTATCTTAGTTTATCCAATTTTCTTTCGTTTCGTTAATTTACGTACTTTGTTTATTTTTATTTTATTTTATTTATTTCCTTTGCTTCATCTATTAATTTTTTGTACTGTTTTTGTGTTTTTCTACTGATGTCCCCGTTTCACACCCCTTCCCTCTTTTTCTCTCTTTTCTGTTCTTTCCGTTCACTTTAATATCTCTTGGTCGTTTTAAACCTCCTAAGACCCCGCCTTTAAACTGGTTAGAGCATAGATTCTTAAACGTTTCCGCTCAATCGTCCCCGTGGAAAAATTGTTGCAATACCACTATTCGTGGGAAAATTTTGCGGAAAAGACTTCTACTCCAGTCGTCTTCGATGGCCTCCCTGCCCTCCTTGAAACGCCTTATCCACTCATAAACAACTGATTTAGATGGTGAACTACTTCCGTAAACCTACTGCAAAGATTGAATAATCTTCCTCCATTACAGACCAAGCTGGGATAAAAATTTAATGTTAGCTGTGACCTCAAAACGAAGATTTTTCATAACACGAGAAAAAAGGTTAATTTAGGAGCAGCTTGTACCCTACTGGCGCAACGTCGGATAGGGCTACCTTTCCGTACAAGTCTGAAGATAACGGAGATAAGATGAAACATGTTTTGCCTATCGGTTGGCGTTCTGTTAGGCACTGCACCTTCTTTCCGGTAACTTTCCGAACGTCCCTTGTATTTAGTCAAGACAGAGTTCAGCGAATGACTGAGCTAACCACGCTTGCTCATGACCATAGTGAGTAACAAAATCAAAAGGGAATCTGCCTGTTCTGATGATTCCACAGCATCAGAACACTTTTCAATCATCAGACATACTTTCGCTGAGGAAAACTGAAAGTGCGTAGTTAAGGAAAGCCTTGATGCGAATTGGAAATTCAAAATGTAAGTTTGCTAATTCACAATAATAAGATTGGGCTCACAGGGAGTGAAATCTTCAGAACATGGTTTTGATGATTTGCAAGCTAATTCAACCATTCCGAGACCAATAGCACTTTGCTTCATCAGTAGTTTTTCAACGTGAACAGCAATGATAAGATATAAAGGTGTGCCGTTGCCTGCGCTGACAGTCAGCACTCTAAGGCAGGTTTCTTTGATAACTCTCCTGCTCTAGGGATAATTCTGCCAGAGTTCCTCTTGTGCGACTCCCAACGCCCCCGCACGGGATTCCCGTCGCCCCTTGGAGAGGGGGGATATCGCCTACTTTTAGAACCTATGGGTTAGATTGACCAGTGGACAATAATTTTTTGCGTTTTCCCATCACGGTTGCACTGAAAGCGGGAAGAGCGGCTTCCCAAAGTTTCGCTCAATAAAAAGTTTTCACGGACTAAACATTCCGTACTTAAACTATGCGTGACAACAGCCACCCGTAATTTACTTCAGACTGCTGCCAATGAAAACTTGCTTTCACAGTGTCTATTGGCATTCGTGAAAGTTAGCTGGGATATAGCCGTTGTATAATCATCGTCATTATCATCATAAATTCATAAAAAGTTTTTAAAATCTGCTTGAGTAAACATTGATTTTCTGCACTAGGTTTGTAACGTACAGATAGTTCTTGTATAAAGCGTTTTCCGCCTATACGCGATTTTACATCCGTGTCGCTTTTTCACATAACGCGATTCTGTTTTCGTTCAGACGTGATCTTACCTGCTGTAAAGCGGGAGCGCATGGCAAAGTCGCCCTGTGTTTTCATCCACCGGAAGCAAACTGCGCCCTTTGTCTGAACTTATGCGCATTCTTCAGTGACAAGCAAGCGAAGGGTTGATTCTGTTGTGACAAAAACGTTTATGATTAATATCAAATGCTATCCGAAAATTTTAGTCGTTTGTTGAACACGTTAAACGGGAAACAGCAAGCTCTTTTTGCCTTAACAAACTGCAGGCCCATTATGAATTGGCCACTTTTGAAATTTATTCCGGCTACTTGTAGCGCGCAGGCCGCCTCGTCTGCTTAAGCAGCTTTGCGTAAGAACAGTGAATATGTTATGGGTAAGTTGGGCCTTCTTCTTAAATGCCGACACGCTGACTTCTTGCTAAAAGAGTTTCGGGTAGTTTGGAATGATGCCTGAAATACAGGCACTGAGCACATCTTGAGTTCAACATATTTCTCTTTCCCAAGAAACATAATTGGGTCGCATAGAAAAGCCCTCGCGGTGCTCAACACTGATCTCACTAAGGCTCTTTTAGGGCAACGACTCCTGTTAAGGCAACAGTCATTACTTTTGTGAAGCACAGAACAATTGATCACTTTCCTCCATGGCACAGGGAAATATACTGAGCAGGAAACTAGCATTCTGCATTGCTCTGAATCCTGAGAGTTCAAAAAAGCTGAAATGTTCAGCAAACATTCCTCCACGACAGAAACCTTAGGGAACGTGGTCACTGATCTCATTTCTGTACCGTTAAATGGCATCTAAACACAGTTCTAGCTAAAAGCCTGAAGTTTGTTGCTACTATGAAGCAGCTCCATCCCTCGACATCTTTCTGTCTGTGAAACACAGCCTGGCTTCGGTAGGAAACTAAATGGCTCAAACGACGGGTGCAGTTGCAAATACGCTTTCATAACACTCCCCTGATGTCAGACTAAACCTCACCAGCTTTGAACAAAAAGTTTTTAAAGATCTCAGACGAAATTCGAACTTCATCATCACAAGGGCTGATAAGGAGTATGCCGTTGTTTTACCGCATAGTTTCAGAATTCACAAACCCTTAGCATCTGATCTGACTGATGAAGTAAGAAGTGCTCCGTCCCTCGTTGCCTACTCAATTCGCGCCAAAACTAGGTAGCATGTCACTAGACAAGGTCTGACAGTAGATGTACTTAGTCCGCAACACCAAGTACCTTGGACTGTACGGACTTGCCAAAATCCTCAAGGTATACGTCCAAACGAAATCAGTGTTATCGAGCGCAAATAGCGTAACTTCCTGTTTTTGCTCGTATCTGCAATTTTTAGTGAATTCAGTCACGAGTATGAAAACGATCTGAGTCAAGAACAGCAAGGACTTCTGCAAAGAGTTCAGGTAATTTTACATTTTCCTCACTGACGTTATGATGAGTTATGACGTTAAGGACCTCTTCAAACGCCTATTATTACGTACACTCTCAGGGTCTTAGAAGATCTTCCCATGGCCGACGTAAACCTCATACGTAGGACGCCTGGCAACTTGTTCTACCTGACACTGGTTTCCTTTTGCGCGAAGAAAGGGAACTTCTAAAAAGCTTTTCATATATTAACGGAGCATACATTTGTCGTGAGAGATGTATGAGTTAGATGGGAAAAAACTCAATTAGAACAAACGGTCGGACGCAAACCAAGCGCTGCCATCTGCCTGTACATTTCACTGTGCACTACCTACCTACTACAGTCTATTTTCTTAAGGTGGGAAGTTTAAAGAAAATAAATAATTAGAAGGTACAATATAAACCAAATCAATAAATGCATAATGTTATCACGGAGATTTGACCTCTGTTCATTTGGTGAAACTTACAAGACTTGCCTGTTTTCGCCTTCAGCGCATGAGATCTGGAAAGTTTATGAAATTGTTGAATATTTCTGGACTAATTTTAAAAGAACCGGCAACAAAATTATGTCTCAGGTTTTAAGAACTAACCGTTCAAGCTGCTGTTCAATAGCAATAATCTAAAGCAAAATCTTTTGCCGTTCTGCACAAACGAAAACAAGAATTTGGTTCTGATCTAGGATATATGTTTTATTCGGTACAGGATAATTTCATACCTTGATTTTACTTCAGTTTAGCTACAACACTGAATTACCGGGAATTGAAAATTCCAAGTAAACCTGATTACGCTTGGCTTTTCCATTTGGTGTAAAGTCCTGTGCAAATCTACTGAAAACCTTTCACTATAACTCGAAGCTAACACAAAATGTGAAACGTGCTGGATAAGAACAGATCAAATTTAAATCGTTAACTAAACCTTCCGTGATCGTACAGGAGAAAGAAAGCGGTTTTCGTACACGCTCAGCAGCCAGAAATTATTAGCTGCAAGAAAAATCCGCAATGCTAAACGTGTGGTTCATGAACGTCGAGTAATGTGAATCTTCCACTCTACATTGTGTAGTGCTACGGATGGCACTGTTACACTGCTTAACCGAGTTCCCTTCCGTCCTCTCGTATGAGTACCTGCACATATCGACCTGGATACGGCAGAGACTAGGAAAACCGGTTTTGAAGGAGTCGTCAACGCTGTCGGTGCCCCCTTTTTTAGTGTGCGAAAAAATTTCACTGTTGTTTGTGCGCTGTTTTTTAGAAAATAAACTCGTGGTATAGTTACATCAGTTCGCCTGATCATATCGCGTTGCGTGACATAGGTTTCCTGTGCCGTGCGAGCAGGGAGAATTAGCGACATTTAGATTCTTTCTTCCTTTGTGTCTCAAAGTTGTTAGTATCACTGAGATGCAGTCGCCCAGTTCGTGTCGTTCTGTTCGTATCGGTCGCAGAGTTATTCGATCACCTGTCAGGTGTCCAGACGTTCTGCCCGAGCAAGCACAGTCTTTCCTCACTGCTTAGAAAGTATCCGCACCAACCCACGCTTGCATGCCAATCACACATATAAGGATTGTTGAGCGCCGGGTCCTACGTCATCAAGTAGCTGAATGTCGCCTTCAGAGAAAGTGCAGCACAAGTCAGAGCAGTTGTCGCAGAGCCTGAACGGCAGTATAGCGGATAGGGCACAGCCTATCACGCAAAATTTGTCATCTTTCACTCCAGACAGATGGATTTCAGAAATAGTTGTATCGTCCCTGACGTTGCTTTCAACACCACCGTCTTGGCTACGAGAAATTGCATCGGCAGTTAACACAGAGCCATTTGACGGTGATCCGCTTAAATGGGGCATATTCATTACCAGTTTTAAGTCCCTCGTTCAAGACTCTATGGGATCAAACGCCCAACGACTGGTCATACTTCGTCAGCTACTTTTGTCATCGCTGAGGTCAGCCTTAGCTTCGTTTTTGCACAGCCCAGACGCCTATACGCACGCTTTAAATGATCTACGGCGCCTGTACGGGAATTCAAACGCAGTATACTCAGCATGTCTTCAGAAGCTGTCTAACCCTGAACCTATGAAGCCCCGGAGTGAGGCTGATATGCAAAGGCTTTACTTGGAGTTGCATGGTACACTTAATATCCTGCGCACCCGAGGCATGAAGCGATACTAGTCTTTCCACCAACTGATCAGAAAACGAAGATAGCTGCGTCGAAATTTGACATGTGAGATGACTCATGAGTACATCGACACCAGAACTTGTAATGCTTTCAGTAACACCGGTTAGTGCGGATATTTTCTTGACAGTGAGGAGAGACTGTACTTGCTCAGGCAGAACGCCCGGACAACTCGACACGGAATCGAATAACTCTGTGGCCGATACAAACAGAACGACACGAATTGGGCGACTGCATCTCAGCGATACCAACGACTTTGAGACATGAAGGAAGAAAAAATCTAAATGCCGCCGGTTCTCCCGGCTCGCACGGCGCCAGAAAACTATATCACGCAACGCGACATAATCAGGCCAACAGATGTAACTATACTATGACTTTATTCTTAAAAACAGCGCACAGACAACGACGAGAATTTCTTCGCGTACTGAAAATGGAATCACTGAGGCATGTGGATTTGATTCAGCGGAAACTCTGCTAAACGTCCATAAATGTTTTAATTAGTTTTTTCCAATTCAGTCCCTTGGCACTGTCATTTTGTCATGTACTCTAAAAAGGCCAATTTTTTACGGTGTTTCTAATTCACTACCAGATAGAAAACATATTTTATGTGACATTTAAGATGACGGAGAAGTGTTAGCCACAGTGCGATGTGCTGGACCTCAACTCAAAGCTAAACAGGGATCTAAGTCCTAAAACCAATTGGCTGCCTTACAGATTTCAGAACTGACGTGGTATGGTTGAATTCATGGAAAGAAGTTGTCAGACAGGTGCACTTTTAAACGGTGATTTCAGTTCTTCCAAGCAGGAAGGTTGTTTCCTTTCTTCTTCAACAGGATGCAAGCTACGTAAAGAACATATACGACCGAGAAACTGAGAAATCGAAGAAATTCGAAAATCTCAAGATTCTTCCCGTTATTTACACCAGTCAGAGGGAAGTATGGATAGACAATGAAGCTTTTAAGCGGTGATTCGAAAGCAAGTCTATACTTGAAGTGAAAGACTATTAAAAGGTGACATGTAAAAGTGACAAATTGCTATTGCTAATAAGCTACGCGCCTTCGCATTCATCGACAGCCTTCAACAGGATGGACGAACTTGTGACTGTCAAGTTGCCGCCACCTAAATTTGCATTTTTAATGCAGCCGATGAATCAAGGAGCTACCGCAACTTCGAAACAGCTATGAAGAAAAGTACCTTTCCGTCACCTCTTATTGTCAGAGGATCAGAACGTTGATTCTGTCGTGAACTTTTACAGGAAAACGGCATTTGAAAAATTGTTGTTATGTGATCACTGAAAGCTAATACTCCATAAAACGGTCGACATGTGGAAACATGCATAATCATTTTTATTCACAGAGGAGAGTGTAGGCATTTCAGAAGTATTTATGCAAAAGAACATAAAGCGGTAGAAGTGCACAAAGGATAAAAACCCTTCTTTGGTCCAATGATTCCTCAAGTGAGCGACATTGTGCCCTTGGAGTAAGGAAATGATTAGGGGCAATAATGGGCTCGAGGGACGAGTGTTCTAAACCAGTTATAAAAATTTAGGGGTCTGCGAAAGGTTAGGGGAAGTACAGCTACTACGTTTCGCAAGTCTTTTCAGTCATCCCCTGCCATTCGATCTTCCCGACGGTAAGACAGCAGTATGAAACTTGAGAAAAGTGACCAAAATCACTGAAATAATTTATCATGTTCTCATCTTAATATGGGTTATAGAGCAATAAATCTATCATTTCCGATTAGCTACTATGACAGTACCTGCGTTAAGTAACCGAGACCGGTGACTACTAATAATAGTAAATGAGCGGGCGGTCTGAGCGGCGGGCGTTAACAAGGAAAAACTTCCGTTTCTCCGTCCAGATTTCGCTGGTCGTAATGTTTTAGTGTTTATTACTGAAGCTTTAAAAGTCGTTGTAATGAGCTTTTGAAAGAAAAGGAAACATGAAGTGAATGAGTAGAAGAATGCATCAGCAAACGCGCAAAGCTTTGTCTTTTGTCACCACACAGAGTAGGTTTTATAAATGCAGCAATACCACTATTTTTTAAAATGTAACTTCTTGGTACGGGACCGTATAGTTTCATGTCAAGTTTCTTTTACGGAAAGTTTGTCCCGCTGATAATATTTTTAATATTCCGGAGCTTTCAGGTCAAACGAGACCCGTCTTTAGCAGTGTTAAAATAAAGCAAGACTTTATTGCTTTATTTTAACACCGCTGAAGACGGGTCTCGTTTGACCCGAAAGCTCCGGAATATTAAAAATATTATCAACGGGACAAACTTTCCGTAAAAGAAACTTGACATGAATACCACTTTTTTCTATTATTTCTGTGACTCTCTTGCTGTCCCAGTCGCACTGTCAGATTTCGGAAATAGTTTCTCCAGAACAGATGGAACTGATTGAAGAAAGAAACGAGAAAGCAGCCAAAAAACTGCCATCTGCTTAAAGTCCTAAATAACAATGCGCTCATACCCTCATAAAATTTACCTTTCGAGTAAAGTTTTATATATTTCTGTCGCAAGAATGAAATTCTTTTTTCAAAGGGATATTTTAAGTCGCGTCCTTACCGGGTGTTTGATGCCAATCACTCGGCAATCTCTTTCTTGTTTTTCCCTCTTTGAGTAAACCAGCAATCATACACTGTATTATTAACCAAGCCGAACTCTTCCTTACCTGAGCCATTTCACGAGCACACAATTTGAAAAACTTTCCAATTCTTCTTTCCCTTGTAAGGTTAATTCTGCTGTTTTAAATTGGTCTTCTGGTTCACGAGTTTGGCTTGTGTGATGTATCTGTAAGTAAACTTCAAAGTGCCCTACCGACGAATGGATGAGCAAATTGTTAGAGAAAATACAGAACACTTTGGATACCGTACGTTTCGGAACTGCTTTTGTTCCGTCGTCAGCAGCGCTAGGGAGGACGGAGGGAGGGAGGTTGTCGTTCCTCCCTTACACTGCTGACGACGCCACAAGAGCAGTTCCGAAACGCACGGTATCCGAATAGTTCAGTATTTTCTCTAACAATTTGTTCATCCATTCGTTGGTAGGGCACTTCGAAGTTTACTTACAGATAAATCAAACTGGCCAAACCTGTGAACCAGAAAACCAACTATGAAACAACCTAAGCCTGTTAAAGGACAACCCGTCTGTTTTAAATTAGGAGATTTATTTTAGATTTTCTATTTTTCTAGCCGAGTCTCCTTTGCTGTACAATTCTTGAATTTACCTTCTAAAATTAGCCCTGCAATGATTTCAGCGCCCTCGTGAAGATTTTGTTACTCAGTTTCGAAGTACAGAACGCTGACTATTGTATCCGATGCGAACTGCTTCAAAGCAGCTTCAGCCGAATATTGCAGCAACGTAGTGGTCTATCAATCACGTAAACCTCAGGTAAACTTTTGTCGTTTGAATTGATTGAAAACCAGATACCTTAGTTATTGTTTTCACTGTTTCATTTATTCTGCAATTCAACTACGGACTAACCCGGACTTGAACAAAGTTCGCATGTATATTTACTAGAGACGATCTGTGTTCAGCGGGTGAAACGGCTTATTTGCTTAAAAAGTGCCAGATCGTCAGCTGAGCCGTGCTTCTCAGCGGTGTTTGTTTCACATGTCACAAACAGTAATTAGCATACTATTGACAGAGATGGCCAAAATCTTGAACGGTCAAAACCCTGAATGATAAACTCCTGAAGGATCAAAATCCTGAAACGGAAAACGTCCACTATCTTACCACCTATCCCATTCAAAAATATATCACTTTTAGGGCACCGTTCGTTCAAGACTTTGACAACATTCGGGATTTCGGCGTATTTTGTAATGAGCCACAAGGCTTCATCACTACTTCATACGGTATGTGTTCTTGCCCGTTGATGGGTTCTGAAATTAAACCGAAGCAAATGCCCTACCAACGGATGGATGAGCAATTATTAAGGAAAAATACAGAACAAATTCTTAACAGTTTCGGAGCTTTCGGGACTAACCTTGTCCCGTCGTCAGCGATGGTGGTAATGGTACTTTTACTCCGATGTTAGGGTATTTATAGGTACTAAGGGGGCGCCAGTCGGTATGGAACAACAACCCGTTTTACTGATAACAGATGTCCATATCGAGCTGACCTCCACCCCTTTGTCACGGTTAATGGACACATTGGACATGTTATTGCGAATGAACAGGGACTCCTTTATTTGCCTAAGGCGAAAATGGCTCTCGCGGCAAACGATGGACGGGTGCAGGTCACGTGAACATTGAGAGGAATGCTCAGCAACCGCGGAGGTGTTCTTCGCTTTTTCCATGGCTTGTAACGGCGGAATAGTTCTAGGACGTCCCCGACGTACCCTGTATATTCCATGTAGTTCCTCTTCCGCGGATCGGTAACTCTTGAGCGCGTTCATGTGTTCTTTAAATCTGTCAAATAGCTCTGAAAGCTCCGAAACTGTTAAGAATTTGTTCTGTATTTTTCCTTAATAATTGCTCATCCATCCGTTGGTAGGGCATTTGCTTCGGTTTAATTTCAGAACCCATCAACGGGCAAGAACACATACCGTATGAAGTAGTGATGAAGATCCACTGCCCCGTTAAGAAACACCCTGTGTTCAGAGCCACAAGGCTCACAATTTTATTGTTACAGAACCCGTTTAAGCCGTTTAATATGCAGAAGAAGTCAGTGAGCCGATAACGATGCAGCAGCCGGACAGGCCTTGACCTATTATCACCGTCAATTCAACTCAGATCTGGGCAGTCACACGAGAGAGAGAGAGAGAGATGCAGAGGCGATGACAAAACATTTGTCTCAAAAGTGGGCGACGGCACCAAAATTTTTGTGAACCAGTGTATTACGCGAGTGCAGTAAGACAGGCATTAACATGACAAGCATACGCAGTTTCAAGTACTAAATGATGACGGATTTGTTGCTCTAGTGCCAAATATAAACAAGAGACCAGACGAAAAAGAGGAGCTGTTCGAAGGCGAGATATTTGAAGCCCTTTGCTCTTCTCAAGAGAAAATTTTTTAGTGTTTCGAAGGTTCTCTACAGTGGTGCGAAAGGCAGGAGGACTGCGACTCAAGCAGAGTGCCAAACTTGGAAAGTGACTACGGTTTTGCCGCTAACAAATGCAGAACAGCGTTAAAGCAAACTCTTGTGACCAATTTTTTAGAAAGATGTGATTTTTAAAACGTAACCTTAGTAATGCGTTATCGCATAGCGTAAGCTCTCATAGGAGATTTTTGAAAAATAGATCTGACAATAAATAAAAGCAAAAAGGTAGAGGAAAAGCAGACACAATAAATGAACTGCTTTGATATCTGAATTTTCATTTATTCATATTGCACGCTGCAGCAATAACCTCAAATAATCGAAGTTGGAGTGTAATGATAACTCAGCATTGGATTAAATTTATATAAATGTCGCCTAACCGTATCATTTCGAGTATTGGTGTTGAAGAAGGGACTTTTGTAGTGGATATGTACCGTTTCATTGCGTTCGAAACGTAACGTTTGTTTTCCTGTTACTCCTTCTGAATTCTCCCTCTAACAAGCTAAAAGACACTACCCACTAATCATTGGCCAATTCGGTTGTGAGGAACTGGCAAAAGTAAAAAACGTGCAGGTTATCAAGCTTTCAGAACAATCTAGCTCTGTTGTTAGCTACATTCGTTGCAGAAGGGCTTTTAGCAAGAAGCAAAAGTACGCCCTTTTCTAACGGACTCTGCTGACGACGGAAGTATGTTTTTCCGAAAACTCAAATCAATTCTGCGCTTATTCTTCCTATCTGTGTTTTGCCAAGAAACTCCTAACCTATTCCTGAATTTCATTTAAGTTGTTACAGGTATGCTGAGCAGCACTAATAAGAAAAGTGCAGCAGGAAAGAAATGAGGTATTAGTTGCATCCAAAAATTTTCTGTTAGTTTTAACTGAGGTAGCTTCGTTCGTATACTTTTTGGGTTTATTTATGCACAGCTGAAATTAGGTCAAAGTCTTTAAATGAAAACTTAGAATTTTCCGCGGGAAAGAATTGAGATGGAGAGATGTTGATGGCAACTTAACTACTGTTGATGCACACGCTCAAAGTGAAAGGATTTACGAATGACTAATTGCAGAAACACCCCTTAAAATGATTCGGGCAAGAAAATTGCTTCCTCAAGTATAGGAAGCGTTATGCAATCAACTCAGGACAACCGCATAGACGCAGTAAGCAAGTCGATACTGTGAAAACGTAGAGTGTTCCAGAACTGTGAAAATTCTCAAGGCAAGTTTAGTTACGTTGGGCTAATTTTTTTAACTTTTTTTTCTCAGGAGTAAAACTGTGGTCATAAACTGGTCGCTCCGTGAATAAAATTTATTACGAAGTTTTACGAAGACGTTGCAAAATGTTCTGTGCTCAAAAAAAGCAGAAATGGACATATTTTAGCAAGGCTTCATTCTACCAACCATTTGTAACATCTAGAATATGTATTCACTGAAAAGATATTACTTATGAAACTTCTGCAAGGTTCCACAGGTATTTGAGATTATAGAACTGTAGCCATTGTAAGCGAACCCAAGGGCTAGTAAAGCCAAAATCAAAACAGCGTAAAGGTCCAGTGAAAAGGTAATCCTTTCCAGAATTCAATCTGCAGGAACGTAAACGTGTGAATTCTCATTTTTAGGGGTCAATTCTAAAGCTTTCTTTCATGTTAGTTACGGCATTCCAACATGCTTCTTCCTTGCATAGATTGAGATGAATGTATAGAAAAATTAGTTTTCGTGATCAAATGGCAGAAACGTACAAAAATTTGCTGTAGCATAACTTCAACAAAAAGCACTAGAACAGATACAAAAGTGGCCATTCATCTCATCTTGCTATGCTTACCTTCCTTTCTTCTCTAGAAACCGACGTGCTCCCAAATTGTTATCCCTAATTGTATTTAACTATTATTAGAAGCAATGGAGTGAACAGAATTACTCAGCAGTATATACAGAGTGAATAAAAATGCATAACAATGACGGGATAGCCTGATGTTATTCACTCTACTACTGCTAACATTAGTGCTATCATATTTCAGAAACGGCTTATTTCCGCTGGCAAATTTTGTAGGATTATCAATAAATGAAATCATGGAAAACAGTTAGGTAAGTTAATAATTGCAGTTATAAACGACCGTGCGCGTCTCTTCGAAAAAGACTACGGGATTGCATTTACTTATCATTGGAGACTTTAGCATAACGTGAAGGGCATTGACAATAATTTTGACAACTCAGTACGCAAATGCACCTTGTCTACATATACTAATATTTACAGCTATCTCCCTGTCTTTTCACTGTAAATGTTTGAATTAAATGACAAGCAGTGAAAGTTGTTTATAGAGTCAAGGAGTTTGAACGGTGGGAAATAAAAGCAAACGACGAAAAAAACTTCGAGTGATAAAATGAATGGACAAGTGTTACTATACCTGTTCAGACTTGCATCACACAATCATATAGTAAAATGATGTACGGAGGAAAAATAAAATGCTGTTGTTGGCAACAGGCTAAAATCGTTTGTGTCCATGTTCAAATGGTGGCATGTAGCAACATGCGAAATCAAGCTAACAGTGCTTTTGAAACTTTTGTAATAACCGAATTACTGAACATTTTTGAAAGCTTTGAACATTAAAAAGCTGAGTGCGCTGATATCTGTACATTTTCTTAATAACGGCTCATTCATCCGTTGGTAGAGCAGTTGTTTTAGTTTAATTACAGATAACAGCACAACAAAAAACGGGAAAAGCCGTAGAAGACCTTACACCCATAAAAATACAGCCCGTTACAAAACACCCAGTTTTCAAGAACCGAATTACTGTTTTATATATAAACGCGTTGTCCACGGTTGCAGTAAGAAATTAGCCTACAATTTTTAGGAAAATTGTCTTGAATTATCATTGAGAGGGAAATGGTAAACATCGTGATGGTGGAATGAAAACTGATATCGTTAATCACGCGGCTAGAACGAATGTGCAATGTATTTCTGATTTACCTGCTGGTTAATGACGCCGTGACGATCGACGGGTAAAAAGGACATTGCCATGAGTGCACAAATGTGATTGTTGATTGGAAACAATTTAACAACGGCGAATCAAATTACTATAGTTGGTGCTTTAGGGTAGGTTTTTGGCTGTGCTTGTAGGTAAACGAAACTTCAACCAGACGGATTTTGATTTCATAGTCACAGTCTCTTTCCTTCTTCCAGAAATATGAGTGATTCACATACAGCCTCATTTGCTTTAATTGTAGAAGCCTGAAGGCAGAAAGAAGAAGGTTCTTAGTGCCCAAACATTAGATGATGCTATCCGACCTTACTAACGCAAACCTGTCTGAAGGCCTGCTGATAAGAAAGGCGGTTGCTTCAGCTGATATGAAGAAAATTTTCCTCTGGAAATGATCAACAATAGAAACCTATCTGCTGTTTGCAAGGTTCATATTCATACTGATTGGTCGAAACAAGCGAAGTGAACACCACCACGTTGAGAAGGACGAACTACGTTTAGACCGAGCCGCAGATCGCCTACGGGGAAAGAAAGATGCAATATTATGATTTCTGCAGGCTATGAGTTGACATCTTTTGTAAAGCAAAGAATATGAAGAAGAAAATGCAAAGCTGAGCGAGGGAAATGCGATTTGAGGCAAGGCGAGCAGAGCACATGCTCAGAAGCAGCGTCCATACTGCCCCGAGCCCTCTGTCAAAGCTGCCGTCGTCATGCATAGATTAGTACCGACGTTTTCTCTCTTACTTTAATGCGCCTTTCGTTTCCCAATGCCTATAAGCGTCTTTGTGCGGCTTGACACATCACATGCGTTTCGCCTATGACAGCTGCTGTCGATTCCTACATCACCCAATATTAACTTGATGAGATAGGCCCTTAGGCAAAGGTTCGAACGCAACTAGAGCTAAAATGTAGTTCGGTTAAATCGATCATCGGAAGTGATCGAATTTGGCTTACCGTAATCTTACGACTAAAGCGACACTACCACTCAGCTTTCAAGAGCAGTTTTCCGCTATTAAACGGTTAGAAGCTCAGTGAAAAATGTTCTTCTTTATGATATCACACTTTTGTCCAGTACTGTCTTTCATGAATTTGGAAACTTCTTGAGAAGTAAGGTAGCACAAAAGACCGGGTTAACTTTGTCAGTTTAGTTCCCATTCAGAGTTCCATTTTCTGTCTTCTTTTGTGTGTATTATCAGTAGCTCAATTCATTTTAGCATCTGTGAAGTAAGTTAAGCAGTTTATTTACTTGGAGAACTTTATAAAGCTAACTCACATAGGGCATCTCAAAAACGTATTCACGTTGCTTCCCGTTGACAGCATTTCACGTTATCTAACGCAGATTTAACGGCACAATAACGGTTTTCTATAACGGATTTCTGAAACGTTTTTGCACTTTTCTCAACTTCGGTCTCAGTTATAATGTACATTGTTTCCGTTGCTCCGAGAATCACTTTCGTCCTGTCTTCATCAGAGATAGAACGAATTTGAGTAATACAATCAACATTGTGTGAATCAAATTCCTCTGATCTTAGCTAAAGATGGGGAGAGAGAGTAATTCTGATAGCTATGAACACAGTTCACTTGCGCTGGTCCTGAGTCGTTGTGAGTGCAAAAATGGTTAACGACAGCTCACATTTTAACAGACTTATGAAAGTGCAAAACCTTCAGCATGCTTTTTAAGCATTGCTACCCTCGTAATTTGAGGTAATCAGTGTCACTGAGCATGTTTAATCTCGTTGTTTTTTGATAGTACTAGGCAGTTCGAACTCTGCTCTGTTAAATTTATGTTTCTGCAGAATGTTTATTCGACTTTCAGCACAGGAGTAACTACAGGGTCAAGAAGCAGCCTTTTTTTAAACGATACTTAGGCGTAAAAGAGCTAAGTAAGTGTGAGAAGTCCTACATTTTCCGTATATCATGCAAATTATATCCCTTTAAAAAATGAAAACCTATTATACATGACAAGCAAAAACATTCCAAAGTTTTAGTCAGTAAATTTTACTGCTTTTTTAAGTCTGTAATGAAGAATTTTTTTTTGAACATTGTTAAGCAGTCTTTGTTGTACTCATGTTTTCACTACTTTTTTTTAGTGTTTACAGCGAGCATATTGTTTGTTTTACTCTTCTGGTACTGTAATATAGAACAATTATGAGCATCTGCTCCATCAGAAACTAGAAGCGAAAATATGTACTACATCACTGAGCAATGCTGTACTATTAAAAGAATTAATGTTTATTAATTGAAAAATTTGGTTTTACTTCTTTTCTACAACAAGAGATTTTTCATTCAATGCCACTGCTGGTTTCTTGCTAAAACGTTCGAAAGAAAGGGAACAAGAACGAAAGTGCATTTAAGTTCCGTATGCTCTACTGACCCTAAAATTCAACTCCTGATGGTTAACTTGAAGGTGTCAGACAACAAACAGAAAGGGCTTCAAGAACGCTCATATAACACCTTCTACTGGAAGCACTTATAAATAGAATCGTTTCAACAATTTTGGCGACCTCACCTTAGCGTCGCTGAAGCAGAGCTAACGCGTCTCACTGTCGTAGTGGACCATTCTATTCACAAGTTTCCTTAATAAAATTCAGCGTTTTCATAAATCTGATACTTCATAACGACGCATGTACATTCATTTCCAAAATATGCGCAGTTTACAACCGCTGTGAATAACGTTTTTTAGCAGACGTACAAACGCTATTCAGATGCTATGCGACATTATAAAATGATAAATTTTTCAGGGCAAACTACGGTACCAGTTCTTTGTCTGCATGAATTCGTCTTTCTGTTGTTTCTAAGCATTACCGACATGATTAGTGACCGGACGCTTAACCTTCAGATAGACGGGCAGTTATATGCAAAAATTACAGCAATTTCCAGAGAATTAGCTACTAAAACGCAGTGATTGACAAAAACTTTCAATAAAGTTGGCAGATGCGAAGACTGCAATTGGTTTGCTAGATTCCCTTGGACTAAAGCACAAAATGGGAGCTGAAAAGTTCAGTGTTTCTTCATTCTTTTTTAACTCGTCACAGTTGGCCATTAAAAAAATTTCATTGAAATTTCTCATGCGAAATGTACACAGTGTGAAAAAATGAATCATTTACAGAAAAATGTATCTGACAGAAACAAAGAAGTTCTTCCTCTGACTTTTTCTCCAAACTTGAGAAATGTTTCTGAATCTAATGATGTAGGGCGTCCTTGCTAATTAGTGTCTGTTCACAAATTTTTAACGTAGGCTAATAAAGTCATAACACAAAAAGTGCACAGGTTCTTAAAGCTGACACATTTTATAATCGGTATGTAGGTTTTCAAATGCAGTGTTCAAATTGCATCATGCCCGTTTTCGTCTGTTCCTTGGCTTCTGTAATTAAGAGATTAAGTAACCACTTTTTTGAAAAAAACAGAAAACGATGGCACAATTTTTGTAGCTCTTTGAATTAACCTGTTCCGTTTCCAGTTGTTATGGCAATCGACAGAGTGTAAAAAACTGCATGAATTGAACATACATGCTCAGCCGTTTTCTGTAGCCGATGTATGCTTGTCCGTATTTTAATGCATGCACTTTTATTGAAAATATTCTTGTTTATCTTAACCCCTCTCACTGCTTATATGAAGTGGAGGAACTAATTACCGATTCTTCCAGTTTAAAAAAACTTACATTTTCTGCTCGTCTAAGGTTATTAAGCGCCTTTCAGTTTTCATCACCTTAAATACAGTAGAATTGTTGGAAACTAGTGGCTTATTTTAAAATTTCTATCAACAGTTCATAGCATGTCAGAATTGTTCGCTTTAGAGGAAAAATAAGGTGAAAAGTGAGTACTAGAAAATAACTTTCAACCGCTGCTCTCAGACATCTTCACTCGTCCTTCAATGGTCAGTTGCATTGTGCAAAGCTTCAGACAAGAAGCTTAAGTGTTTAGAATTAGTAAACGTCATGACACTTGATGAGCTAGCTTACTTTCATTTTCCAGCAGTGCTAACATACTTACCTCAATGTCAAAAAACGGAATACACGAATATGCTTGCCTAAATATGCTCCATTTTCATCAGTTTATGTGGTCATAACGTAGCTAACTAGATGGTACTTCATGCATAACTGCGTGTACAGTTCATGATAGGTCAGCAGCCACTTCTCTCGTCAAGTGGCTGGCAGTTTTGAATTACCCTGCGCACTCTATGGAAAAGACGTTTTTGAATATCAGTGAGTCTCATTGGAAAATTTCATCCAATAGCAGTCGAACTTTTATCACATCTTTCACCATGGCAAAAGCACTACGAAAACTTAGTACGCAATGTTAATGACTGGTGCAAATCTGAGATGAGTAACTCAGTTATGCAATAGCTCTTAGTCGTTGTCAGAGTTACAGTACAATTTCAGTCTGCTTAAATGCTATAAGTACAGTATATTTTTAATTAAGTGAAAAGGCTCCATTTTCTCCTATTCCTCACAAATTAACGGCGCACACTACTTAGCTTGAAAGCGATTCGATTGCAACCAGCGTCGATCGATCGCTAACTTCGGGTCTTTCCCTTTCAGAGCATTAATAGTTCAGATTAATTTGTTAGGAACGCCGGAGAAATTTTGAATAGAGTTTTCTTGTGAAAGTTCAGTTTATGGGTAAAGTTTAAAGCGGTAGATGTTACCGTTATGGTAATTGGATAGCGCTCACACACAGCAGAAGAGCTTGACCGCAAGCGCTGCATCTCACCACATGTTGGCGTTAATATTGGAATAATTATTCTCGGTTATTAAGTGCAGGCAGCGGCTTTGAATAAAACAGTTAAAACGGCTGCAGTATGAAGCAGCAATTAATGCAAGCTTACTCTCATCTGTTGGGAATATTCATGTTGCAGGATGAACTTTTTGAAGTGGAAGCTTTCTAAGCATGTTTAAGGTATAGAAGCAGATGGCTGCATTGACTTTACAGTGCTGGATTCGTAGTGTATATTTATGCTATCTATTCTCCAGCTTCTCGATCCTTTCCCTTTGGACTACGTTTGCGGAATAATCGAACATAGATCCAGTTGTTGTTATCGTTGACAGCGGATCATGAACAGTTCCGAAAGCTTTGAAGGACTGTTTGTTGGTAAATGAAAGTAAACGCTTTGTACCTTTGCGTAATAAAAAACACGCGCATGAAGTGAAGTTTGTCTACAGAAACTCATTACAAGAACGAACAGCGACAAGCAGTGAAAGCATTTGACTAATGGAAAACCTCACCACAAAGTGTTCATCCTTCAAAAGCTATGTGAAGTAATGCTAAAGCCCCTCTTTCACCAATATGTCTCACAATGCAGTGTTACGTGAAAGATACCTAATAAATGTTGTTAAGCAGAATTATAACAGGTATCACGACAGTTACATCATTGTCTCAAGATACGAACTAATGTTGAACTAAAAAATAATTGAAACAGACGGAAGGTGCCTACGGTGCACTCTGGAACATTCTCAGTAACAGATAATGAGTTGTAGGATGCCTACCCTTTTTTGAGTAAAATGACTTTTTCAAATTAAATTATCCACTATCTTTTCATCAGTTAGCTTCTTTCAACTGCTCATTTTGAGATATGTAAGATGGTAGACTTCAAATGTACAAACATCCGCGCAGGCAGATGGCTGAGCCTGGTGAGTGATGCCTCCTGTTCTAAATACGTTTTTACCAACAGTGGCCAGTAACCTGAATTATTTAAACCAGGGTGGGGAACTTTCTTGGTGCCGCGGGCCGTATAGTATACTTAAACGAAAAACAGCCTGCTTTATTTGCACGTATGTTTATTAAGTCACCCCTAATGGGATGCTTGGAACTGCTTTTCCCTAGTCAGGCAACTCTGAGATAAAAGGCAGAATTTTGAGACAATTCTGTAACCCAGCTGTCAAGAACATAATCGCAACTACAGAGAACGAAATAACCTTTTTGTGACAGGCGGCCGGCGCTAACCGACGAGAACAATAGCAAGAGAAGGCGAGAACGATGCCAGTGTCTACTGAGAGTAAAAAAGCAGAAGTGCTCTAGCAAGTTGGACAGTCGTTATCTCGAATAAAGCAATGGTCCACGCTACTTACGCGCGCACACACGCTATAGTGGCGCCTAGTGCTTGTCACCGAGGACGAACAATGTCGGTTTGTGGACAGAGAGCTGTCAGCAACGCAGTCTTCCGAGCCAGCCTGAAGCTTCCTGCTTGTTACGCAAGATTTATCTTCTTACTAGGATTCACATACAATACGTTTATCGCATTATGAAAAATAACCTCCCACAATCACATTTCACTGAATCTCGCGTCCATGTGCGATTGCCCCAGCGCGTGGGCGGAAAACGGTCTCGCGGGCCGGACGTTCTCCACCCCTGATTTAAACGATAAACGGTTAACAAAAGTTCCGTTACGAAGTACTCAGTGGTTGAAAACTGACTAATGCTAGCCAAAACGTGAAACTGCAGTTGCAGTTCTGAAAATGAACTCAGAAGACGCGCATACCTAATAGCCTCAGTTGACTAAATAGTTACATGCAGAAGGGAGAAATGTGTTAAAAAGTCAATCAAAGAGAAACATATACTACGAACTTTATACTTAATGCGCAGTTATTGGGTTATGTGGTCTTTTTCTAGAGATAGGGTGGCCAACAAGGCGGTGTACATCTCACGACTACCTATCTTTGTAAGTGGAATCGTAGTTGGATTGTTTATCGTGTACAGACGTAACACGGGAAAAGCAGGGACACTTTTTTGGGCACGCATCACCAGGCAAATTATTGGTTTTACAAAATGATCAACCTTCTAGGCTTTAACATTTTGAGGAACTGCTGAAGGACAAAAGGCGCGCCAATTAAACAAATTAATGTTTTTATCAAGCTGCTTGCATGCGCCCATCTATGGATTCACAGAAAAACGTTCACCTGGCCATTTCGGCTTTCTGACAAATGGGGTTTTCAGAAAATTCTCAGAGAAACTGAATAAAGTTTCATTTACAAATGTATCAAAATTTTTTCGACATATATTCCATCAAGCTCTGAGCACTTCTAAAGGTGGTGTTTTCATTTCCGCAATCCTTCTTTGTAAAGTCCCTTCGGTTGTTTATTGAGCCACTTTGAAGCTGCGCAGTTTGCCACTTGGCAAAGCGATTTTCTTCAGATGCAGTTTTGGTTTTTGGGAGAGAAAAGTGTGCGATGGAGCAAGATTTAGATTCCAGGGTGAGCGTCAGATAATGTTCCAGTGAAATTCACGAAACAGTGCCGCATTCCGTGATGGATGTGATGGTACGTTTTGTAAATGTAACTTCTTGGTACGGGACCGTATAGTTTCATGTTGAGTTTCTTTTACGGAAATTTTGTCCCGTTGATAATATTTTTATTATTTCGGAGCTTTCGGGTGAAACGAGACCCGTCTTCAGCGGTGTTAATATAAAGCAATGACGTAACGAAAATTTACGGTGTTCTGTGTTCAAGAACACCGTGAATTTTCGTTACGTCATTGCTTTATATTAACACCGCTGAAGACGGGTCTCGTTTGACCCGAAAGCTCCGAAATAATAAAAATATTATCAACGGGACAAAATCTCCGTAAAAGAAACTCAACGTGATGGTACGTTATTAGGATGAAACAGGACTCCTCATTGCAACAGTTCCCTCACCGTTTGCTAGCCGGTATTCTCCTTACCTTTTGCAAAATCGCTTCCCATGATTGTTTTCCTTGGTCTGAAAAGGTCAGCCAAAATTACACTGTCTCAGTCCTAATTAATAGAAGTCAATTTTCTGTACTGACCTGCCTGCCTTGGACTTCACTGGCGCTGCTGGTCTTTTTGGTAACTACTGCTTAGATTGGATTTCGTTTTCTGAGTCATACTAGTGAATCGACGTTTCATCTCTGGTGACGATTCTGTCAAAAAACTGACGCTCATTCGCTTCGGTCTTCTATGGAAGCTTTCGAGAAAGATTGACCTTCGAATAAGCTGTTCATTGAGCAACGCTTTTGAGACCCAACGAGCTGAAGAGACGCTCTCCAAGACCAAGAGTTTCGTACACCATTGAAAATGTTGAATTAGGCAAGACATTGCTCATACTAACATACCGTAATTCCGGAGTCTAATTCTACAAGGTTTCGAACGAGGGTCGCACTCTCCTTGTCTGTTGCGGTGACTGGTCTTCCTGCCTTTAGGTCGTTTGTATGTCCCCTCTACAACTTTGAAACGTCACATCCATTCGTAGACAGCAGGCTTGGGCAAAGTATTATATCAAAAAACCTGCTACAAAGCTGCAATAATCTTGCTCAGTTGCCACTCAAGCTTGGTCAGAAATTTAATGTTTGCTCTAGCTCCAAAGTGTAGTGTTTCCATTTCGTGAAAAAATGGTTACTTGAAGCTCGATTTGAACGGTTGTGACAGAACAACTGTGCCAGGAACGAAGACTTCGATTCACTGAACTGTTTACTGATATAAGCGACTATACGACGGTTGCTCGAAAAGTGTTTGGAAAAATTAAACAAAAATGTTATTTGCAATGATATCAAACTTGTTCTTCAACATATCTTCCGTCTACTGCAGGGGTATGGAACGTCCGGCCCGCGAGATTATTTTCTGCCCACGCACTGGGGCAACCGCACATGGACGCGAGATTCAATGAAATGTGGTTGTGGGAGGTTATTTTTCATAATGCGATAAACGTATTGTATGTAAATCCTAGTAATAACATAAATCTTGCGTAACAAGTAGTGAGCATCATGCGGGCTCGGAAGACTGCTTTGCTGACAGCGTCTGTCGACAAACCGACATTGTTAGTCCTCGGTGACAAGCAGTGGGCGCCACTATAGTGTGCGTGCGCGCATAAGTAGCGTGACCATTGCTTTGTTCGAGATAACGACTGTCCAACTTGCTAGAGCACTTCTGGTTTTTTTGCTCTCAGTAGTCACTGGCATCGTTCTCGCCTTCTCTTTCTATTGTTCTCGTCGGTTTGTGCCTCCTCCTGTCCTTTACGTATTCGAAGTCCAAAAGGTCATTTCGTTCTCTGTAATTGCGATTATGTTCTTGACAGCTGGGTTGCAGAATTGTCACAAAAGTCTGCCTTTCTGCTCCGAGTTGCCCATAAAGTTATACTGAAACTTGAAGTTTCGTGCAGCTTATTGCAAGCTAAAGTTCACACTCACCCAACGCTACAAATGGCTAGTTCAAAGGAAAGAAAAATTGATACGGTGTGTCGAATTTTCCAAAAGAAATGGACGAATGATTATTTTTTCGTAGACCTGAAAGGCAAGCCAGTTTGCCTTGTTTGTGGCGACGCGATAGCTGTTATGAAAAAAGCTAATCTGGAACGACATTGCAGCTCAGAACATGGAAAATTGAATGAATTAAAAGGCCAAGAGCGTCTGCATAGAATCAGTGCGCTTCAATGGAATTTGGAGTCGCAGCAAGCCTTTTTCACCAGGCTACACTGCGACGCGTACAGCGTTTTTCAGACGAGTTACGTAGTGATCGAAATGATCGCAAAGAAGTTGAAGCCCCATGCAGAGGGTGAATTTGTGAAAAAGTGCACGGTGGCAGCTGCGACGTTATTAGCACCAGGCAGTGAAATCCTGTTCGAAAGTGTTAGCTTATCTCGAAGAGTTGTTTCAGATCGGATCACTAACTTAGCGGAGGACAGAAAAAACACTGAAGCGTACTGCATGTAACTTTGAATTTTTACCCTGGCTTGTGACGAGACTGTGGACAAATCTAATACTGGTCAACTGGACATTTTCCTTTGCGGGATAACTGCAGAATTTGAGCCGCGAGAAGAACTGTAGTAAACGCAGTCGACAACCGCACGCAGAAAAGGGTTGCCAAACACTTTATTGTACCGACACAACACGAATCTCTCTGTCCCTATGGCACACAACAATACGAACACCGCCAACGACAGAGAAAGAGAACAAAAGCCGCCGCACGCCCCAAACGCTCTAGCCAACTCTCGTCACGCCCTCGCGATTCATGTCGTTGCAGCAGCCCACGCTCTCGGCACAACCTCCTGTCACCCCAAGCGGAAGCGCTCCCCCACGCTGCGCTTGTCAGTTCTTTCTCAGTAGAAGAATGGCAAATTTACGGCCAACCGGTGACCTGCCTCGTGACCCCCGTGGACATATGACCACCCACCGGTTTATTACAAGAACTCTTATCACTGGAAGCCATGCATAGCGCCACAAGAGGTGAGGACATTTGAAAAAGTCGTTTTATCCATGGAGCGATTCTGGCTAAAATTTGAAAAATTAAGTGGTTTTACTACAGACGGCGCTCCAGCTATGATTTGCTTGCAAAAAGGCCTAGTTGCGTCTGTTAAGAAGGAAATGACTTATCTCAGTCTTGACCCGAACGATTTGGTTTTATGCCATTGTATCTGTTGGAGTTGTTGCGCCAGACACCTGTCTGACAGATAAGAGCAGAGGTGTTAATGGACGTCGGTCACTACCAAACGCGGGATTAACGATGATGGATGGTGTCCATTGTTGGCCACTCTGTGACCTGTCTAATGTCGTTAATCCAAGGCCGTGAGAACAATGACGTCTGGGAGCTGTCTATACGCTCCCTATTTAAAGCCCTCTCATTCACCTCGGTTTGTCTCTCCCTCTCGCTGATCTCTCTCTCTTCCGGAGATCGCAACCTCGTTCTGCCACCACTGTTCCATCATGTACTGTATAACCAATAAAGCTATCTTCATCACGCTTGACTTCGAAGGCGAAACCTTCCAACAGTATCATACATCAACGGAGTCTCTGTGCACGGTCGCTGCGTTTCAACAATGTGATGTCAGTAGTCGTGTCGTACGTAAACCGTATCAAGAGCAAAAGGCTTAATAACCGCCTGTTTAAAGACTTTTTGAATGAACTTTCTTCCGAATATGGTGGTCTCGTATATCATTGTGAAGTTCGCTGGCTGAGTCGCGGGCATATGCTAACGAGGTTTTACCAACTGCGCGATGAAGTTAAGCAGTTCGTGGAGGGCAAAAGCAAATCTGTCAGGGGACTAGGTGACAGAAAGTGGCTGTGTGACCTGGCTTTCATGGTAGACATTGTCAAGTACCTGTCAGAACTGAATATCCAGCTGCAGGGTCCGAACCAGCTTCCCAGCTCACTAGTTTCAAACGTGAAATCATTTGAAGCTAAATTAAGGCTGTGGAAACTGCAACTTGAAAAAGGCAACACGGTACATTTCCCTACACTCCAGGACAGCAGCCTTCTACGACATTAGAGTATGCCGGTTAGCATGCAAAACTACTTGAAGCGTTTAGCGAAAGATTCGACGATGTGAAAAGTAGACAGATGCAGCCGAACATCTTCGCCATTCCATTCAATGTAGAACCAGCTAATGTACCCGATGAATTGCAGCACTAGACCATTCAGCTGCAAAGCGATGATGAGCTCAAAGCTAAGTACAACAACTTCATGCTGCTTGAGTTCTATAAGCGTTACACAGCAACGATGATTTTCCCGCTTTGAGGAGACACGCTTTGAAATACGCATCCGTGTTCGGAACAACCTTCTGCTGCGAGCAGTTCTTTTCAGAACTTACCATCGCAGATTCGTCTACGCAGCACACTCACGGACACAAATCTGGTGAACCAGCTGCGAGTAGCAACGTCATCAGGAGCTAACATCGTACGGCTCACCAATGGTTGTTTCTTGCCCGTTTTTGGATTCTGAAATCAAACTGAACAAGCGCCCTACCAACGGATGGATGAGCGGTCAGTAGGGAAAAACTAAAAACAGTGGTACTTTCAGAGCTTTCAGGATGTTCGCGTCCCGTCTTCAGCGATAATGGTTGCATAAACTATACAACGAGGATTGTCTATTTAAAGGCGGCCGAAGGGTGTCAGACAGCATGGAACAACATCTAGTTTTACAGATGAGGCATGTTCATGTCATGCTTACCTCAACTCTGTTGTCACGATTCGTGGATATGCTATTGTGGATGAACAGGGGCTCTTTTATTTGTCGAAGACGGAATTGGCTCTCACGGCAAATAATTTATGGATGTAGGCCGTATGAGCGCTGAGAGGCATGCTCAACGACTGCGGAACTGTTTTCTGCTTTCTCCGTAGCCTGTAATAGTAGTACCATTTGTGATTAGCCCCGGCGTTTTTCCTGTGTGTCCCGTTCCTCTCCCGCTCTGTTTTAAATAACTTTTACTTTGGAGTAGAGATTACACAACCATTATCGCTGATGACGGTTGGTCCCAAAAACTTTGAGAGTATCATTGTTCTGACCCTTTCTTTTGATAAATTATCTATCCGTTGGTAGGGCACTTGTTTGGTTTAATTTCAGAACTCAAGAATGGGTAAGAAAGAAACAACCGCACGGAAGTTCGACGATAGCTACCTTTAGACCGATTAACAAGCAGCTGGCTTTCAAAATCGTCCCTGGAAATTGTTTTTATCCAGTTCACATCTTCCTCAGGCACATTGCATTCTCGAAATGCGTACCGTATGGTTGAGTGTGGTAGTTTGTTAAAGCCTCTTCGAGGTCAAAGAAGGGTGCATGTAGTAGTGTTTGATTTTTTCGTGGTATTTTTCGTTAGTACTCTTGTCTTATGAAGTGCTTCTGTTGCGCTGCAGCCTTCCCTGAGCCCATATTGGTTGTCCTTGGTGCGTGTGATGTTTCTTATCCTGAATAAGTGGTTCGTTCAATAATCTTGTGGACGTGACTTGTAGAACAGTTGACCATGTCACCCTTACCTTTCTATATCGGTATTGTTACGCAGTTTTCCCAAGTAGGGGGTTTTGTTTGCGTGCAACGATTTGGTTGAATTGTGCTGTGAGCCATGTAACACCTGCTGGCAGCAGAGCTTCCAGAATTCGCTTGGTAGGTCATCTGCGCCTGTTGCTTTGTCGTACTTCATTTTTGTTAACGCTAGTTTGACCTCTTCTGTGTTAATTTGTGAGACTGTTTTCGATACTACTATGCCCTGTGAGATCTGCGGGCGTTTGAATTTTTGTGTAGCGATTTAGGAACTTTTATCTGTCCAATATTTCTTTTGATTTTCTCAATACATTTCCTTTTATGTCCCCGATCTGACAGTAGTGACCGCTATTTTCTGTGGCTTGTAAACGTGTTTCTGCCAATTTGTATATGATTAGTTCCCGATGCGGAGCCCCCAATTGTTGATACAATTTTATCATGTGTGTGCTGCTTTCATCTTACTGGCATTTTTCTTTGTCAACTTTTGTTTCGAGATAGCGTTTGCAACTTGCTTCTGTTTGGGTTAATTGCCGTTGTTTGTACATTTGTTTTTCTATTTGACAACTTTTACTGGTACTTCTGCATTCCACTACCATTTGATTTGCTTATTGTTTAGCTTTGTTCTTCCCAGTAGTTGAATTGCGTTTTTGTGTACAGCAGTTATTAGTTATTGTCATGTTTCCTCTTGTGTTTGTTTCAGCTGTTGCGGTAATGACTGCTCCAAGATTGTCTGTGCCAACAGATGTTCTTGAAATTTCTACCACTTAATTCCTTCCGTAGGATTTATCAGTTGCCTTTGTTTTCGTTGAACGTCCTTTCGGATTTCAAGATGGAGCAATCGATGTTGTAGAAGGCAGCTATCACCAGCGATCACTTTTATAATCCTTCTCCTCTCCAGTTCTCTGACCCTAGAAAAGCGTACAGTTTCAGTAAACCAAGCAATTTGTAGTGGATAAACGATAAGTTTTGAAAAGAGCTAATGTTTAACGTAGGCTTCCTGTTTGTCCGCCAAGTACTGAGCCGCTGGCTCACCTCCTGCCACTCCATGGACCAGTTCGGCCTCATGGACGGCGATGTTGCGTGCCCGCGGCTCGACTCCCAGCAATCGGCCGCAGAGAAATATAAAACTTTTACACGATGTAAACGTTACATGTGAAAAACTTAAGAATTTTAATGTAAACAAATTTTGAACATACGTTCTCCATTGCTCCATAAGTGTGCAGCCACCGGCTCACCTTCTACGCTTCCAAAGGTCCCTTCGACCTTCTGCACAGCGCGGAACTGGTCGTGCGCCTTCTCTCCTGGTCTCTGACCCTAGCAAAATATACCATTTCAGTAAACCAAGCAATTTATTGTTGGTAAACGCTAAATTTTAAAGAAAACCAATGTATAACACAGGTTTCCTGCTGCTCCACCAAGTACGGACCTGCGGGCTCACGTCCCGCCAATGAGAGGGCCTCTTCGGCATTCTGGCGGCAGTGTTGAGTACCCGTGGCTCCAGTACCTGTCTTGGGCCGCAGAAAAATATAAAATTTTAGAAAATTATAGCTTACATGGGGAAAACGTAAAACTTTGAAAATGTGATGTTTTAGTACAGGACTGTATGTTTTCATATTTCAGTGTCTTTATTACGGTAGCAGTGTCCCGTTAAATGAAAAACCAACTCCGGAGCTTTCGGGTCTTTCGTGACCCGTCTTCAGCGGTTAGATCATGTATTCACAGTACACATAATCTAACCGCTGAAGACGGGTCGCGAAAGATTCGAAAGCTCCGGAGTTGGTTTTTCATTTAACGGGACACTGCTACCGTAATGAAGACATTGAAACGTAAAACTTTTAATATAAACAACTTTTCTACATATTTTTTGAATTGCTCTGGTTTGTGTGGAGCCGCTGACTCACCACTTACGCTTCCAAAGGCGACTTCGTGCTTCCCGACAGCGCGGAGGTTGCCGCGCGGCTCCTTCTCCTGGTCTCCGACCCTAGAAAAATATACAATTTCAGTAAACGAAGCAATCTATTGTTGATAAGCGATAAATTTCCAAGAAAACCAGTGTTTAACACAGGTTTCCTGCTGGCTCACCAAGTATGGACCTGCGGGCTCACGTCCTGCCACTCCGAGGGCCTGTTCGGCTTTCTGGACGGCGGTGTTGTGTGTCCGCGGCTCCACTCCCGGTGTTGGAGAGCAGAAAAATAAAAAATTTTACAAAATTTAAGTGTTACATGGGTGGCTACAACCATAGGCTATCTATTGGGCAGGTTCATGTCGCCTCTCTTGTAAAAGGAAATCAGCTTGGACTGTAATCATTTTTTAAACTTTTTCGCAGCCAGATAATTATTAAAAGAACGAACAGTGTGTTCATCTGACGGAGAAACGTCTGGAAAGTGTGCTAGACTGCAGAAAATCTTCCAGCCGTATTCGTTCACAACCAGCGAGCACCTTTGGCGGCTTGCGGTGGCGCGTTCGTTGTCCCGCTTGAAGAAAGCATAGTGGCTGTTCCAGTTGAGCTCTCGATCCAATTTCCCTCTAAGTCCTACTAGATGATTAGCCTTACACTTCGGCCGTTACTGTTTCCCCCTCTGGAAGTACCTTCCAATGCTCAATGCCACGTACACTCCAGCAAACGCAAATCAGAAGCTTTCTCTGCTGTCCAACAGATGTGATTTCAGTTGGAGCACGGAGTCAGAGTGAACTCAATGGCCAGTTCAACCGCGATCATCCGAGAGAATTCAGCATTCATTTGCGGTGACAAGATGTTTCAGATACACGCAAATTTCCGACGGTTCATAAAGAGTTCCGTAATGCATTTGAGTCTTCTATTCTTATTCTGATGCCTGAAACCATAGCGTGCATTTCAGCCGACCACATTAACGCTACTAAACAATTTTAAACTATAGCCGGTTGGCAGCAAGATAAAACCATTGCTAACTGGCACTGCTTGTCCACTATTATTTTTAGTCTTTGCTTGCGATGCGTCTGATTTCACAGATGAAAGATGTCCTGAATGCGGCTTAATTCTCTCTTCCATTAACAAAATTTTACGAACCAGTTTTTGGAATCCGTTAAGCAGCTCGCGAGCGACGGTGACAGATTGAAGTTACAAGCGGTTCCCGCTAACCTACTTGAACAATAAAACTGCTTTTCACCATACTTTATTTGACACAGGCGAATAAAGAAAAGACATATTGAAGAATAGAACTGATAACATACGTCGTGTCTTCTAAAAATTTTTTACGCGGAACTTCCAACCCATTTTTAAGTAACAATCATTGCGTAAACGTTCACGGAAATTCCGCGAAAAAACTTTCCAGAAGAAACAATTTAAAAACCTGTTAAGAAGAAGAAAGAGAAAAAAGAAAATAACATAAATCATCCTGCGCTTTGCAATGTACGACAAAAAGACTGAACATAAATTTTTCAAAGAGTACTGAATGATATTTTGAAAAAACAAAAAGGAGGGATTATTTCTTCATCAAAGCGCCAAAATCCGGCTACGTGCAAGGCAGTAGTCTCGCCATTATCCGCGCTGAGCTCTATCAGGCATACGCCGCGAAGAAAGTAGACCATTGCAGTGGCGTGAATTTTTATTAGCAAATAAAAACGTAATGCACCGAATTAATTTTCTGCGAAAGGTCATAATTGTTTCTTCAACTGGAACAGTAGTTCCAAAGGCAGACCAAACTTCAATTACACATCGGCGTGCATACGTATACGTACAGATAACTAGACCTCACTAAAAACATATCGCGGACTATATAGATGGTGGAGCTCGCCTGCGTAACAATTACAATCTTTAATCATGCGGACACAGCTTATCGGAATATAGAGCAGACTGATCATTCCTGTACTAAACTTTAGTCACCTAGAAACTAGGTCCTTGGAACTACTGTTGCAGTTGAAGAAAACAATTATAACCTAGTCTCTAGGTCAGCCATTCTCAACCTTTTTTGCGCTAGGCCCCCCTTGGAAGGTGTTCTTAGGTGCCAAGCCCCCCTCTTCCTATTGGTCAATTAATTTTTGTGTTTTTTGTACAGCAGCCAATCAGCTTCTAACGCCAACATCCTAGGATCAAGTTAATGCACTGATACAATGCGAATATATAGTCGTCAAATCATTTACTGATAAGCGCGAAGAAACTGAGCATTTCATAAAGTGAAAGATCCTCAGAAAGGCTACGCGAAAAAGAATTATCAAACTAATGAGATCCTTGAGGGTTGCACTTCTTTGGGAGTTTCATCAAGTCTGGTTCCAAGTTGGACAATGACAGTCGCAGGTCGCCTCTGGCAGCGACATCCATTCTGTTCCTAGACTTTGTTAAGGCCTACCTTACTAAATCTAAGACTACCTTACTAAATCCGCACTCTACTAAATACGTTGAGGGAAACGCTATGAAAAAGGTTTGCACCCTTTCCCACAATGCTGGAAATTTGTTTGGCATATCATTCATAATCCAAAACTCTTTCCCATAGTGATCGAATTGGCGACGGGCACTTGTGTCACTTTGAAGATCAATAAAATTCTCTTGAATTTCTGTGTCAACTTCAATGGCTGACACTCCAAATGGATCTACAATCCAATCAGGGATATTCAAATTTACCAGGTCATGAAACCTTTCTTCCATGTCCGTTCGAATTTGCTTCAGGTGATTTACATAAACCAGAAGGTTATCGTCGTTCACTTCCTCAGCAATTGTCTTCAGGTTCGAGAATTGCAAAAACTGACGACGACCTACGTTATGCCAATAGACTTCAAGTTTTTTGAGAAAAGAGACAACCGCTACCTTGCTGTTCATGAGGTTATTATCTCTGTCTTGTAAATGGTTTATGGTCTTCTACGGCTTTTCCCGTTTATCTGTTGTGCTTGTATCTGTAAATTAGACGAAATAACTGCTCTACCAACGGATGGATGAGCCGTTAATAAGAAAATGTACAGATGTCAATACACTCAACTTTTAATGTTCAGAGCTTTCGGAACGCTCTAGTTCCGTCGTCAGTGAGGTCAGAGGCGACCTCCGTGAATGACAACCGAGAGGGAACGTGCCTTGTAAAGCCTTGTTTAAAGAATTAAACTTCTCAAAAATGTCAGCAAGATAGAATATGTCCGCTTTAGCGTCAATGAGTTTGTCTCCGTATTCCTTATCAGACATAAACTCAACTATCGTTCTCCATAGTGCAACAAAACGCTGAAAACAATTTCCTTTTGAGAGCCACCTAACTTCGGTATGTAACAGCAGCGTATCGAAGTCTTCGTTATTTTCTTCACAAAGTTGCCGGAACAGACGATTCTGGAGCGCGTGGGATTTGATGAAATTCACAACGTGAATGACAACCGAGAGGGAACGGTTTAGGCGCGATCCTAACTTCTTTGAGACCAAATGCTCTCTGTGAATGACGCAATGGATAGTGAAGACTGAAGGTAGCACTGTTTTCAAATGTGCTATGAATCCTCTGTACCGCCCTACCATAGAAGCGGCGCCGTCAGTCGCGCATGCGATTACATTCTGAAATGGGATGCTCTTCTCATTAAAGTAGTTTTGAATTTTTCCAAACATGGTCCGTCCCTTAGTATCAGATCTAATCTTCCTGACAAACAACATTTCTTCCATCAGCGTGTTTGCATTCCAGAATCTGACATAAGCCATGAGAAGAGCGTCGTTGTCTTGCAAAGTGGTTTCATCTACTTGTAAAGAAAATTTTTTCAACCGAAGTAAGGCTACCAATTGATCTTCAACGTCGAGTGCCATTTCATCGATTCTCCGGCAAACAGTGGAGTTGCTCAATGGAATTGCCTGAACAGTATCCCTGGCATTCAAAGTCATGACGTCGGACAGTATTATGGACACTGCAGGCAGGATGAGCGACTCACCGACGTTGTGGGCATTTCCAGTTTGTGCTATCAGTTTACTAATCTTGTAAGACGCAAGAGTGCCCTTGTCCAATTGCTGTGAACATTGGCCCATAATTTGAGGCAGTGTTCCCCTTTTGCGAAAGCTATCCCTCAGACTCAAAAAATATTCCAAGGGCTTGTTTTTGTACTCCGAATGCGCGCTAAGTAAATGTTTCTTCATTTTGCAAGGCTTCATGCCCTCATTTGAAAACGAACACATGCACAATAAACACATGGGCAATAACTGGTCGCGAGGAGACGGGACAAAACCGTATGCCAAGTACTCCATGGAATAATACTGACACTTCTTCTTCGCCAAAGAACCCATGAGTGACATTTTAACGAACGCTAACAAATACGTGAACCGAGAGAAATACAAAAGTGAACATACCGTCACGGGATGAGTAGGTCCAAATTTTCCGTGTAGAAAAAATGTGATTCGAAAAGCAGATATGTATAGAGGACTGGCACAAATTCTCACCGTCTCAGTCTACCTAATTACCCTTGTCTCGATAAGGCCTCTCGCCCCCCCCCTGATACTCTCTCGGCCCCCTGGGGGCTACAGGCCCCCCGTTGAGAATGGCTGGTTTAGGCACGCGAGTCAGCTAGGTTGTCGTCAGACTTCACGAGTGTAACAAAGAGCTGGAGCGCGTACTCCTCGACCAAAGAGAGCACTGTGCTGATATGTCGCCGAATGAGCATCTCACCGGCTGCCTTCGTCCCCAGCCGGGCCTTCCCTGCTAACCCATCAGAGATCCAGCGGTGGACGGTCGACGAATCGGTCATCAGCTCGATAGTCTTCATTTTCCAGGAGGGTCAAGCTGAGCCCTCGGATGACGGGGTCCAGCTCCGCCATGTTTCTGCAGCCAGCTTCTCTTTCCTATGCTGGACGTCACCCCGGCGCAACCAAGACGCATCCTCTACGATCACGCCTCCGATCTCCACGCCGCGTCCAGCGCCAAGCCGCTAGCGTCGACCCATATCCTGGCCATGTCGCCAGATACGTTCTAGACCCCTCGGCCGGGTTGTGCTCTTTCACTCGAGCTGCAATCTCCTCCAAGAGAGGTCTAATCGTTCCTCGTCGATAGGCTCGTCCCAGCTTTTCGTAGCAGCGTTAGCTGATCGTTTGGCAAACGCAGCAGCCACCGTCAACCACCCGCACACAGGAAGGTGGCCCAAGGGCTCACCGCAATATGCAAACACCGCTCGACGAGTCAGCTCTTGCAGCACGTCGCCTACTGGGTTGCCTCTTGCCCACGTCAACTGGCCGCGCTCCCCGCAGACTTTCAAGCCGAGGACGCGCGCATCGTCGAATAGGCGCTCGGGAGGCTTGCACTCAAGCTCTTCTTCCACACGGCTAGCTGGGACTATGTTCTCACTAACCAATATGTGGTCGATATACGCCGACGTCCCTCGCTTTATCGCCGGGTTCTGCGAAAGCACGAAACTGAGGACCGTCTTCATTACCAGGGGCGCCACGTTCAGGCCGAATTTTAGGCGCGTTAGGCAGTACTTGTGGCTTCTAAATTCTAGCGTCTGGTAGGGCCACAAGGCCTCGTCCACGTGGACTTGCAGGTAGGCATCCTTCAGATCGATCACGGCGACGTTGGCGCCTTGTCTTCGCCACTGCCACAGTAAAGGGCTCGATATGAGCGTTCAACTTACGGAAATCCATAACTGGGCGGACTTTCTGCTTGTGCCGTTGGACCACCGCCATTAGGGAATCAGCCCCTTCGCTTGACCGTGGCAACGGGTGTCGTACGGAACGAGCCATCCCTTGTGGACCCACTTCTCGAATTCCGCCTCATACGACGCTCGGACCCGCGTGCTCGGTGAGTATTCCTTCACTGAGTGGTTCAGGACGACTGGCCCTTCACCAGCCGTCCACTTCCAGGCAGCGGTCCAAACCTGCGTTGCTGAATCAAAAGCTACGGTGAAGTTCCGCTCCTCTAGCCTGACCGGGACCACACCTGCAGAGCAGACCAGGGCGCTTTCCGAACTGAAGCTCACCCGTGGGCCCTTAGTCACGAAGACCCTTCCAAGGGCCTCTATGTCGTTCATGCCAAGCATGAAGTCGAAGCCAAGTGGCTTGGCGTCAACTATAATCGCTTCGACAGTAGCTCGGCTGGCATCAGTCCGCTCCAGGCCTACGACTCCCACGCCTTGGCAGTCCAGCTCCTTTCCGTCGACTGCCAAGAGCCTGATGGGCCGTCTCGTCCACCGTTTGCAACTTCTGACATGAGTCACGCACTTTGAGCATCCAGTGTCGACTAGCACGTGGCGAGGGATGCCGTCGATGCGCAGTCGTATGGAAGGCGGCGCCTTGGTCGACAACGGTTGGGGGAGTAGGTTGGCGCTGAGGCCTCTTCGCCATGGGCGTTTCCCTGGTTCCCGACATCGGCGACGTCTGAAGCGTCACGACGGCGACCTTGTCGCCCTCTCCTGCGAACATCCGCCCTTGGCGGCCCATCGGCGTCCGGGCTCTGGCGCGGAGTCGGGCATTCTCTAGCAAAATGATCCAGTCCGCCGCAGGAGAAGCGTTTCCGCGCCAGATAGATTTGCTGCTGGCTCCGCGGTTCCCAGGCAAGCGTCGCTGCAGCCCATTGGGAAGTCGTCATTGAGCACAGTGCGGGCTCGGCCGACGATGTCGTCCAAGCTTAGGTTCTCCATGCATGAACTCACGCGGAGCAGCTGGAGGATGCTACCTGGCAGTCCGTCCACAAATGCACAGGCCAGTGCCTTGTCCGACACTCCACCGAAGAGCCTTGCCAGTCTTCGCAGATCCGCCAAAAACGAATCCGGCTTTTCGTTCGGCTTCAGCTTCCTTGAGACGAACCACTCATAGGCAACGAAGGAGTCTACTTCGAATGCCGCCCCTTAGAGCATTCTTAACTTTGGCAGCGTTTCTCTGGTGTTCAAGAGGAAGCTGGCTATACACGGCGAAGGCGCTACCAGTCAGTCGCAGCAGTATGACGCTCGTGACATCATCGATTCCTCGGATCCGGCACACCAGCTCGAGCTTGTCGAGCCATTCAGAGATCGGTTGATTCGACGAGCCGTCATATTCAGGAATTTGTCGCACGTCAAGGGAAGCGTCGGTCCGCCGGGGCTCCGTCTTTGCATCAGCAGAAGTATCCATTCGGTTAGGCTCCATGCCTCGATAGCTTGTGCGCTCCAAACGGTTGCCGATGAACGGTCGCAAGGCTTTACTGTCGATGAGAACAACGGTACAGAAAGATACGTAGGTGAGTTGGAGAAAGCCAGAATACCTCGTGCTCTGAGCGGCGCGTTTATATACCCTTCCCTGACCTGCGCATTGGCCACATGTCGGGCACAGGTCAGGGATCAGCGGCCGTCAAGAGATTTAGCCCGCGGCCGGCGCGGGTGTCCGGCGAAGTCGCAAATGTTTACGTCCTCGCCTGGGAGAAACGCCCTTCGCCAACAGGTTGCGCCCGCTTTGGGGCCGTGGACGTGCGCAGCCACCGGCAGAAACCATAAACGGGTCCCATCGTACAGGAACATTATCATGAAAATGTACGCACTCTTGACCAAATGCTACGTATTCATTGACGGTCCATTGGTCGTTTGGCATCGGTTAATGCTGAACCGACGGTACTCAAACGTCCACGTTCCCACCCAAACCTCAGACTTCCACTGTCCTCAGCGTCATTAGCCTTTGACCTTCAATGAGCCTGTAAATGTTCCAGCGCCCCCTTGACAATCATTCATGTAATAAGGCGTGCATTCTAGGGCAATGGAACTCGGAAGGCCACGAAAAGCTGAAAAGATGAATCATGTTCGTAGAGAAGCAGAACATGGCTTGAAGATGAGTCTTTTTGTAAGGGCTTCGTGGAAGCAAGTAAATTATTTTGTTACCAATTCAAGACTTTGACTCACTCAGGATTCTGGCGTCACGAAATTTCAATCAGTTGGGTTATACGAACCATTCAGTGTCACGTGGCAATCAGCATTTCGATCTTAACAAGTATGAAGCCTTATTTAACATTGCACTCTATTCGGACTTCGATAAATTCGCAAGTTCGACCGTTCAGGATGTTAACTCGTCCAACCTGTCGACTCACATTGCATTCAGAACAATTCGGGAGTTGGGCCCATTCGAAATTCTGAAATGCTCGCTAACTTAAAGCTGTGAAAGTCGGTTCGAAGGGAAAAACAGAGGAATGAGATAGAGGTGAACACGGAGTAACTCAAAGCTATTGTACAGAGTAAAAACAGACGCATGGCCAACGGTCAAATAGCGATGGACAAGCGATAACCGATCAACATAAGAAGGTTGGAGGTACAATGGCCTCGGCTGAACAGATTAGTATCTGTACGCATTTTATTTTGTTGCATAGCTTCTGTTGGAGGTCTACTAAATGGCGAGGTGCATACAAATAACGCCATTGTAAAACCATGCACAAGACTTTTCAGGGGCTAAAATGCTTCCTTAAAAAAGGTTTTGTCCTTGCGCTTATTTACGTGCTGACCAACCAACTTGTCAAATTTCGGTCAACATAGAAAGGTGGTCAACTTTGGAGGCTCCCTCCACTGTATTTACCTACAAGCGTCAAACTGAAATGTTCGTCAACTTGATCGATTCGTCAAAGTGATTGCTTCAGCAACCTGATCGACTTTTGCCGTGTGGCAACGTTATTTGTTTCGACGTAAAGCGCACGTATGACAAAGTAATCATGGTCAAACTATAGCTGTAACGTTGCCTAATCGACAGCAAACCACGTAACTCGCCATTGCAAAATGAAAGCGTCAAATCAACTGTGGCGAAGAATTCTTCACTGGCAGCGCTACAGAGGATGCCAATTTACTTACATCAGTAAAAGTGGAGCGCTGCTCAGTTTGCATGGTTCATCGGTCAGCAACCGTAACGTGCAAGTGTACTTACATGCTAGCCACTCAACAATAAATACAGTGGGGACATGCAGGTTCTTATACAGTACTTAGTTAAGTCCCTTCAGGGCCTATTTTTAGTTACCCGAACTGGAAATCTTTTGTTCAGAATAATTTCGGTTTCCAAAGCAAATCTATTTAGCCACCTAATCGTAATGTACATTGCATGATAGAGCAATATATAACGTTTTCGACCAAGCGACGATTCATATAGCAATAGGGCAGGTTTGCATGCATCTACGTGCTTCTGTGCTTGTTAACCTGTGCTGTTATTACGAAAGCGAAAAATTACTGGCTGATCATCAAACAGTGTAACTCAATTATTGCTGATCTCGCCTTCATTGTTTAAAGCCAGGCTGCATTGCGAACGAACGTTGAATTGCGTGTTTCAAAACGGTGTTATGATGATCTGTTCTAAAGATCACCACTAATTATTTGAAAGCATTATGCTTGAAAATAAACTTCTACAGTTTCCAAAGTACACTATTAACCCAAGAAATGTTTTGTAGAAGAAAGAAGGAATCTTGCGTACTTTTTATGCTCAGGTATGCACTTTTCCACAGTATAGTGATGAGTACTAATTAAAGGGTAGGGTGTCTTTAAAAGGAATGTAGCGTACTGTTTTGTCGCTTTCACTTGCTGTTTGCTGATGCTTTCAATTTTCATTGTTACCCTTTCGGTTCATTTTCAACTTGAAATTATCGCTTTTTGAAAAACAGGTTTCTTGTGATATAAATCGTTTAACGATGTATTTCATGCAGTTAAAACTGAAGTTTACTTGACAGCTAATGTCGTGAATGTTTTGTTTCTCATGGATTGTGCAGTTCAATGTTTGAAGCTTGTTTACAACGGCTCGCTAAATTAGCAATGGCAAAATATTCGCAGAAAAATTCGGTCCTTATTCGCGTTATACGAAATGCTCACGCAACAGTAGTTTAAGCTTTTGGGACTCAACTGAATCCGACCTCATGGGAGGGCAAAGGCAGTTGTGATTGCCCGCCACAGTGTTCTTATGCTCGAGACAACGGGTCAAAGCGCTGTTGCGCAGCACCCGGTCTGTTTGATCAGATCAGCCGATGCTTCGCTGACCTTGACACCTTAGCCTCAGTTGATGGAAAGGGGTTTAATGGCGGACGTAGAATGCCTTTTTTACTTTCGTAAGGAAAACAGGCTCTCGCTACATGCGATCTTTGCCCGGGGGTAGAGCTAACGTTGAGAGATGTATGCTGTCACTGAGACTTTGATCGCGCTCGCCGTTTTCTTGAAATATCTTTTCTCGGTGGCTGTCTCTGCAAATTTATGTTTTGGTCTGCCACGACCTCTTCGTTGTAGAATGTTCGCTGACATCGTCGCGTCGTGCGTTGTCCAATTGTTCGGATTGATTTGCGTTGAATTCGTTCGGTCGACGTCTAAACGGTTCTTTGTAGCCGTTGACTCCGTCTACATGTTGTCTGAACCTGTGAAACAGGATGCTCCCCGTTTCTCTTTTGTAGAAAGCGTTGCAACTACATGCAAGTATATAAACAACATCAGGTCTCTCATCTGACGACATTTCGATCTTATTATTTCGTAGAGATCGTAATAGTGCCAGGATTTTGAGGAACACACTGAAATCGAGTGTTCTCTTTAGACGTTAGAGACGTTAATTAATTCCCGTGTAGTAGGGTAGAACAATAAGGAGCCTGGTTATATTGGGCAAATAACCTTTAGCATGTTTAGTCTGCCCTGTATTACGACAGACATGTGATTGGCAGTATAACCGCTATGAAGATATAGTGTCTTCGTACGGGACCAAATAATTTCATTTTTTGGCTTCTTTTTGTACGGATTTTCTATGTCCTGTTGAAAAAAGACGGGTCAAGTTTTATTCATACGTCATTCCTTAGACCGCTGATGAAGGGTCAAGTTCGGACCCGAAAGCTACGGACAGTTTATTAATAAAAGTTTTTTTTTCAACGGGACAGAAAATCCGTACAAAAAGAAGCCAGTATAACCGTTAATGTAAAGTGCCCTTTTAATGTGCCTGAGTTCTTCTTCAGGATGCTTTGCATCACAAATGCTCGCCGCGATGTCTACCGTTCCACGAATGATACCACTCATCACTGAACGCGGATGGGGAGAAGCGAAATAGAGGTAACTATCAGAGTAGGCTGGTTTACGGCATATGTTCTTTAACCTGTGAGGTCTTCTGATGACTAGAGCGTCAAGAAAGGGTAACGAATTTCTAATCTTTTTCGATGGTAAAGTAGATGTAAGTCTGGAAGAAACTGTTTATGTGTTCAAAGAGTAGCTCTTCCTTACCACTCTCCACGGTAGTGAAGATATCGTCCATACACCGTTTGAAAAGGCTTGGGACAAGCGGCTTTAGTGTTGTTTCGCTTGTTTTCCGGAAGTTCCATGAACATTTCAGCTAGAACGGGAGAAAGAGTGCTTCCCATTACAGCTCCGCTGTTCTGCAGGAAGAAGTTGTCTTGAAACTTAAAATAGTTCCTTCCTTTATGCAAATGGAGATAAATATCAGGATGTGGAACGGCTTGGGCTTCGTCCTATGCATGAGGTTTGTGTCTGCCGCGTGGTCTTCTAAAAAATTTGCGGTGTACATCAACTCGTGAAGAGCTGGGTGTCTGGCAATGGAATAACGGGTCGTCATTTTGATTTTTCCGTTGCCTAGGAGCTCGTATACCACGCTGACGACGGAACTACAGCATCTCGTAAGCTATGTGCACTAATTCCTCATTTTGGGGACTGAGCAGGTGCCGGATTAGTGCATTTGCCGAATTACCAGTACTCACGGCAGGACATGCAATTTACCCAAGAGCTATCTGCCTTGATTGGCTCTTGAGTTACCCTGTGAACTAGTACAGGTTGTTCGATAAAGGAAGCTGATCATGGATTGTAACTTTAATGAAGAGAGGCAAAGTAAACAGCAAAGGTGCAGAAAACGTGACTAGCAAAAGTAGAGCAACTTTTTTGCCCAGGTTAAAAAGGTTCATAATAGCCATTGATCATCATAGTGAAAGCGAAGTTCTGATGTTCGGAAAAGAGGCAGTTTGGAACTGAAGAAGTGAGTTCCGTCTAGATTACTCCGTTCGTCTGGAAAGTGACTTACAGGCCATAAACTCATGGCAATAGGGGAGGAATATTTGGATGAGCAGAAGTTGAAGGCATTGGATTTTCAAATGCCAGCGCATTCCACTAGGTGTTTAGCCATTTTTTTGAAAATGTCTTTCAAAGTGAGCTGTTTCATATACTTTGGCCTTTCTCTGATTAGCTTATCCTGCAGCATTGAATGTTCACCGAGCAGCTGCATGCATAAAATCGTCATGAATCATAATTAATGCGCAGGGCAGTTGCCTTGCTGTCATTTAGGTCGGTCTGCTTTGTCCATAGCTTGCCGTCGTCACAACCTAATTGCTCACCGAAATGTGTAGGAATGAGCGATCTTTCCGAATTAGCAAAGCCCAGATTAGTGACAACTTAGTGCATATTGTTTTCCCTGTTTTCCTTAACAATTTGCTCATCTACTCGCTAGCAGGACATTCATTTTTATTTTCTACACATACAGATAATAAGGAACAGGAAGGATTTGTGAAAAGGTCAAAACGAAAATTCACGACAGTTGTAAGTGCAGCAACTTTGTTTGCACGTAGTTTAATGATTGAGACCGTCCAGTTTTATGGTCAGCGACTTTAATTGCAGGAAGCTTTAACGTGGAATTGGTGTTGTGCTTGAAAACAGTGGAATGAAGTATCTCCTATCATGACGTCATGCGCAAAGGATATCATCCCTATTCCACTTGATACTTTGGTTGGGCATTTATTCTCTAATTGCAGTTGCTGCATGCTATCAAATGGGGTAAACTACGTTATATGAAAAATGAAAATTTTTTCTTTCTCGTTTGTCCCACTATGCAGGGTCTGGCACCTCCAACAATATTCTTCCATTTGCATCTGTCTAGCTCTTAGTCTTTCCATGATTCGTAGTTATTTTATGTTTGCCCGCATTCTGTCCATGCGCTTTAATTTGTCACCCTCTTGGACGTTTGCCCTCTATTGAAGTATGGAGTAGTAGCTGTCTTGCAAGATGATTGTTTTTCCCGTCGGTGTACATGTCCAAATCACCCTAGGCATTTTTCTCCAGCTTTGTTCACTGTAGGCTCTACCCCCAATAACAATCTTACTATTTCGTCAGAGGTATGTTCCAACCTACTCATTCCGAGAGTACCCCTAAGCGTGGTCGTTTCCTCGACATTTAAGAGATGCTCTTCTTTCTTGTTAGTCGCCCAGCACTCAGAACCGTAGAGGACCGCTTAGCAAATGACAGTGCGGTAGACTTTCGGCTGCAGTTTTCGTGCAAGCTCTCTGTCACATAAAATGCTGGTTAGCGTTCTCCGTCGCTGCCAAGCTGTCTGTATGTTAGCTGGTACATAAGTTGTGACACCTCCGTCATATAACAGGAGCTTCCGAAGTATTTGAATATCAGAACTTCAGTTAAGTGTTCATGAATTCAAGTTGATTGTGCCGGGGGCTTGGGATTCAAATTCTATGTGTACTATCTTTCTGAAATTTAGCTTTAAGGCCGCATCGTAATGCATGATTTTTTTCGGAATAATTGCTTTGCTTCTAAAGCTTTATGCGTTTCCGCCATGAGGACAGCATCATCGCGGATAGCATGGAATGCGGTTATAACATTCTTCACTGGTGAACGTGTCCATTCCAGTCATGAAAAGCAGCTAGCAGGAAGCAGAATTTTAGTTTACCCCTAGCGTAATTGGGAAGGTCCGGGTCTACTCTGCGCTTGCACGCACTTTGCTCCTCGTGTGGTTATCGACCTTCATATTCTAACTTTTGTATGGTTGTTTCCTGCCCGTTTTTGGATTCTGAAATCAAACTGAACAAGCGCCCTACCGACGGATGGATGAGCGATCAGTAGGGAAAAACTAAAAACAGTGGTACTTTCAGAGCTTTCAGGATGTTCGTGTCCCGTCTTCAGCGATAATGGTTGCATAAACCATACACTGAGGATAGATTATTTAAAGGCGGCCGAGGGGTGTCAGACAGCACGGAACAACATCTAGTTTTACAGATGAGGCATGTTCATATCATGCTTACCTCAACTCTGTTGTCACGATTCGTGGATATGTTATTGTGGATGAACAGGGGCTCTTTTATTTGTCGAAGACGGAATTGGCTCTCACGGCAAATAATTTATGGATGTAGGCCGTATGAGCGCTGAGAAACATGCTCAACGACTGCGGAACTGTTCTCTGCTTTCTCCGTAGTCTGTAATAGTGGTACCATTTGTGATTAGCCCCGGCGTTTTTCCTGTATGTCCCGTTCCTCTCCCGCTCAGTTTTAAATAACTTCACTTTGGAGTAGAGATTACACAACCATTATCGCTGATGACGGTTGGTCCCAAAAACTTTGAGAGCATCATTGTTCTGACCCTTTCTTTTGATAACTTATCTATCCGTTGGTAGGGCACTTGTTTGGCTTAATTTCAGAACTCAAGAATGGGTAAGAAACAACCGCACGGAAGTTCGACGATAGCTACCTTTAGACCCATTAACAAGCAGCTGGCTTTCAAAATCGTCCCTGGAAATTGTTTTTATCCAGTTCACATCTTCCTCAGGCACATTGCATTCTCGAAATGCGTACCGTATGGTTGAGTGTGGTAGTTTGTTAAAGCCTCTTCGAGGTCAAAGAAGGGTGCATGTAGTAGTATTTGATTTTTTCCTGGTATTTTCCGTTAGTACTCTTGTCTCATGAAGTGCTTCTGTTGCGCTGCAGGCTTTCCTGAGCCCTTATTGGTTGTCCGTGGTGCATGTGATGTTTCTTATCCTGAATAAGTGGTTCGTTCAATAATCTTGTGGACGTGACTTGTAGAACAGTCGACCATGTCACCCTTACCTTTCTATATCAGTATTGTTACGCAGTTTTCCCAAATGAGGGGTTTTGTTTGCGTGCAACGATTTGGTTGAATTGTGCTGTGAGCCATGTAACACCTGCTGGCAGCAGAGCTTCCAGAATTCGCTTGGTAGGTCATCTGCGCCTGTTGCTTTGTCGTGCTTCATTTTTGTTAACGCTAGTTTGACCTCTTCTGTGTAAATTTGTGAGACTGTTCCCGATACTACTATGCCCTCTGAGATCTGTGGGCGTTTGAATTTTTGTGTAGCGATTTAGGAACTTTTGTCTGTCCAATATTTCTTTTGATTTTCTCAATACATTTCCTTTTATGTCCCCGATCTGACAGTAGTGACCGATATTTTCTGTGGCTTGTAAACGTGTTTCTGCCAATTTGTATATGATTAGCTCCCGATGCGGAGCCCTCAATTGTTGATACAATTTTAACATGTGTGTGCTGCTTTCATCTTACTGGCATTTTTCTTTGTCAACTTTTGTTTCGAGATAGCGTTTGCAACTTGCTTCTGTTTGGGTTAATTGCCGTTGTTTGTACATTTGTTTTTCTATTTGACAACTTTTATTGGTACTTCTGCATTCCACCATCATTTGATTTACTTATTGTTTAGCTTTGATTTTCCCAGTGGTTGAATTGCGTTTTTGTGTGCAGCAGTTATTAGTTATTGTCATGTTTCCTCTGGTGTTTGTTTCAGCTGTTGCGGTAATGACTGTTCCAAGATCGTCTGTGCCAACAGATGTTCTTAAAGTTTCTAGCACTTGATTCTTTCCGTAGTATTTATCGGTAGCCATTGTTTTCGTTGGGCATCCTTTCAGATTTCAAGATGGAGGAATCGATGTTATGGAAGGCAGCTATCACCAGCGATCACTTTACAATCCTTCATCAATTTGAGTTTACGTCGTCGGGTTTCCCAGTAATCTATTGGCGTGTTTTGTTTTCCATTTGCGAACGTGATCAAGTGGTTATCTTTCTTGATGAAGTATGTGTTTGCTATAGCTGGGTCACGCGCAGAGACGAAGAGTCAATTATTCTTTCGCCTTCCTGATTGCGTGCACCATATCCATGGCATCCGCGGTAGACTCTAGCTGCACCTTTCGTTTTACCGTAGCCATTTAAAACAGCTCCATGGAACAGTTGTTCTTCCGGTATGCCACTGGTAAAGGTTTTCAGATCTTCTCAGAACTTAGTTTTTCCCGTTCGGTGGAGGCAATCCGTGGGGTATAAGCGGAAACAACTGTGATTGAGCATTTCTCAAGATTTGGTTTGATTGCATGAGACGGTCACTGATGCGATCTATTGCTGCGACTTTTCTCTAAGGTGTGTGACTCTTGAAGATATGATGTCTTGGTACGGGACTATAAGTTGTCATAATGAAGTGTTTTTATTACGGAGTGTATGTCCCGTGTTATGTAAAATAAATTTTAATCTCCGGAGCTTTCAGGTCTATCGTGACCCGTCTTCAGTGTTCATAAAATGAATGTAATTTCCGAAGCGAGGTCAACCTTCAATCGTTTTTAACGATTTTCCATTTGTTCCATATTTGTTAATGACTTATTTCTTTACTTTTACCAGGTGCTCCTGTATGTCATCCACTTAGTGAGCAGCAATTGTGGCGTGTGATAATATTTGTCCTTAGATCACTTATTGCTGCTTCTTAATCCCGATTGTAGGTTATATTGTGTCTAATGTAAAGGGCCTCTTTAAGTCTTCTTAAGCGTAGGTTACTTTCATAGCCTAAGGCCTTTGGTTGAAGGGGCTGTTTGCAATGCACCGCGTGTTCCATTACAGCGGAAGGTTGTATCGCCTTTTCCATGGTGACTCTTGGATTCAATATTGGCCTTCCACGATGAGCCATTGGGGTGCCATTACTGTGGAGGTTGTTTTTTGCGTTGTTGTAACTGTTGAGCTTTATGTGTTCGTTGAATCAAATGTGGAACAAATGGACAATGGATAAAAGTACACATTACTTGGAACAAACAAGAAACAAATTTACAAATATGAACACAAAAAATGGATAAAAACGTGAATTGACGATGGAAGAAAATTGAAGAATAAGTCAATATGTGTGCACAAAAAATTCTACAAGATATACGGAACAAAGAAAGTGGCAGCTGACAGACACAGAAGAAACCTCCAACAGAAAACTTTAAAACTCTCGTTTTAAACCGTTAAAAACGATTGAAGGTTGACTTCACTTCGCAAATTACATTCACTTTATGACCGCTGAAGACGGGTCACGATAGACCCGAAAGCTCCGGAGATTAAAGTTTATTTTACATATCACGGGACATACACCCGTAATAAAGACACTTCAAGGTGTTTTACTAGTGTAACGGCCATGCTCTTTCTGCCGCTTTATGTTCTATTTTATAGGAATTTGTATCCATCGCCATTATCACGAAGTTTTTTACCTTTCCATTTTGTTTCTTGTTGGCACGCCATATCGATCCGGTAATGTTTTAACAGAGCCCCTACTTTGCGATGTCTTCTGGTGAGCGCACAACCATTAAGAGTTGCGATTCTAAATGGAACCTGTTGTACTACGTGGACATTTTCGTGGTGTTCTTTACTCACCGGTTTCTTTACCCGATCGTGTCGATTTGGAGTTTAGATTCTGCAGCTTTTAGAAAGAGGTCATTCAGACTTAACTTACGAGTGAAATGTTTGAAACATGAAACACACATTTCTTTATATCGCTTTGGTTTGTAGCGAAGTGATTCTAACTTTTCTGTTTGTGTGACTTGTTGTCGTGTCAGCCTAAGAATAAACTTCGCAGCCTTGTGCTTCATTTTTGATATGTACTGGTTGCAGTATGGAATCACTCTTCGACCTAAATTTCAGGCCACATTTTACTTTTTGTGTCGACTTGTATGGAGTTTCACCTGCGGTCTCAGATGAATTGCTATTCGAAGCTGTTAGCTTATCATCACAGCTCCTGCCGGATGCATTCGACTGCTTTACTATGGCCAAATTTAGTGAGATTTTTGCGTTTTTTCATAATGTATCAGCTTTTGTTGGTGTTGTGGTGCCAGGAAACAAAGCTGCGATAAGTAATACGAGTTGGGCATATTTCTAATACTGGTAAACTATAAATGGAGTACAAATAGCAAAATGAAAGAGTAATAACGGTTCCTATGCATTTTAATCAGCCTGGAGAGCAGTATAGACGAAGCCTGTTAAGTCATGCTAAGTCATACGATAAGATTGCAGTTACACAACATACAAAAGAGCCTAAGCAGATGTTGTGTTCATCAGCGCCAGATTTGTTGATCTCCGTCAAAAGTGGCGTCATAGTTTTCCTGGGAGAAGCCGCTTAGAGTCAAATTGGCAGATGTGAAGGGGCCACCCTGTGTGACTGCGGAAACTTTTTGAAACCAACGAACTTTTTTATGAATGGGCATTGATTCACCATGGAAGTTTTTCTTGAAAACTGTAGGGCAATTTGAAAAAAAATTAGTAATACAATATTCTTTGACAGTAAATTTACCGTTTAGAGCAAATTTCATGTCTTCATTTTTGCAATGTAAAAGTAATGGTTATCTTCCAGGACATTTCCTGTTCTTCAATCGTGGATGCTTTATAATATTTCGTACTGAATGATGGACGCTTTGTAGCATTATGACTTTTTGCCGTTTTGAATGACGGACCAGTTTGCCTTTTTTACTTTAAAAAACGATTACGAATAAATTCTTGTCGAATTAACTTTTATAAGTCCCAAAGTGAGCTTATAAGCATGCAAATTTCATTTGTTATTCCTTCCCTGCAGAAAGCGATTAAGGAAGGGTGTTTCCTAGTACTGTCCGAGCTCTCATTATTAAAAATATATTGGCGAAATTTGCCATCGTTTGATAAGACTGAGTTAGAACAGACAGACGAACGCAATCTGAGCGCTGCCATCTACCTGCACAACTGATTTTGCACTAACCGCTTACTGCTACATCTATAACTTACGAAAGGAGTTTAAAGAGAGAAAGATAAGAAGGTACAGCATAATTCGATAATTAAAAAATGTAAAACAGTCAATCTGTAACGCAGAATTCAGAGAAATTAGAGCTGCAGTGTAAAACTTAAAAATAGGAGGGGGCGAGGGACAGATTAATCGAGTTCTCAACCATCATTCTACCCACAATAGAACCCCCGAAGTTGACCACTCCTTTATGTTGACCGCCTCCCTAAGTTGACCGGATTTTGACCAGTTGGTTGGTCCGCACGTTAATAAACGCAAGGACAACTCCTATACGTTGACCACCCCCGTAAGTGGGAAGTTGACCGCTTTAGCCTTGACCTGGAATATGCACGCAATGCTAATTTGTACTCTGTAAGTTGACCATTTCAGTTTGCACTGTGTCAGTCGCTAGCAGCTGTTAACCGTCAGTGCCTGAATGTGCTATTATTACTCAACGTAGCGAAGTTTTTCATTACCGTGCATTAAAGATTCCTGCTTACAGAACCGATTCTGTCGCTTTGACGATGCTTTTTCCATGTTTTCCAGTGCAGCTTGCGCGTTTCCTTGTTCACATAACCTCTCGCCTAGGCGTCAGCAGCATTCTCCCATGGAGTGAAGTATGACGAATCGAGCCTAATTGTATTTGTTTGAGTCGAGCTCAATTCTATTTATTCACTTTGCTATAGCCATGCGGCAGGGGTCCCTAACTTGTCTTCGCGAGTAAAGATAGTCCGGCTTACGCAGTAGTAGCTACAAAACTGGTTACAGTTTGCCCTATGGCCAAACGGAAAGAATCGAGAGAGTTGCCACCGAAAAATAAGATGAAAAATGCCCGGAAATGTTGAGCGGGGGAAGCCCGCGCGGAGTTCGCCCTTACCGCTTATGTTTGTGGTATGAACAAGCACCAAACTAGAATTGACACCTTTTTCAGCAAGCATTGTGGCCCCTAAAAAGCTTATGCATGATTTTACAATGTTATTTTTATGCATATCACCGTTTAATAGACTTCCAATTGATGCTCGGCAATAGAATAAAACGCATACAGATGCTAATCTATTCAGCCGAGCCAGTTATACCCACAGTTCCAATATGTTGACCAGTTTCTCCCGGTCCCATGGGTGGTCAACTTATGGGGGTTCTACTGCATTTTGTTGTTACTTTTGTGTCCGCTTTTTAACAAGACCGAACTGATGTATATAACAAATTGCTCTTCGAAAGACAGGATGTCTTTTAACAGGCTTGAATAGTTTCATAGTAGATCTTCAGATTCACGGGTTTGGCCTGTTGGATGTATCTGTAAGTAAACTGCAAAGTGCCCTACCAACGAATGGATGAGCAAATTGTTAGAGAAATTACAGAACAAATCGAATACCGTACGTTTCGGAACTGCTCGTGTTCCGTCGTCAGCAGTGTTGGGGAGTTCCGAAACGTACGGTATTCGATTTGTTCTGTAATTTCTCTAACAACTCCCCAACACTGCTGACGACGGAACACGAGCAGTTCCGAAACGTACGGTATTCGATTTGTTCTGTAATTTCTCTAACAATTTGCTCATCCATCCGTTGGTAGGGCATTTTGAAGTTTACTTACAGATACACCCAACAGGCCAAACCCGTGAATCTGAAGATCTACTATGAAATTGCTCTTGTGCTATCTGTTACATGATTGCGACAGTAGAGTCATTCTAAGGGCGATCATTAATGCTTTCGTGTACTGTTTCTCGGTGACCTGTGTGATCTTGAAGGAAAAGAGCCAGAAACTCCTCCAGCACAAAGACATTGAAGTAATTGAGAAACACTGGCATAAGCAGGTTTTATTTTCTTCCAAAGACGTTAGTTATCTGGTTACTTATTTTTAAGTATTGATATTTTTACTTACCAGGTACCTGGTGAGGCTTCAAAGCAGTATATTTTGCCAATGTTTCCTTATCCATCGGGCAATCTCCACATTGGGCATTTGCGAGTTTATACCATTTCTGATATATTAGCTCGTTTCTATCGTTTAAAAGACTGCAAGGTAAGTCCCGTTTCTTTTCGAATGTTTATTTAAAGTTTGACTTTTATGAATCTGAATGATTGCTGCGATTTTGTAGGTGATTCATCCCATTGGTTGGGACGCCTTCGGCCTGCCAGCAGACAACGCTGCAAGAGAGAGGAAGGAAAACCCCGCTGAATGGACCGACAGGTGAAAGGTGCTAGCTGCTATAGCAAACGAAGCAACACCATTTTATTTTAGAAACATAGCGACGATGAAGTCGCAGCTTCTGCAACTGGGATGTCAGTTTGATTGGAATCGAGTGAGTTCTTCATTCTTGATCTGGCTTCCATTTAACTGTAAGATGACGCTGTAAACCAGTACAGTTTAAGTAAATGAGAGTAGCCGATGAATGGGTCTTTGGTCCAATAATTCAGGAAGTTGCTAGAAGGTTCGCCATAGAATTCGGGATGACATGTTTTTAAGTATCAAACGGTTAGCTCCAGAAGTTAAAGTTCATTCATAAAATCTCCCAGAACTTAAACTTATGCGGCGAATCTAACTAAGTTCCCGTCGAGATCTTGGAAGACTTCATCGCGAAGTTTCGTCATGTCACCAGTGCCTTCAAGGAGGAAGACATTTTCGATGCTGATGAATGCGGCCTGTTCTTCAAGGCTATGCCTCATAGAAGCTTTGTATTAAAAGGCGACGTATGCAAAAGCGGGAAGCTCTCCAAGGAACGCTTCACTGTGCTTCTTTGCGCTAGCGCAACTGGGGAGAAGTTGAAGCCATTGGTGATTGGTAGGTCAGCGAAACCCCGCGCATTTAGGAACTTGATGCTTGACGACCTCCCTGTCACTTGGAGATCAAATAAATGCACATGGATGAGAGCCACCATATTCGAGGAGCGGGTAAGAAATGTCGACCGACAGATGAAGCAAATGAAACGTTCCATCTTACTGGTAGTAGACAACTGTCCGAGCCGTCCCCGCGTGAGGGAACTCACAAACGTCACATTGAAATTCCTGCTTCCAAACACTTCCTGAAAAACCCAGCCTCTAGATCAAGGAATAATCAAGACATTTAAACCGAAATACTGAACCCAGCTTCTGTAGCGGGTCATTAGCAAAGCAGAAGTCACCAGCTCATCTGGGGGTGCGCTTTCGACTGCTGCGTCCGTTAATGCTATAGACGGCGTACTTTGAATCAGCTTTTCCTGGAATAAGGTTCAACCGGAGGCAATAAGGAAACGCTTAACGAGAGCTGAATTCGCCAGAGACAAAGAGGATAGTGTCGAGCTCCAGCCTGATAGTGCGACTCACAAGGCAGAGAATGAAGGAGTAGATTTCGAAGATTTTATTGCAATATGTGATGAGGTGGCCACTTCTACTGAACTTGACCTGCAACTAATCTTCCAATCTACACCAGCCGAAGCGGAAATGAGCGTAGAAGCAAGTAGCGCAGGAGACGACGCAGAGGAGGAAAGTGACAATAAGACTAAAATGGTACAGAAAACGTGGTTTCTTGGAACGGGACCATATGTTTTCATAATGAAAAAATTTATTGCGGATAGTTCCCGTTTGTTATGTATATAGAAAGAGTCCGGAGCTTTCGGGTCATTCGAGACCCGTCATCAGCGGTCTTAAGTTGTTGATATGATTTGTGGCAGCGAGTGCCATCTAACGTTTCTGAGGATTTTAAAGCGGGCATTTTTAAAATTTTTCGTTGGTAGGTTTTTGTATCTGAGTCTGTCAGCGCACTTCTTTTTCTTGTTCCGTATAGCTTGTAGATTTGTGTCTTCGTTGGGTTGTTTCGAACGTTTTTTGTTGTTGGTTCACTGTTTTTTCATTTTGGATTCATTTTCATATTGTGACGCGGTATAATTGTTGCTCTTTCACCAGATGAAATACAGTAGCCCGGAAAGAAGAAAAAAACAAATAATTAGAACAAATAGAAATGGATAAAATTGCAATATATGTGGAACAAAGAAAGAAAAAGAAAAAAGAAGAAAGAAACAAGGAAAATGAATGCAAAATGAAAAAAACAGTGAACCAACAACAAAAAATGTTCGAAACAACCCAACGGAGACACTATCTACAAGCTATACGGAACAAGAAAAAGAAGTGCGCTGGCAGACTCAGATACAAAAACCTACCAACGAAAAACTTTAAAAATGCCCGCTTTAAAATCCTCAGAAACGTTAGATGGCACTCGCTGCCACAAATCATATCAACAACTTAAGACCGCTGATGACGGGTCTCGAATGACCCAAAAGCACCGGACTCTTTCTATATGCATAACAAACGGGAACTATCCGTAATAAACTTCTTCATTATAAAATGGTACAGAAGCTGAAGGGAGAGGACGTCGGGCGCATGTTAGCGCAGCTGAGATGTTTTGCTGCTGAAAAATGCCCAAAGATGCTGAACGGGGTAGCCAGCGCGGAGGCCGCCCTTACCGTTTGTGTTTGTAGTAAGAACAAGCACCAGATCAAAATTACCACTTTTTTCGGGAAACATTTTAGCCCCTAAAACACTTTGTGCATGATTTTACAATGGCGTTATTTTTATGCATCTCGCCATTTAGTAGAGGTCCAATGGATGCTGTGCAACAAAATAAAATGCGTACAGTTACTAATCTATTCAGCTGATCCGCTTATACCCACAGCCTCCCTATGTTGACCACATCGTTATTTTGACTAGCTTTCTCCAGTCCCTTGGGTGGTCAGCTTACGGCGGTTCAACTGTAAATAAAAACTTTATTTGCAAGGATATCAAACTTATTTCTCAACGTATCTTCCTCCAAGCTTTAGGCACTTCTGCAGACGGTGTCTCTGTCTCCGCAGACTTTCCTTGTAGAATCCTGGGGCTGTGTATTACACTCAGTAGAGGTGGCGCGTTTCACTTTATCCATTGACTCGAACAGCGTATTTTCTAAATGTTCTTTTAACTTTGGGACGAGGAAAAAGTCGGACAGGGTTACATCTGGATTGTAGGGTGGACGTGGAATGACTTCCACCGAAACTCACAAAGAGCAGTCCTTCAACGAATAAGCTGGCGCGTTATCATGATGGAAAAGGACACCGAAGTGCAACTTGCCGTGACTGTTCACTCTCCTTCGAAAAACTCCATCAGAATTACTCCATCGGAGTCCCAGAATATGGTTGCCATAAGCTTTCTAGTCGATCACTCTGCTTTGAGTTTGACTGCACCTGCTGAACCCTTGGTAACCATTGCTTGGATTGTATCTTACTCTCGGGGTCATATTGGTAGATCGACGTTTCATCTTCCATGACGATACGGTCAAAGAACCCAGCTTCATTTGCTTCAATCTTTGTTAAAAACTCTCGAGAAATGTTAACGCGTCGAATCATCTGTTCTTCGCGCAACGCTTTCGTGACCCAACGAGCTGAAAGCACACTCAGACCAAGAGCTTCATGTAGTGCAATAAATGCCGAGTGGAGGGAGATCCCAGCCATTCTAGCAATCCTCCTGATGGTAATTCTGCGGTCTCCTTCCACTAGGTTCCCGACAAGGGCCACAGTTCTTTCGCTTGTTGTGGTTGCTGGTCTTTCCGCTCTCCGGCCGTCTTCGATGGCCTCTCTGCCCTCCTTGAAATGCCTTATCCACTTATAGACAACCGGTTTAGATGGTGCGCTACTTCCATAAACTTGCTGAAAAGATTGAATAATTCTCCTTCCAACCAAGCTTAGATAGAAATTTAATGTTAGTTCTGACCTGAAAACGAAGATTTCCCATATAATGAGAAAAACAATTACTTTAGGAGCCGCTGTATCACACTAGCGCAGCATCGGATAAGGTTACCTTTCCGTGCAAGTCCTAAGATAATACAGATAGGATTAAACATGTTTTGGCCCATCGGTTGGCATCCTGTTAGACACTGCACTGTTTTTCCAAGAACTTTCTGAACATTTCTCGTACTTAGGTTAATCGATGCAAAAATTTGAAGAATATGCTACTGCAGTTTTTACTTCTCTTGTTTCAATGATATTGGCGATGCTCTTTTGTGAAATTTGCTGTTTCAGTCATGTAATTCTGTCGTTTCAAAGTTTGGTTTTCTGTCGTGATTTTCCATATCCCGTGTTTCAGGAGATTCGCACTTGTAGCCCTGAATATTACAAGTGGACCCAGTGGATTTTTCTTCAGTTGTTAAATGCTGGATTAGCTTATCGTCATGAGGTAATTCAGTATTTGTGTTTGTTTCTTTCAACATTATAGTTTCGTAATGTCAAGTTTCTTTTACGGAAAGCTTGTCCCGTTGGAAAATCTTTAATATTCCGGATCTTTCGGGTCAACCGAGACCCGTCTTCAGCGGTGTTAAAAATGATTAGTTAGCTAAATTAAAAATTATAGTTTCGTAATTGGACAAATTTTACGGTGGCGTAGGAATGCTTCTTGGTTTTCTTGCCGATAGCATATTTGGTCGCTGGAAACGCATTCAACGTTTGCAGCTGCATAGGAAACACAAGGCAGATAATTATACAGCTTTGGTAGACTTGTAATGGGTGTGTGATTCATTTTAGGTTTGACTCTGCTTGCATTTTCAGTGTACATGAATGCTTTTAATTAAACCACAATCACCTTAGCAATGAATCAACTGAAGCAGTTGCGAAAATAATTCAAAGAACGTAACGTTACTTAGAATGAGCTTTCGGAATGTCCTTGTTCCGTTTTCAGCGAAGGTGTTGGAGCGTTGACGGAGCGAGAGCGTGCTGAAAAAATTGATTGTCAGCAACATCGCTTCTAGTGATTTTTCCTAATAATTGCTCATCTAATCGTTGGTGAGACATTTTCTCAGTTTAAATACAGATAGTTGCGTACATCTAACTGAACAGACCATAAAATCTTCACAGGCGAACAACTGGACAATCTGTTCGCATTTATCGTAAGTAGCTATCAGAAGGATCAACATTCTTTTGTTCATCGCGAATAGTAACATTCAATAGAATAAACAATATTTATGCCACCATTATAAAAGTTATAGAATAAGCTCTCATTTGTAAGAAACTTTATCGACCACTCGTTTTTGGTATCTGCTACAGTTACTAGCTGGAATTTTATGGATACAGTGCATTTTAAAGTAGAGAAAACCAGTGCGGTAAAGTATCGTACAGTAATCAATGTTACCTTGCCCAACTTTCGTTTACAATTGTTCACTCATTTGGCTCTATTTTGCGCTCCAAAAATGAAAATTCATTTACTCTTTTTAAAACTTGTTTTCAATTTTCGTGGCATATCTAGTTTCATTGGCTGTCGTTTGCTAACACTTTTTATTATTCTTTGTTGTTTAGTTATACATTGACAATTTTATAAAATTGCTATTGTGTAGACTTATTCGCTCGGCGTTTGCCTATTTGCTGTCTACTTTAGAGCTTTGTGAATTGGGACCCCGTTGATTTGACAGTCCTAGCTACTGAGCAAGTAGATGAACGCGGGTGTTCATGGAGGTCTGGTGCACCGGTGCTGCAAAAGCCTTTGAAGCAATGGTTTGTCAAAACTAGCTACTTCGCTGAAGTGAGTCGACGTTGAGTTATAACTGGCATCAGTGTTTACCGTAACTTTCAAGACTAAGCTTGCCCGTCGTGAGCGTAACAAGTAATCTGCGCTAATAACGAGGAAAAATTACTCAGTGTTTATAAAAACTTGGATAAGATTATTTGCATAATCGCACTAACGACACTTTGTTCTCTAATGACCTTATCCAACAGCGGAACAGCAATGGGTCGGATGAATGTTCAGTTATCGAAAACAAAAATTAATAGCCGTTAACTTTCCAGTCCAGTGTTTTATAAATGAACTTTTTTTAGCCACCATTAGAAGCTATTGTGCTACTCAGCTCAGCGTAACAACCCGCTTTAGTGCCTGTAATCTTCGAGTTTCATAAAACGCTCATAGTTGTTCCCAGATATGTATGTTGCTTCCACTAAGGCGCAACAATCACAACAGTATTCGCTGGGAGCGATGACCCAACGATCACAAAGCAGTCTCAAGGCACACGCGCGCTCACCTTTACTCTCTCACTCTCTACAGTACGGTTTTTAGTATAAGCAGGTATTGTGTCACGATACGCAAGCTGTAACACTCCCGGGCCATGGGCGAAGCCCATCACTGTTCGGCGGCTGACTCGAGGAGATGAAGGTCGATTCAAGTCTCCGTTAGTTGTTCGCACTCTGACCGTCCGTATTAGCCCATCACTTGATGGGAAGATTTCGACCACGCGCCCGAGGCGCCACCTTATCCGTGGTACGCCACTTTTCGCTACAAGTAGAATATCGCCAACAGAAGGGGATTGTCTTTCTCGAGTCCACGCGTTTCGGCCCGGTAACTTAACGATATATTCTTTCTTCCATCTCTTCATATTGAAGGTATCTTTATTACGGCTTCTCCCGTTAAGATTTAAAGTAAAAAAAGGTTTATTCTTTCTTTCCGGAGCTTTCAGGTCTTTCGCGACCCGTAGACACTTTATGTCACCGCTGAAGACGGGTCGCGAAAGACCTGAAAGCTCCGGAAAGAAAGAATAAACCTTTTTTACTTTTTAAATCAAAACGGGAAAACCGTAATAAAAGAAAAAAACCTTCAATATGAAAACGCACACTCCCGTACCAAAGCACCAAGTTCTTCCGTCTCTTCCATAATTGGCTCAGAACTACACGACAGTGTTGCCAACGCTTTGTCAATTCTGCTGCATATGCAGGTGTGCCTAGATCGTCCTTTTCCACAGTTGTGTTTACTTCAGGCGGTCTGCCGTCCAGGAAGTGGAAAGGAGTGAGTGGTTCCTAGTCCCTCGGATCTTCTCCAACAAAAGTAAGGGGGCGAGCGTTGATTTGTGATTCAACTTCGCAAAGCATAGTCGTCATTTCCTCAGCGTTCAGTAACGATCTATGCAATGTCTTCTTCAGCGCCGTTTTGACCGAGCGCACCAACCTTTCCCATGCGCCTCCAGCTCAGGGTTATGGACTTCCAAGTAATGCGACGGGATGCTAAATGCTCATACACCTTCTTTTGTGCGCTATCGCGGAAAGCGATCTGCATATCTTTGGCGACCCTTCTGAACGTTCGAAAATTATCAGAATATATCACTCTAGGTGTCCCGCGGCGCGCGAAAAATCGTTGTAGCGCCTGTATAAGACTGTCGGCTGACATGTCGCGTACAAGTTCCAAGTGGACCGCTCTGACGGTCAAACAAGTCAGGAAGAGTATGTACGATTTCGTTGCACAATGGTTCCCTCGCAAGTACACGGGTCCGGCAAAATCCATTCCGACGTTCTGGAACACATAATTTGCGCTAACGCGTTCTGGGGGTAAGATTCCCATTTTCTGTTGAAAGGGAGGTGCATTTTGCCGTTTGCATATTATGCAGCTCCGGAGGACTCTTTTTACGCTGCTACGGCCGCGCAATATCCAAAATTGCTGCCTTGTGGTCGCAAGCGTTTGTTCTACCCCCGCATGCAGTTGGCTTTCATGAGCTCTTCGTTTGAGAAGGTCCACTACGATATGCTTGCTTGGTAGCACAATCGGATGTTTTGTCTTTTCCGGTAAATCTGAGGACTGCAGACGTCCACCAACGCGGATCATGCCGTCCTCACCTAAAAAGATATCAAGAGATGTTAGCTTACTGTTTCGCTCGACGGTTCCGTTTCTTTTGAGCTGCTGGTAGTCCTCCTCAAATGTTTCCCTCTGAACGCGGCGGAACCAAATCTTTTCAGCCGTTGCCATTTCATCCGCAGTCAGGGGCCCGTTTCGTTTAGCGCTCGATTGTTGACAGTTTCTGATCAGCCGCATGCAGTATGCCGTGATTCTGAGGAGCTTTTCCAGGTCGCTAAATCGTGCTGGATCTAGGCGGTCTTACTCAATAGCCAAGGCGACGTTCACTTTTATTTCCTTATGACTACAGCGACGTTCATCCGAGGTGAACTTTTCAGTTTCTGTCAGTCGTATCACCTGTCGCGGTGGCCATGCATCCTCATTCGATTCCAACCATATTGGTCCATTCCACCATTGTCGCTCCTTGACCAACTTGCACAGGGCTAAACCGCGGGTTGCGTAATCAGCTGGGTTCTCTTTTCCTGGGCAATGACGCCAACTATTTGGTTCCGTTAGCGATTGAATTTCTTCCACTCGATTTTTTACGAACGGTTTCCATTGCTTTGTGGCGCTACATATCCACGCGAGCGCGACTTTGCTGTCTGTCCAGCAGTGTACCGCGTCGGTTTCCAATTCCATGACTTCTTTGACGTAACTTACTAGTCTGGCACCGATCAGGGCTCCCATCAGCTCCAGTCGGGGTACAGACAACTTCTTCAGCGGAGCAACTCTTGATTTGGATGCCACGATTACCATAGAGTTTTTCCCCATCTTCGTTGTGGTCCTTAAGTAGACTACGGCACCGTAAGCGTCCTCTGAAGCATCCGTGAAGACATGCAGGTCTTTGGCCGCAACGTCTTCTTTTCTCATTGGAATCAGCCGTCTGGCTAACATGACCGATGGCAGCGCTGTTAACTCTGATCTCCAACTTCACCATTCCCTTGTGATGTCCTCTGGCAGCGTTTCATCCCATGCCGTGCCGCTTTGCCATGTCCGTTGGAACAATATTTTCGCTCGTACCGTAGACGGCGTCAGTAGGCCGAGGGGATCATAAAGTTTTGCAGCCATGCTGACGAGCTCACGCTTTGTGCCCGGTGAACTCAAAGTAATTCCAGTGGGTACTTTGAAGGTGAAACTGTCAGAGGTACGGTCCCATAGCATGCCAAAGACTTCTGATACATCTTCTTCGCACTGGACGTCTTCTCGTGCTAGGCGTTCCAGGACTCTTGGACGTTGCTCGACCATTTCGTCAAACGAAATCCAGCTGTTTGTAGCAAATGGCTCGTGTTCTTCACAATTCGACGAGCATCCTCGATGGTGTTACAACTTGTAACGAAATCGTCGACGTACATATTCTTCAATATATCATGTACGTCTTCATGGTACTCCGGGCTTTGTTGTTGTACATGACGCCTTAGCACATTCATAGCCAGGAAAGGCGAACAATTCAGGCCGAAACAGATTCTTGTGAAACGAAACACTTCCGGTCTATCTTCTGTCTGGGATGACCTCCACAGGAATCGGCTTACGTCCCGATCCTCGTCACGTAGACAGACTTGCATAAACATTTTGCTGATGTCTGCCTGGAGGGCGATGGGAAAGCGGCGGAAGCGTAATATAATTCCCAATAAGTCGTTCTGTAGGCGTGGCCCAGAGATCAACGCGTCGTTCAATGATACTCCTCGGTATCGACAAGGCGCGTCGAATACTATCCGGGAACGCGTGCTGGTCTTATCATGGCGGACTACCATGTGGTGAGGTAGATGCCACGTCCTTCCTTCCAATCCCTTTTGATTTGTCTTCTCCACCCATCCATTTCTGATATACTTGTTCATTTCCTTGCAATAAGCGGCGTTCAAGGACGCATCTCGTGATAAACGGGCCTCCGTTTGCTTCAGCTTTTGAAGAGCCATATGATAGTTGTCAGGTAGAACGAGGTCTTCCGTTTTCCAGGGTAGAGATACAGTGTAACGTTCCCCGTCGAATGCTACACCACACTGCTGGTTTGCGTTGTCTGTCCCAATACTCTCGCAAGTATCACTTTTCTCAAGGCTCAGTGATTCGACTTCCCAAAACTTTCGTAGATCTTCATCCAGCTGTTGCTCGATCGTCGCGTACAGTGCGCTAATTTCTCGCTGGTGGATGCTAGTTTCGCTCTTACCGCCTACAATCCAACCTAGTGTCGATTGCACAGCTATGGGCTGGCCGACTTGGCCGCGCAATTGACCAGATTTCATGAAATCATGGTAATAATCAGCACCAATCAATACGTCGACTGTTGCCGGTCCGCGTGGGAATGAATCCCCTAAAGTGACTCCTTGAAGGTGTGGCCATTCCTCTTTTAACGGAGGATTGCTCTCCAATACAGAACAGATACGGCCGATGCATAGTGCTGCTACAACCGTTCCCTTCCCACCGCCCTTACCGTGCAGTGTGAAGGTGACAGACACACTTATGTTTCCCTATCTTACTCAGTTTTCCACCGAGTGTTGAAATGATTACCCTTTCGCTGTGACCTTCCAAACGTAGGCCTTCTGCGATGTCTTTTCTGAAGAAGTATCTCTGTGATCCAACGTCAAGCAAACCTGACTCGCGCAATTGCGTCGTGCAATTCACTCGCCGATTTTGTCAGTTTTCGTGGACTTAACGCCATAAGGCTCCCAGAGTGGGAATGCAGAAGGTCATGATGAAATTTGTCGCATCCAACCACTTTGCATCTCCTTCTTCTTCTGCAGTCCCGTGCTAGATGGCCGGTTTTCAAACAGCAATAACAGGCACCTTGATTATTTACCATATTCCAACGTTCTTTGGTGCTGCCTCGTAAGAAAGGAGGACATTCCTGGAGGCTCTTCTTCCTTACACGAGTGACAGGTGTGTTTATCCTTAACGGTAGCGTGTAAGGCAGCCGCTGAAACATTCCTTTCACTTCGTTTTGAACTGCCAATTATGACAGACGACAAATGTCCTTTGTGTTGCTTCGTGGCCCGTGTCTGCATTTGTGCCATCGCTTCTTGGACATCCATTTCTTCCTGCAGGAAGCTTAGGAACGTCGAAGTGTCCGGTTTCGCGTTCTCACACGCTCGCGTTCTTTGTTCCCACCGCTTCCGTGATGGATGGGGCAGCAGTTGCTTGAACGATGCAAGAAGGATGTCATCTGCCGTGAGGCCGTTATTAATGTCTTTGCCCATGGCTGTCAGTGCGCGTAGGTGTCGATTCAGGTTATAATATAGGCCACAAATTCCTGTTTGATCAGGATCGGCTCTCGTCATGCGAAGGAGAGCTAAAACATGTCCCTCGACAATAATTTCTTCTCGGCCGAAACGGTCTTTCAGGGTCTGAATGATAGCCTGATAATTAGCGTTCGTCACATGAAATTCACTGATCGCTTCTAACGCTTCTCCTGTTAGGGCCGATTTCAGATACCCCAGTTTCGTAACATCACTGATGTCCTCACATCCATGTACACCGGCTTGGAATTGATCCCAGAAAGATGGGAATTACAGTACATCGCCTGCAAATTTCGGTAACTGCCATTCGGGCAGATTCGGGCCGGGTGCTGTACACGGCTCTGGAGCAACCACGGTTGTAGTTTGCTCTTTCCTTTTACCAACTGCTTTGGCCTTTGCCTTTGCCTTCACCACAGCAAGTTGCAGGTCCACGCTGTCCTGTAATTCATGATCCTTGAGATCCTGATCTGTCAGGCACAACTCGAATTCCGTCTGTACGTCACGGAATTTCATCGGAAGAGTGTCCACCAATTCAAGTGTTTCCAGGGCAACCTCAGCCTGGCCTTCGTTGATGAACCTCTCCACATTTTCCAATAGTCGCCCAATACGCGACCGTAGGCCACTGCGCCTCTTGCGCGCAGACCTTCCATATCGACAGAGACGTTCAGAGTGGCCATTTCCATCTGCTCTCTCTGCCAACCCGGCTCGGAGGACCACTTTGTTGCGTTCACTAAGGCGCAACAATCACAACAGTATTCGCTGGGAGCGATGACCCAACGATCACAAAGCAGTCTCAGGACACCCGCGCGCACACCTTTACTCTCTCACTCTCTACAGTATGGTTTTTAGTATAAGCAGGTATTGTGTCACGATAACGCAAGCTGTAGCAATGTAAATTGCGGTCGACAAAAAATTATCGCGTTCACTGCCTTAGTAATTGCGTGTTTCACTATTCTGGAAATTAAAATGCGGCCAGTTTGTTATGTGAGCTACGATCTCAGTCATGTCTGCTATTTTATTTACAGCTCGCCCCTTGTATCCGCAGTTTTTTAATTTAGTAGAGTATGTGGACCCCCGCGTCCCCACCGTTTACTTAAAATGCATAAATTTCCTTGTAGGACGTCGGGAAGAATGCATTCTTTGGAATGGTTTTTTTTCAAATAGTTTACTTAACGCCCGGTCGAACTACAGTTGAACCTCCAAAGTTGACCACCTCTATATGGCGACCACCTCTTAAGTTGACCGAATTTTGACCAGTTGATTTGTCCGCACGCTAATAAGTTCAAGGACAACCTCCGTAAGTGGGAAGTTTACTGCTTTAGCCGTGACGTGGTATATGGGCGCAATGCTAGTTTGCTCTCTGTAAGTTGACCAATCTGTTGAGTATACAACTTACGGGGGATTCAACTGCAACATATTTAGCCATGTCACTTATACCCACAGTCTCCTATGCTGACCACCTCCTATGTTGACCAGTTTTTCCCAGTCTGTTGGGTGGTCAACTTACGGAGGTTCAAGTGTATATGCATTCAAACGTTATGCAAAAAATTGTGATCTTGATTGCCACCACCTATTATATTTGGGGCTTCTGTTTTTCATATGTCCTTCTTTGTTACAGCAATTGCTTCAATGGTTCCAAAGTAGCTCAGATACTTCTTATGGTTATTCTGCTCCGGTCTCCGTTGCAATCATTTTCATCGAACCATTTAACCCATAGTTTCTCAACCTTTTTTGCTCCAGGGCTCCCCTAGGCCTTGTCAGGGCCCACCAGGGCCCCCCTAGGCCATGCCAGGGCCCCTAAGCCTTGTAAGGGCCCACCGTTTATTGCGACAATGTCCTGCCCCATTATCCTCCAGGGCTCCCTGGGGACCCCAGGGCCCATGTTGAGAAGCACTGCACTATGACATTCATGAAAGACGCAATAGTCAATAGTAATTCGATGTGCACCTCTGTAACAGCTATTGTTCAAAATTATGCATTATGAATGTTGAAGACCTCTTAAATACGCCTTCAGGAGTGGTCATTGGTCGATTGCCTCACATTGGTACTGGATGCTTTGATATTCTGTATCTTTCGTATTAGACAGTGTTCGAATCTTGATATGAACCTGTCAATAACAACGTTTGCAAGCCTGATCCAATTGATCAGATGTTACTATCAGGGAACAGCGCAGTCTGTTTAGCAGAAGTATTTGACACCACATTACACCTACTGAGCTCTCTTTGCGTGCAAGATTGAGAAAATGGACGCGCCGCCTGTGGATAAATATTTTCCGAAATCACTATTACGGCGACGACGACCACGACCACGACGACATTACCTTTTTCCCTTCTTAGTCTTTGTCGGCTTTTGTTTTATAACTCCGTCCAAGTTTCCAGCGTAGCTTTTGGGGCGAAAACAAACCCTAAACCGTCAGCTTAAAGCTACTTTTAAGTTCTCTTTCGCTGCTACATTCAGGTGAAGCAGAAAAGAAAAACGGCGGAGAATTTGTGTACGTTTAAAGCGGTAAAGGTGACTGAAGTTCCCTTGTATGAGTGGAATGGCGCAAAAATACAGCTTAGTAAGAGTTCTGTAGCGTTCAAGCACTGTTTACGTGGAAGAGATATCAAGAAGTGAACACGTCGTGGAATGAAAAAAATATGGAATCGCTTCTCGAATGTCGGTGAAAAAGCTGATGAGAGAACTGTCAATGAAAACACGAAATAACAGTTTTGCAGCTAAAGAATCTTCAACTTTGCCACGCTAAATATTTTAAAATTTCAAAATACGGTCAGGTTGTCGATAGCTGAACCTGCATACTTTTCTTATCGCTATTTGGTTTTGGTCGCAATGCATTTAGACGAAGGATGAGTAACTCAACGCAAGCTGTCCCATGTCGTATCAAGGTAACCTTGACATTGATAGTTGCTCTACGTTATCCAAGGCTTCTTACGAAATTGTTTACGTAGTAGTCTGCAGT